>OX456985.1:116938874-117017569 GCA_949752695.1 Melanostoma scalare
AATCGAATCAAAACCTCATTTCAAAACAGTAGCCGATCCAACATCCTCAGTTCCAACAACAACAACCCAACAATGCTTTCGTTCAACAACAATTTCAAAATCCCTATTCAAAGCAGTATCAACCGAAACAGCAACAACAATTTTCGCAAAATTCATTCCACCCACAACAACAACAAGGTGTGAGTCAGTCACCGGGTCAAAATTTCCAATTCGTCAATACCCCAGTCGTATCTCAAACAACTTTTGCTTTCAAGCCTATACCAGGAATGGTACCGAACCTCGAAACCCAATCCCAAGTTCAACTCCCGTCACAGTATCCCGAGGTTGGAAACCCAAAACGATTTCCAACAAAGCCCTTCAAATTTCAATACCGTTCCAAGTAATAATCATTACCGAAGTTATAAAGACTTAATTAAAATCGATAAATGGAACTTGAAATTTGATGGTACACCTGAGAACCTGTCTGTAGAAGATTTTATCTTCCGGCTTGAGACACTACAAAAGCAATATGGTTGTCCTTGGTCAGAGATTCTGAAACAATTTCACCTCACCCTTACAGTCGACGCAGCAACTTGGTATTATGAGTTTCATAAGTCAAATCATCAACCCGATTGACCAACAATGCGTGAAGCATTATTACTTCACTACCAAAGCTGTAAATCTGACTATCAAATCCTAAGAGAATTGTCAGATAGAAAAGAGGGTCATGCGACAAAATTCTGCTTCAGGGAATTGAAGTATCTGGGCTTTATCGTTGGTGGTGGGAACATCAGGACAGACCCCGCCAAGGGTGAGGCGATCGAGAATTTTCCGATTCCAAAAACGGCAAAAAAAGTTCGCAGGCTGCTTGGTTTAGCGGGGTGGTACCGTAGGTTTATACCGGAATTTTCGACCCTGACGGCTCCAATCACGGACACCCTGAAAAAGAGTAACACGAAATTTAAAATGACGGATGAAGCTCTGGAGGCATTTGGTGAGTTGAAGAAAGCTTTAGCAGCAGCACCGGCTTTAACACACCCCAACTTTGAAAAACATTTTTACATCCAATGTGATGCTTCAGACACTGGAGTGGGGGCGGTGCTTTTCCAGAAGAACGACGACGATGAAGAAACACCCCTTTCGTTCTTCTCTCAAAAACTAATTAAGTGCCAAAAAAATTAAAGCGTCAAGGAGAAAGAATGTCTGGCGGCAGTACTGGCTATTCAAAAGTATAGACCTTACGTAGAAGGAATGACATTTACCGTCATAACTGACCATTCTAGCCTTAAATGGCTCATGAGTTTAAAAGACCTTAACGGCAGGAATGCACGATGGAGCTTACAACTCCAAGCTTTTTCGTTCGATATTGTTGTGACAACAGATGCAAACGACCGAATTTTACACTACAAACCAAGTAAACAACAGCAGGTGAATGACCAACAGGTTAATGAACGACACCACCAGTTGGCGAATAAATATGACACCTCCTGCAACTATCAGCGTTCTCGTGCTCGGAGCCGCATTGCATTATATTGCTTGCATTGCATTTCTTTCCATTTCAATTATGTATATATTGTTTGTCTGTATCTCGAATTATTTATTGCCTAGTTAGCAGTTAAGTTGTATAAATATCTTGGATAGGAAATAAATAATTCACTTGCTAGTAAACCAGCGAGCCAAAAGACATTTAAGTTTTCTCTTCATTGACTTCCTCCCACCAGCGGCAAGGAGTTAATTAACAACTTATTCTGTCAACTATTCATGGTCCTTCGAGGAAATGAACAAGAAAGCGTAACCAGGGCTCAAACATTGGTTAGTGAAAAGCGTAGCCAGGGCTTCAAATATTGGCTAGTAAAAAGTGAGCGAATAAGCGTAACCAGGGCTTAGACATTGGTTAGCGAAAAGCGTAGCCAGGGCTTCAAACATTGGCTAGTGAAAAGTAAAGTTACAAAAACAACGCAATCAAAGTACGAAAAAACTACTGTCGCTATCTATAAGATTATCTACAATATAGAACAAGACAATTCAAACAAAAAACTAAGATGTTGGACGAAACAGATCTGTTTATTATAAGATCGAAGCAAAAGGCCTTGAGAGAAGAAATCGAAAAGCAATGTCGAAACTTCGGCAAGGATAGTGCCTCCAGAAAAACACAGAAATACAAAGAAGAAAGGCTAGAACGCCTCGAAAAATGTTGGTCGGAATTTCACGCAAACCATATTAAAATAGTTCCCTTTGTAAAATTTGATACACCCTACATACAAAGGGATACGTACAACAGAGTAAAATCATTGTACGAAAGTTTTAAACAAGAATTGGAAAATATAGATCCAAGTGTCGCACAAGCTTCTAAGGAAATATAAAGGCCTGAAGTCCCTCACGATGCTCCCACTGCAGAAACTTCAAAGAACATCGCACAAGCTTCGAAGGAAATGGAAAGGCCTGAAGTCCCTCACGATGCTCCCACTGCAGAAACTTCAAAGAAAGTTGAAAAGACATCTAATGCCTCTGCCTACAAAGCCGACACCGCAAAGCCGGACGAGAATTCAACTACTGTACAAGGTCAACGGTTGACAAAGTTGAAGCTGAGGATAACGGCCATTATCGAGAACATAGAAGAATTTGAACAAACATTCGATGAATATTCCAAGGACATTTATGACTTTCAACAAAAAATACTGCTGGAGCAGTTGCGAACATTCACTGAATTACATGAAGACTTCATCTGCAATTCATCTGAAGAAGACCTTGAGAAACCTTATGTAACGGAATATAAAAATGTCAAACAAGAGGTCAACAGATTTCTCAATACAATGGCATCAAAACTCTCCAGTAGTAACAACAAGCCGAAGGAACATAAGACTGAATCAATGCTTCCCAGACTTAAAATACCGACATTTAAGGGTAATTATTTGGAGTGGCAGCAGTTTTATGACCTGTTCCTCAATATAATACACGCCAAGGCCAATTTAACAACGACTGAAAAAATGGAGTATTTAAAAACTCATTTGGAATTAGAGCCCCTGCAACTCATAAAGCATCTAACGTTTTCAAGTGAAAACTATAATAGCGCTTGGGAGATCTTAAAAAGTAGATACAACAATGAGCGAAAAATAGTGTCTATGCATATAGAGAAGATGCTCAAATCTGGACACAATAGCGCTCCAACAGCGTCTTCCATTAAAAACAGCTTGGATGCCATTAAAGAGGGACTAGCGGCACTAAAAAATTTGGGCTACGACACTTCTTCATGGGGTCCTATGATTGTTCATATGACTACAAATTCACTTGACACAGAATCAAGAAATTTGTTTGAACAAGGTTTAGAGGAGCCAATTAAAATGCCGAAAATGAAGACTCTCCTCGACTTTCTAGAAAGACGTTACCAAGCTCTTGAAGTAATGTCAACAAACAAAAAACAAAAGAACTCATTTGAGGGACCAAGATCTGGAGTCCGTAACTTCATCATAGATGCAAAAGTTATTCAGTGTCCAATATGCAAAGGAGACCATAAAATATACGCATGTCAAAAGTTTTTAAAATTATCGCCAAAAGATAGATGGACACAGTGCAAGCAGGCAAAGCTTTGCCTGAACTGTTTGAGGCATAACAAACAGATCCAATGTTTTAGCAAGAAAAATTGCCAACATTGCAACAAGAAACATCATTCACTTCTTCACATGGAATGGACTGATAGGCCAAAACAAACAGAATTGATAGAAGCTGCAAGATCATCCGCACAAATAAATCATAGCGAACAGAACCAGAATGTTTTAATCGCAACGACAATTCTAAAAGTTAATAATGACAAAGGACAGTACGTTACAGTCAGAGCACTTATCGATCCTGGATCCCAAGCCTCGCTAATCACCGAGTCGGTTGTACAGACACTGAAACTTAAGAAACAGGACGTTTGTGTTGAAGTCAGCGGACTAGGAGCAACAAAAGCAGGAATTGTCACCAATAAGGTAGATGTGACCATAATGCCACATTTTGCTTCGAGTTTTAAGCTAAAAATAGAAGCTCTGGTGCTGTCAAAATTGACAAGGCAGTTACCTTCGAAGCAAACAAACACTAAACAAGTTGAAAAGTTCGATCGTCTTGAGCTTGCTGATCCAACATTCAATATTCCTGGGCCAATTGATATTATAATTGGAGCTGATACATATGGCGACATCATGTTAAGTGGTATTAAATGAGTCGCTGCTAGATCACCAATCGCTCAAAGATCACAGTTAGGTTAGCCGATCTCTGGACGAACATCAAACGACATTCCAGACACATACAGGGTTACTGGAGTAGTAGCACTTACATCAACTGATCAACAACTAGAAAAATTTTGGGAGATAGAAGAGGTTAATCAACCAAAATTCCAAAAGCCGGAAGATAAACGGTGCGAACAAATCTATAAGGATACACACTACCGAAAGGACAATGGGAGGTATGTTGTGAAGATCCCATTCGACGAGAATTAATCCGAACAAATCCGCTTGGTGAATCAAGAAATTGAGCTACAGCTAGATTTCGACAGCTGGAGTTGCAGCTTAACAGGAATCCTACACTAAAAAACGATTATACACAAGTTATAAACGATTTTCTCAACCTGGAGCACATGGTAGAAGTCAGTAACAACTCATCCAACAAAAACAATATTTTCTATATGCCACATCATGCCGTTATTAAGCCTACGAGTACAACAACCAAACTTCGTGTTGTTTTTGACGGGTCAGCAAAATCAACGACTGGATTAAGCTTAAATCAATTAATGCTGATAGGCCCTAAGCTCCAAGACGACATAACTACAATTTTGACGCGTTGGAGAAAATATAAATTTGTTTTTTCTTCGGACATTGAAAAAATGTACCGCCAAATTGAATTACACGAAGAACACCAACATTACCAGAGGATATTATGGCGCAGTTCTAACAACCAACCTATTAAAGAGTACAAACTAACGACTGTCACGTATGGTACAGCATCAGAACCTTATCTGGCTATTAGGACTCTTCAACAACTATCTAAGGACGAACAATCCAACTATCCGACCGCTGCAGAAATAATTAACAATGACTTCTATGTTGATGATGTTATGTCTGGAGGAGATACCATCGCGGAGTGCAGGGCAGCTCAGAAAGAACTTGACGAGATGCTTAAGGGAGCAGGCTTTCAGCTTCGAAAATGGGCTGCAAACAACAAAAAACTACTACAACATATACCGATTGAGTTACGCAATCAACAAAACAAAGACGTGATGGAAGACGAAACTATAAGAACTTTGGGTATACACTGGGATCCTTTAAGTGACACATTTCAATTCAAGGTGAACGGCGATACAAAAATAACTAAGGAAATACTTACCAAACGCAAAACATTGTCCGAAATAGCCAAGTTATTCGATCCTCTTGGATGGTTGGCTCCAGTAACTGTCAGTGCCAAAATTTTAATGCAACGTATTTGGCAAGCAGAGCTACAATGGGACGATCCACTTCCAACCGAACTGCAAAAACAGTGGAACAAACTAAAGATAAACCTGATTGCAGTGGAAGACATTCGAATTCCAAGGTGGATAAACTCCACAAAGGTTCAAGAATTTGAGCTTCACGGATTTTGTGATGCTTCAGAGGAAGCATATGCAGCAGTAGTTTGTGCCAGGATAGCTCTACCAACGGGTTTCTTTGCTACAACAATTGTAACTGCAAAAACAAAGGTGGCCCCAATCCGGAAAAAAGTATCTCTTCCGAAATTGGAACTATGTGGTGCTCACCTGTTATCAAAGCTGCTGGCAGAAACAATGAAGACATTTGGGTGCCAAGTAAAAAACATATTTGCTTGGACAGATTCGAGAATAACGTTGGCCTGGCTACAAAAACGTCCGTCGACCTGGAAAACATTTGTTGCGAACCGAGTCTCAGAAATACAAGAGGCAATAAACGTTAGCTGCTGGAGACAATTTTGACGCGTTGGAGAAAATATAAATTTGTTTTTTCTTCGGACATTGAAAAAATGTACCGCCAAATTGAATTACACGAAGAACACCAAGATTATCAACTGATAATCCAGCTGATGATGGTTCAAGAGGATGCCTTCCAGAACAGATGGCAACCAATGATTTATGGTGGAATGGACCTCATTGGCTAAAATTCGATTCTGAACAATGGCCGTTAAATAACCAACAGCCAATCGCAGTGATCGATATACCCGAAGCAAAAAGGGTTCTAACAATTAGAGTTGAAGAAATTGACGACCTGACTAAGAGATTTTCTTCATACACAAAACTAATAAGAGTCGCTGCTTATTGCAGACGATTCATATCGAACTGCAAAAACAAACTAAAGAAGAAACCATCGAAAACAGGTAACCTAACAACAAGGGAATTGAGCGATGGATGTAAAGGAATCATACGGTATCTACAAGAGAAGGTGTATTTCAAGGAACTAGAATCTTTACGAGATGGTAAGGCGATCAACAAAAAGAGTAAGGTACTATTCTTGAACCCGTTTCTGAACAACGAGAACATCCTTGTTGTGGGCGGGCGGCTACAAAACGCGGATCTTTCTAGCTCAGAGAAACATCCTATCATTTTACCACATCAATAGTGGTTCACAAAACTGTTAGTAGAAGATGCCCATGAACGCACACTGCATGGTGGTATTCGACTTACAATGGCTAAATTGAGACAACGCTACTGGATTATACAAGCAAAAAGATGTGTCCGACAAGTTATAAATAAATGTATAAGATGCTTTAGATTTGCTGCTCAACCAAATACTCAACAAATGGGGCTACTTCCAGCAGCAAGAGTGACACAATCAAGACCCTTTACACATACGGGTGTTGACTATGCTGGACCAATTCAAATACTGATCTCAAAAGGACGAGGAAACCGGTCAACTAAGGGCTACATCGCTATATTTGCCTGCTTTGCTACAAAAGCAGTTCACATCGAGCTTGTGAGTGACCTCACTTCAGCAGCATTCATAGCAGCATTGAAGCGATTCACATCAAGAAGAGGGATATGTTCACATTTCTACAGTGACAATGGAACTACATTCATTGGAGCTAACAAGGAAATCCAACAACAAGTGAGAGCAGCCATTAAGTACGGTGTAGTAGACGCATCATCAATGCTTACGAAACATGAAATGCAATGGCATTTCATACCACCAGCAGCACCGCACTTTGGCAGTTTGTGGGAGTCAAGCGTTAAATCCACAAAATTTCACCTAAAACGAATAATTGGAGACACCATGCTAACATTTGAGGAACTTTCGACATTGTTGACTCAAATAGAAGCATGCCTAAACTCCCGACCACTTACGGCAATCGAAAACGATATTGACAACACTACAATACTTACTCCGGGACATTTTCTAATCGGAAGTTCTCTAAATGCTGTACCCGAACAACCCATTGATGAAAAGAAAACGTTCCGTTCACGCTGGCAACTAATACAAAAAATGACTCAAGACTTTTGGAAAGTCTGGTCATCAGAATATTTGTCACAGCTTCTACAA
The DNA here is from genome assembly GCA_949752695.1 of Melanostoma scalare. Lineage (NCBI taxonomy): Eukaryota > Metazoa > Arthropoda > Insecta > Diptera > Syrphidae > Melanostoma > Melanostoma scalare. The sequence continues at coordinate 116,946,368 of OX456985.1, forward strand.
TTGCCTAAATGGAAACAAAAAGAAGACAACATTCAAACTGGCGATATAGTTCTTATCAAGGAAGACCGGCTACCACCGACCACCTGGGAATGATGGGAAGGATATCAGAAGTTCATCCTGGGAGTGACAACGGTGTTCGGGCTGCAACTGTATATAGTAACAATAAACATTTCAAGCGACCCATAACAAAGTTATGTAAATTACCAATAGAAAATGATGAAGAAGATAGGGAAGTGAGACAAGTCAATACATCCACAAATCGCTCACATAAAATTCTTTCTTTATGCACTTTGTTTGCCTTTCTCAATATAGTTGGCTCCACTCCAGTCCCCTACGATGTCGAGATAGTTCCATTTCAAACACACCCTGGAATATACTTCGAACATGTGGGACAGGCAAATTTGATTTCAAGCTCATGGAAGACCATTGTTTTCTTTAATTTGACGAACTATTGGCAGGAATACGAAGCATACAAGGAAATTGTTTCAAAAATGGAGAGAGTATGTTCGTCATCGGGAATGGAGGAACTAGATTCTATTAAGTGCGAAGGAATACTGAACCAATTTGAATATCAACTTCAACAAATAGAGCTCAACAATGAAATTCTCTTACACGCAAACGACGATTCATTAAAAAGGCAAAGATGATCACCATTTGACTTTATTGGAACAGTCACTAATGAATTGTTCGGAATACTTGATCAAAGATTTGCTGAGAAATATGAGCGAACAATAGAAGCTGTTCAAGAAAATGAAAAACGCTTGCTACAACTCATGAAAAATCAAACAACTATTGTTGATTCCACTGTCAATATTTTCAAGAAAGAGCAATCGAAAAATTTGAATCAAATTATGTTACTAAGTTCTATTGTCACGAATTTAAAACGAAACAAGTAAATTCGAGTACATGGAGAGATTTTCAGCAACTGCTCTTAACGGGATACTTATTATGATCAATTATAAAGCAACCCAGAGCATATTGCTTGATATTCTGCTATCAACGCATGCTGGAAGAATACACCCTCTTATCCTTTCAGTCCGACAATTCAAGGATGAGTTGACTAAGATTCATGAGAATATCCCTAAGTCTTTAATGATTCCTGGCGAAAGACAACACGAATCCATACTGCAGCTGTATAAAATTGTAAGCCCAAGAGCTAGAGTGACGAACAACAATATCATAATTGAGATCAGTCTCCCGTGAAGAATTCAAGCCATACAAAGTATTGTCAGTTCCAACAAATCACAATGAACGCTTTACACGAATTGTTCCATCATCGGAATATTTAATGGTAAACTTACAGGGCAATCATGTTTATCCAATCAACAAAGATGAATTCTTATTTTGTAAAATAAAGCCTTCCGACATCTTCTGGTGCCCACTTCAGCATCCTCTGTATACAACCGGAGCGTCAACTAGTGTTTGTGAAACAAAAATTATACAACACAAGAAAATTATGGACTCATGCACGATTGAGGACATATCACCAAGGCTGTACTGGATTGAGATGCATCAACCAAATGCATGGATATACAGCACTCCAAATTCAACCACAGTTAATATTAACTGTGATTACAATACTGAGCCCTTTACACTGCAAAGAATGTCAAGCCGACTAAAATCATCATTTTTACCATCATTCAATCTTTCTGACACGTTAACTTCGTTTAACTTCAAAAGAGAGAAACAGTCGATGCTTCCATCAAACACTTCGATAGATTTTGCTACATTGAAAAATGCAGTAAGCCTTCAAAAAAATCAGGAATATATATTGAATGAATTCAGTACCCATCGAGTTCACCAATATTCACTGTTTGGATTCACTGGCTGTCTTACTATAATAGTTATCGTAGCTGTTATCATCTTCATCATCTTTCGAAAAAGAGATCAGCCATTTGCACCACCAACCATCACCACTATTCCAATGCGAAGTCTCAACAAGACGAAGTCTCAACAACGACGTAACACACAAACATCCTTTGACGACATCGACTTCTGTGTATCTTCATTTTGAGGGGCCCAGCATGTTGTGACAACAAATGCAAGCGACCGAATTCTATACTACAAACCAAGTAAACAACAGCAGGTGAATGACCAACAGGTTAATGAACGACACCACCAGTTGGCGAATAAATATGACACCTCCTGCAACTATCAGCGTTCTCGTGCTCGGAGCCGCATTGCATTATATTGCTTGCATTGCATTTCTTTCCATTTCAATTATGTATATATTGTTTGTCTGTATCTCGAATTATTTATTGCCTAGTTAGCAGTTAAGTTGTATAAATATCTTGGATAGGAAATAAATAATTCACTTGCTAGTAAACCAGCGACCCAAAAGACATTTAAGTTTTCTCTTCATTGACTTTCTCCCACCAGCGGCAAAGAGTAAATTAACAACTTATTCTGTCAACTATTCAGATATCGAACATCGCAAGGGTAGTTTAAATGTTGTTCCTGATGTGTTGTCTAGAATGTATATGGATGTAGAGAGTATAGACTTGATAAATGTAGCACCATTAATAGATCTCCAATCAAAAGAATTCGAGTCTGAAGAATATGTCTCCTTAATAAAAACCGTACGGGAAAATCAAGAACGTTTACCCGATTTAAAAGTTGAAGACAACTTCGTATATAAACGAGCTTTTTCCGTCACATGAGGATCCTATTACCGTTGAACACAACTGGCGATTATGGGTACCATCAGGAATCACGAACGAGATTATTGTACGTGCTCATAATCCACCCCAGGTTGCTCATGGCGGAATGGCAAAGACTCTTCAGAGAATCCGCGAATACTTCTACTGGCCAAATATGACAGTCCAAATACGTGATTACATTGCTAAATGCGATATCTGTACTCAGTGTAAATCGTCGAGTCAAGTATTGCGTCCACCTATGTCAAGTAAGAATAACGTCGATCGTCCGTTTCAAAAGTTGTATGTCGACTTTTTAGGTCCATATCCGCGTTCTAAGCCCGGTAACAGTTTTGTTTCTGTCGTCCTTGACCACTTGTCCAAATTTGTATCTCTGAAGCCTTTACGAAACGCTAACACGTCAAGCATCATTAGATTTTTACAAGAAAATATTTTCAATATGTTTGGGGTACCCCAAGTACTCCATTCAGATAACGGCAAACAGTTTCTGTCTAAGGACTTCCAAACTTTCATGCTGAAGAACGGAATACGCCATTTCAAAACGGCAAACTACTCCCCTCAAGCAAATGCATCTGAGAGAGTTAATCGTACGCTCTTGGCCGCAATTCGTTTCTATCTCAAGGAAGATCAGAGAGATTGGGACCTTCATCTGAGCGACATAGCTTGTGCCCTTAGGACTGCCGTCCATACCTCAACCGGCGTTTCAAAATATTTCACACTCTTTGGTTTAAATATGATGACACATGGGACTTGCTACGATCTCGCAGAAAAACTTAATTCTATAGAGGACAGCGAATTAATGATCCTCTCTAGACATACTCGACTACAGTGCATACGAGATGAAATCAAAGATAATATCGCGAAGGCGAACGAAAAAAGCGCTCAAAAATATAACACAGGCGTTCGCAACATACGTTTTATACCTGATCAAGAAGTATACAAATGAAATTTTGTTCTAAGTGATAGTTCCAAATATTTAAGCGCTAAACTATGTCCCAAGTTTTTTAAGTGTAGGATAGTAAAAGCTACCGGAAAGAACTTATATGAGTTGGACAATTTAGCTGGAAAAACGTTTTCCATGCAAAAGATATCAAGCAGTAAAAATACGTATCCCATACTCGTACTTAGGTATCGTAAAGTTTCCTTAAGTATTATATGTATTTACATGTTCTATGTATTTCTATACTTGCTTTATAATTTATTACCTTTATTTATTCCTATTTTAGTTATCCTTTAATTTATTTATTTATCTATGTACCTACCTTATCAAGTTTTTGTTAATTTATTACTTATTTATTAAAACAGTGATGTCCATAAGACCCTGTGATATTTTTATGTTAATTTATTACTTATTTATTAAAACAGTGATGTCCATAAGATCCTGTGATATTTTTATGTTAATTTATTACTAATTTATTAAAACAGTGATGTCCATAAGACCTTGTGATATTTTTATGTTAATTTATTATATTATATATTTATATTACTATTTATTGATTATTATAGTGTGATGGATCTACCTTCCAACGTACAGTATTTATTCACGACTTATAAATTACCTATGCCTATGAATCTTATCAATTTGTTGTTTACTTTGGCATACCACCATCAGTATGTTAGGTATTCATGCAGTTTAGATTCAAACTTCGTTATCATCAATTATTTTTCCTTAATGTTACCCTACATTCCCTCCTAATTGTTATATTAAACACATACATCCATCGACAGGTTTAGATATTTATCTACGAACATCAGAAACCTTTAATTGATCTGTATTAAAATAAGCTTCCATTCGCATTCGGTTATCGTTCAACCGTCTATAATGGTATATGATGGTAACAAACCAATCCATGCCACCACAATACTAAGATTCCAATTATACAAGCCCCTCATGACCAGAATAACCAGACTTACTTCCCTATTTGAACCAGTATGTGGAATGTTCACATTCCCGGTGACCGCAAGTTAGAAGCCCGGCTTTCGAGGGTTCTTCCCCACATAAACAATTAACTTTTATGTGCAGGGATAGTGTACTCGCCAGAAATAACTTTCACCAAATAAAAATCTTCAATTCCCTTCAATTACGAAGGCACAAAAAAAAACTGTATTTAAAACTAATAGGTATACAGGATTTTTTTTACATGCTTTTAAATGAATCCGTTGAAACTCGAAAAAAATAAATAGCCGTCCCTTCACTGTCCTTGTCGTCGAAAGGTCCTCCACCTAGTCCAGTGCTTTGTAATGGACACCTGCGACGAAGAAAATAAGTTAGCGGCAATAGTCATATTAAAAATAAAATACTTTACCAGTTTCAACCCATTTATCCCCGAAAATAAAAATATCATACCAGTAATGGGTGATATTTTGTCGGCAAGCTGTCTAAATGTTTTACTGATGAGCGGTTTCCAGATTGTTTGTTGTTTCCAGTTTCGCTTCCCTTTTTCCTGTCGCTGGATTTTGAGATGTAACTTCTTTGGTTATTGCCGAAATTCATATTCGACATAGTTCAATGAATTATTATTTGCAACTTTTTTTTGAAAAGGAAGAATAAAACAAATGCTTCTTGTTCCTTACAATTGGAACAAGTTAAAGTTTGTTATTTTTCGCTGGCGGCTGATGTCACTTTGAGGACTGCAGTTCGATATTTCTTTTTGACGTTTGGGGTTTAGTCGAGTTTGAATGTCGAATACGCAATGACTCTCGTCGGGGGTCGTAGTGGTCGCCAAGCCAAGATTGAGTGAGCGCATCCAATTAAAGAAAAGGATGCAAAATTAAGTATATAATCGAAGTAGACGTTTTTGATTGGTGTTAGCGCGGTCGAACGGTGTGCGTTGCTATCGCGTTAACGGAGACCAAAGAACAGAACCCGTGACGGTGATAGATAACGTAGCAACACACTTGGCATCGACCATCGGGTGAACACCGACGAAACAAACACAGCCAGAAACAACGACCAAAGATTTTTTCTGGTCGTCGCCGTCGGTTCGTTATGTTATACTTTTTACTTCGTGTGTGCTCCTCGAAATAATTAGAAAGTAAAGTTTAATTAGCTCACCAAAAACATATCAGCAAAAAAATTAAAAAAACAATGAATTAAATATAAACTATTAAATTGGTGTATTTTTTTTTCATTGAATACAATGATTGTATTACACGTTGATTGAATGATTGATTATACGTTCTGATTAAGCGCATTAAGATGACTTATTAAGTGCTAGAAAAAAAAGGAAAAAACTTAAATGCAAGAGGTGTTCTCCCAAAGGCAGGAAAAAAGCACCCAAAAAGTGCAAATAGGCGTTCTTGTGAAGGTGATCAATCAAATTGGTGAGTGGTTTCGTGTTCCATATGTGTAGATTTTGTACGTCTTCTGGTTAAGTCACGATTCCTTTTTTTTTAATTTATATCATAGGGAGCTCGACCTCGTCGATCACAGACAGTCCTCCTGAAGTCGTGATCGCCTCCCTGTATGTAATTGAAACCCGAGATCTTCTATCAAGAAATTTTCTCAAGATAGCAAATCATACCAATTGCTTCAAGAAAAGGAGAAAATATTTAATCGCGACCTTCAATCAAGATCTTCAATCAAGAGATTTTCTTTTCAAGATATCAGCAAATCGTGATCTTCAATCAAGAGTTTTCTTTCAAGATATCAACAAATCGTGATCTTCAATCAAGCAATTCAAGAAAAGAAAGAGACCATTTCTCCATTGCAAATGCCAAAAGACATGTTAATAGTTAAATTTTTAATCGAGAGAAAAATTTCTTTGCAAATATCTTATGTTTTGAACACGTCCTTTCGAAAAGCTTTGATGGTGGTGCCATCTTATTTTCAAAGCTGGAAACTATTAATCCACAGCAATGCCATCACTGTTTCCAGTAAAATCCTTTGTTGTTAACCACAGATAAGAAATTAATTTATTTCTAATCTCTGTTAATTTCTTATCTCTAGGTGCGTTTTTTTTATGCTAGTATATAGTACAGCATTCCAGTTAAAAAAAAAAACCATCTATCCACAGTATTTTCAGTTCTTTTTTCAGCAACAAAATGGTACTCAACGTGAAAGCTTTGTGGCGTATGACAGATGAAAGTAGAGAGAAAAATAAAATAGAGAGATGAGCAAAGTAGAGAGAAAAACACAAGTACTCATTTTGAGTCATAGGCTGCGCTGTCATCAGAAGAAGGAAAATTCGAATTCAACCGATGAAAAATCACACAACCTTGCAAATTGGAAGTCAGAGACAGAAGCAGCAAGTCGACAAGCAGAGACAAATGAAATATACTTAAACTATTTTTATATTATTGTAAAACGTTTATTGTAATATTATATATTTACAGACAAGTGTAATAAACGATATAGCATAAACGCTATAGCTTGCTGTTACTTTTTAAGGCTGTCTGTGAAATTTAAGATGAAACAAAATCAAACTCATACCAGATTTGTTTCGTTATTTGTTCTATCGAATAAATACCGATACAAATCCGGGTATGAATTTGTAATTTTTTTCTTATTTTCCATACATCAGATTCTCTGTTACAGCTCTATTTTACTATTTTTGGAAGCATCGTTCAGCAGTGAAGAAAGCCCTATTTCAAATTTTTTTTTATAATTAACGTGTACACCAAGGGGTTATGAATATCCTTATAATGTTGTAAAACAGAATGCGAGTATTTAGGAAAATAGGAGGGGATTTAAAAGGAGACCCCGATGCACGTTGCTTTTATATCTTTGTGAATCGTAATGCAGGGGAAAAACACAGTCAGGTAGAGCATATCACATTCGGGTGGTTCGACTGTAATACGAATATCTATACTTGATTGTACGCCCGAAGTTGGGCTCAAGGTAAAACTGATGAGCATTTCTAGCGAGGCGGATGTTGCGGCTAAATTGTTTCAGGGGAGGAGAATGCAATTGGCTATTTCACTAGAGCACTTTTTGTGAAAAAAGCAAGTCGACAAGCAGAGACAAATGAAATATACTTAAACTATTTTTATATTATTGTAAAACGTTTATTGTAATATTATATATTTACAGACAAGTGTAATAAACGATATAGCATAAACGCTATAGCTTGCTGTTACTTTTTAAGGCTGTCTGTGAAATTTAAGATGAAACAAAATCAAACTCATACCAGATTTGTTTCGTTATTTGTTCTATCGAATAAATACCGATACAAATCCGGGTATGAATTTGTAATTTTTTTCTTATTTTCCATACATCAGATTCTCTGTTACAGCTCTATTTTACTATTTTTGGAAGCATCGTTCAGCAGTGAAGAAAGCCCTATTTCAAATTTTTTTTTATAATTAACGTGTACACCAAGGGGTTATGAATATCCTTATAATGTTGTAAAACAGAATGCGAGTATTTAGGAAAATAGGAGGGGATTTAAAAGGAGACCCCGATGCACGTTGCTTTTATATCTTTGTGAATCGTAATGCAGGGGAAAAACACAGTCAGGTAGAGCATATCACATTCGGGTGGTTCGACTGTAATACGAATATCTATACTTGATTGTACGCCCGAAGTTGGGCTCAAGGTAAAACTGATGAGCATTTCTAGCGAGGCGGATGTTGCGGCTAAATTGTTTCAGGGGAGGAGAATGCAATTGGCTATTTCACTAGAGCACTTTTTGTGAAAAAAGCGATAAAAGAGAGCGAGGCAGGTGACGTTTCGACGATGCTCAAGAGAATCAATCGATTCTACGATTGAACTATCACCTATCAATTTTAACGCTCTATTTTGTACCCTATCAAGCAGGTGCAAAGATGTTTGAGCAGCACCTGACCAGATATGGGAGTTATACTCCAGTTTTGGGCAGATGAAGGCCTCATAAATTGTAGCCAGATCAGAAGGGGTGAAGAACTTCCTGCATCGTCTCAAGAAACCTAAGCATTTAGCAGCGTTTTTGGCGACTTCAAATATTTGGTCATTCCAACGAGGATCATCGTTTACACACATACCAAGTACTGACAGGTTTTTGGTTTCTTCGATGCAGGTACCATTCATTGATAATGGCAATGGGGGAATGTTAAGCTTCAACGACAAGAGGAAGCATTGAGTTTTCAAAGCATTGAATTCTACTCGGTTCATAAGACCCCATGCAACAATGCTGTCAAGGTCAGAATTCAATGAGCTTATCATACGCAACCGTTCCAGTTCCACATCCGAAAAGCAGGGACGTGAATTTGGAAACGAATATGAAAAGCTGAGGGTCGAGTCGTCAGCAAAACAGTTAAGCGGATTAGAAGTTTCAGACAAGAGACCATCAATGAAAATGAGGAAGAGAGTCGGAGACAAAACGGAGCCCTGAGGCACACCAGCATTTATAAAGTGGGTATCAGACTTGAAGCCATCCAACACAACTTGTATTGAACGGTCGGAAAGATAATTTCTAATCCAACGAAGAAGAGACTCATCGATACCAAAAGCACGCATTTTCGATAAAAGAGCCTGATGCCAAACTCTATCAAATGCTTTAGAAATATCAAGCGCAATAATATTACTTTCTCCAAAACAATGTAAAAATTGGTTCCACTTTTCGGTGAGATAAGCCATCAAATCACCAGAGGACCGTTTGCTACGAAAGCCGTACTGACGGTCATTAAGAAGCTTTCGTTCTTCAAAATATTTCATAAGTTGACGGTTTATCAACATTTCCATGACCTTGGAAGGAAGGGACGTTAGTGCAATTGGACGGTAACTGGAAGGGGAGGAAGATTCGTCTTTTTTAGGGACCGGCTGGACAAATGCAGTAAACTAGAAAAAAATCGGAAAAATCTCAGCAGAATAGGAAAGATGGAAAAGTTTACGCAGTGGTTTTGCCAGCGTAGAAGAACACCTCTTCAGAATAACGGCGGGGATACCATCTGGACCAGCGGATTTATGTATATTGAAATCTTTTAGGACTCTCGCAACCGAGCGAGTTCGAAAAAATATTTGCTTCATCAAAGAATTTGCAGACTCGAGCTCAGGTGGAGCCAATATGCTATAAGGAATTATCGAGTTGGCAGCAAATTGAGCTGCCAGCCAATTGGCTTTGGAGAGTCATTGAAGACGAGCGTTGGAACCGATGACGTGGTCGAGTTCTTAATGTTCTTGACAAAAGACCAAAAGTTTTTACTTCCTTTTGGACACAATAGTATTTTTTGCCTTACGATTTGGTCATGTAAGAACTTAGCCCTTTGTATTTGAGCATTACAGAAATTTCTGGCCCGTTTGAACAAATTTCGGTTTTCTACAGTAGGGTTATATTTAAATTTTCGAAAACTACTTTCTCGATCCCTAATCGCCTATTTACAGCTTAAATCGAACCACTCAACTCATCCTTTTATCCCATGTATCTTTGTTGTTTTTGCTTTACATGTATTTACAATACAAGGTACCGGACTTCCTCCCAAAAAAACAGCCCTAGTGTAGAAAGTAGTATAATCTTCATCCGGCCCGCTTTACTTTTCTGCACTTCACACTTCTACAGTTGCAGATGCATGTAAATTCAGCATAAGTTGCAGTAACCAACATTAGGGCTGTTTTTTTGGGAGGAAGTCCGGTACCTTGTATTGTAAATACATGTAAAGCAAAAACAACAAAGATACATGGGATCAAAGGATGAGTAAGTCTTACAAGGGATAGATTAATCGAGTATCGAATAGCCCCGTACACACTATACAATTAGTTGGACAGACTTCGTTTGACAGATGTTGGATGGTCGGATGTAGTTTGCGTTCAGACTATCAAGCTTGTCGTCCAACTTTGTGTCACGTACCCTTCCACTACGTCCAACTTCTAGTTTTCAAAAATATTTGAAAACCTTCCAACAAGTTGGACAAGCAGTCGTATGAAGGGTTCACACTATCAAGCATTGGTCGTTCAAACCTAAGTCTGTCCAACTAATTGTACAGTGTGAACAGGGCTAATGAGTTTTTCGATGTTTCATTTTTAAATGTTGGTGCGACTAGAGACTTTCATGTATCTCGAACAACAGAAAAAGGGGGTGTTCACAAGTGAATGGAAAAAAATTTTGTACAAGAACAGAATAGAAAAGAAAAGAATTTTGGTAACGATTTTTGAATTGTAGAAATTTATTGATTTTGATTATTTAATTTGCAGGTTCATAGGTATATACTAATTTATCGTAAAAGAAACGAAAAAAGCTCTGTTAAACTATTTTTTTGTTCTTTATTGCATAGTTCCTTAACACATTTTTCGGTGAATGTTGAAATTTTTTTCCAATAGTATTTACTACGTCTTATCTTAAAATAGATTTATTTATTGATTACTAGCAGACCCGGCCACGCGTTGCTGTAGGTCGCCATATGTGAGGTGCAAGGGACAATGTTTTACAGTTCTCTGTAAAGAAATTCGCTTAAGGCGCCATCTGTTCCAGATTTATGCAATCTATGATTAATAACAACAAAAGCGCCATCTGTTCCAGACTTATTTAATCTACAATTAATAACCATTGTATATACAAGGAATAGTAAACTCGATTTCGTTGTTAGCGAGTAGCGCCACCATAAGACTTCGGTCAAAGCTCAAATTTGCTTTTACATTTATAAGGAAGTGACCATTGCGCCTCCCCGTGACCTTGGTCCAAGGGATTAGTAAATGGGAAATCGAGTTTACTATTCTTTATACACATATACCATGAAGCGGAAGTTGATTCTTATACAGATAAGTAACCGCTTGTGTCTAGTTTCTTAAGACACTTTAAAAATATAAGTATTGAACTTTTAAACTTCTAAGTAATGTATTTTAGCGGATTACCGACATTTAAAAGTTTTTCGCACTTGTTCTCATTCACTCTCAAGTGAACTGAACCCAAGCGTGTAAACAGAGAAAAAAAACCACAAGAAAATACTTGCATACTTTTGTGAACACCGCTATTTTGTTTGTTTATGTTTGACAACTCGTCACGGATACCAACCATTACCATAGAATAAATTTAAAAAGTTACTTGTGAGTTGACTCCCTAAATCGTAAAATAAATTTTAAATTTTTCGTGTTTAACCTCACTTTTTTTTCTCCCTAAAATAAAGCAAATTGAATGTGATGCTTAAGCTAAGTGTACGCGATTGGTAGGTCTGACAATCATTGTCAGATCTGCAAACATCTGGCAATGTGTGCAAATGAGCTGACAATGAGGGTGAAAATGGAATTTGTATGTACACGGTTTGCAGAAATCTACAAATATCTGCAAGTTTATTGCCAGCTATTTGGCTGACATAGGCGTGTTTTTTTCACAAGGATGTTATGTACATAACATGATATCCAAAAAAAACGCTTCGTTTATTTCTATTTGTGGGTTAGTGTTCTTGATCAGTTGTCAAGCCAATAAAAGTCAACAAATGAATTTTTTTTGCCAAATTCCCACAAAAACGCAAAAAATGTTTGTTAAAAACCTTAAAAAGCAATTGTTTAGAGTGGAAAATAAAAATATTTTGTAGTGAAATTAATGCAGGTAAATAATTTTTTTTTGTCCATTTTTTGTTTGTTTAGAAATGTCAAAAATAGGTCCGTTCACAAAGGTAACAAGGAATTTCTCTTGTGTGTTTTTGACTCTGTTTGCATGCTGGGGTTGAATTCATATGAGATTGTGATTTATGGTGGATTTACATGCATCTGCAAGTGCATATAAAAAACGGAAAAAGACACAAGATGTAAAATGCGTACTTGTCTGGTAGAGAGGGAACGCACCATCTGCACTTCCTTAGTTATGGTTGCAGATGAAAAATCATTGGTGCAGATGAACATGTTCATCTGCAAACATAATTTTTCATCTGCAACCATAATCCTATTCGTCTCTCTTTTTAACTTCTGTGCTTTGTAATCTTCATCCGTCTCGTTTTACTTTTCTGCACTTCCGCAGTTGCAGATGCATGTAAACCCACCATTATATGTGAGTTGGAAAAAAAATTTTGTATTACTTGTTTCAAACGAATGAAACTATTGATGATAAAAAATAAAACCATTTTTATGGCATACTTAACAATTACCTTTGAAAAAAATGTGAACATTCACAGAAAAATGTGAATATATAAATTTACAAATTTAACGGCCATATTATTCACCCCATAAACCTGGGTTTAAATTTACATCCGGATGTAAAATCGCATAAACCCGATTGTCAAACGCAAATCCATATTATTCACTCCAAATAAACCCGATGGATTTACGGCCATATTATTCACCCAATAAACCCGGGTTTAAATTTACATCCGGATGTAAGATCGCATAAGCCCAGTTGTCAAACGCAAATCCATATTATTCACTCCAAATAAACCCGATGGATTTAAACCGCATTGCGTTGTCGGGTTTAAATTTTAACATCCGGATGTATTTTGGGTTCGTTCGCATACTATAGGGAAATTACAAATATTGCAGCCAAATCAAGCAAACTTACCTAGATTTTGACATAAAAAGTGTGCTTTATATATGTTACGCGAACAAACCCAACCCAATCTGTCAAAAGTAAAAGAAATTATTTGTTGTATTTTGTTCTCAGATTATTTATTGGAATTGTTTTACTTCCTTTAGCTTACAACTGTGACAACACCTATGTACAGGTCTCCAGAAAGATGGGTGGGCATTAGGATGCATTCTTTACTGTCTGTGTTTTCAAAAACATCCATTCGAGGACTCCGCTAAACTTCGTATTGTAAATGGAAATTTTACAATACCCTCGTATTCTAGATTCAATTGTTTCCATGATGTAATCAAGGGATGTCTCACAGTCAACCCATCAAGTAGATTCAATGTATCTACAATATTGGACCGACTTGCAGCGATAGCTGAGACAAGGAATTGGTCTCTAAAAGGTCCAATATAATTGGTGGTAGGTTGTGTGGTGTTGTAAATTTATATCGCACATTAATATTAAATATCTTATTTTCTTGACTATTTTCTCAAGGGCAAATCGATAGTGACGCCTCCAAGCGAATCGCCACAACACAGTCCAGCAACTACGAATGGTCCGGTACAAAGTACACTTCCAACGCGACCACCACCACCACAATCACAACCCCGACCCACACACTCACCCAATCTAGGAGTCTATTCAGACAACGATAATACTTCGGATAACTTTCCTCAACAGCACCAACAACAACATCCGGCAAGACCTCCACCGCCAATGCCAAATAATATGCAGTACAATCAAGCTCAAATGCCAATCGCTGGTTGTGCACAATCTGGTAGTTTGTTTTCATCAATTCGTGGTGGTGCTGGAAGTTTCCTCAAAAATCTGAAAGACACTTCGTCAAAAGTAATGCAGACCATGCAGCAAACAATTGCTAGAGCCGATATCGACATTAGTTACATAACTTCGCGGATATTGGTGATGTCATGTCCATCTGAAGGTTTCGAATCAGCATACAAGACGAATAACATTGAAGAATCACCATGCAATCTTGTCGGTCTTAGATCCAAGTAACTCAAATATTTTCAGTCGCTCGAATGCAAAATCAATGCAAAGCATCAGATGAATGAAGACGATCGATGGTTCCATTTTCGTTGCGACAATATATAAACATTGTGTCTACATAATATGTATATTTTATTACAAAGTAGTGTAAAGAAGTAAACAAACTAGAAATAAATTGCCTTTTGGATTTCCAGAAATTTTGTTTCTTTCGTTGGTTTCAGTGGAAATTTTAGGTATATTTTGCTCGGAAAGTGATAGTATTGTTGTAGTGAATCTGCATGAGATTTAAGTAATGCGTGCCTCGTTTGATAGCATATTAATGGTTTGGTAAAATTTTAAATAGCACTCCAAAAGTTTGGCTATTGATTATTCACACCTAGCCTGTTAACAGAGAGAACACGATATCAAGAATCGTCGTTAGATAACAGGTACCTACAAACTGAACTCTTTCATTTTCAAATGAAAAAATGTTTAAATCTTAGAACCACCCACTGCACAATGCCAAATGTATACGAGCAGTAAAGGTACAAATTCATTTTTTTCAAGTTACATAGATCCGCCTTGGAAAAAGAAAATGTTGTGTTGGGAATATATTAAAACAAAGTTTACTGACACAAATATATTTTACTCATTTCGATAGTTACGAATATGTAGTAGCGAATGTGTTTCGAATAATCCTAATCCGCGAAGAACTTTCAGCAAATCTAATTCTCATAACCATCGGGCAAAGCGTTTACGGCAGGGTTGTGGAAAAGACTTTTGTTTCCGTCTCCCCATGGGAAGCGCTTGTTACGGATACGCAAGTAATCGAATTCTGGTCAAGGGTGGTGGGCGTGTTCCTGGTGCTTAAGATATGCGTTCAACATGCACAAACCAATTGATAGTGCGGCAACGAAAAAAGACAATCGCTTCCATAGCAAGTACCCACCTAAGACAAGACAAAGTGATTTAGATCAATCCAATTGGAGTTTTAAATTCATTTTTATTGTGTATCACTTATAACTACTTACATGCTAACAAAAATGTTTAAACTAGCTTACATAATACCTTAATTAACTTACTGACCCTAGGCGGGTACTCTAAATTATACAATAACTTATTTCTAATGCCTTTCGGCCTAATGATCTAATATCTATTTCTAACTATAACTAGTATTAGAGCTAAGAAAATTTTTAAAAAACTTAGCTTTTTAGATCCATTTTATGTTTTTCTTAAAACTACTCAGACTAATTAAAACTACTTAAAACTAATTAAAATTAGAGCAGCCATAGTAGCTTTTTATAATTTTTTATTTATTTTTTTGTTTTTTGTGATTTATAACTTTTTTTGGGTTTTTGTATTTTTTCAATTTTTTTTTTTTGATTTTTGGGGACGCACAGAAATTTTAACATTTTTTTTTTGATTTTGATTTTTTACAATTTTTTTGATTTTCGACGCCGCTTTAATTTTTTTTTTTTTTTTTGGTTTTTATAATTTTTTTTTGGTTGCCACTATGCCTACCCCCTATACCCTAAGTCTTAAACCTTTGACTAAACCTTTGTAAGCCAGCCATAGGCGACTCGCTATCCATAACATTTACATTTTGTTGCTCACACAACCACCAGAACATATTCGACGTTTTGATAACGTCCCGTCGATCGCGATCTGAAACCGCCCTACTGTACCAGAGGAGCTCTTCAACTTCTCCGCCTACTGCGGCGACGTCCCGGCTGTAAAGGAGCCGTCGTTCTACGGACTTACGGCAGACGTGGTAGATTAACGGAACCGCCAATCTGTCCTGTATCAAACCTATCATGTCAAAATAGAGGAAAGCCTCCGGTGGGACAAAGCCACTGAAACGTGTTCTCTCCATATATTCTATGTTGGGGTAGTAAGCATCATATATCAGGCCATTGTTCGAAGACATCGCCCTTGCAGTATGACCCCGAGTCAGTTTTATCAAGAAGTTGTCGATTCTGTTTATTTGAGCCCCGTTGTAAAGGACCTCATTAGGATAATATTTTCTGTACTCCGACTCTGGTGTTCTGTGCAATCCAAGACAGGTACGCAGACACTGTCTCTCAAACACCCGAATCTTTTCCATCTGAGACGCTGTAACATTGAACCATACAGGGCACCCATAGACAATCATTGGCCTTATGAGGGCCATGTAGCAAATCACCTTCACTCTGCTATCAAGTTGACTTCACAGCAGTCAACTTGATAGCAGAGTGAAGGTGATTTGCTACATGGCCCTCATAAGGCCAATGATTGTCTATGGGTGCCCTGTATGGTTCAATGTTACAGCGTCTCAGAACAGTCGCCTTGTCAGAGCAAAAGCTCCTCTAGCCCTGGCCAGAGCAGCATCCATATGATTGTTAAAATATAGATACTGATCTAGCCAGATGCCCAGGTACTTGACTACTACTTTGCTTGGCAGTGGGTGGCCATATAGATCAACGATCACCAGCTTTCGCCAGTTCTTTCTCGTATCCCTTGAGGCCCGAGCCAACGAGGTTCTAAACACAATTGTTTCCGATTTCTGGAAGTTGATTTTCAACTTCCAATCATCGCAATATTGCTGAATCTTATCGAAGTCACGCTGTAAGAGTATTCTGATGACCTCGATCTTTGGACCTGTTCTGTACGCTATTAGGTCGTCGGCGTACGCTATGGCATGGTGAAGGGAACCAATTAGATCGCCGGTGAAAATGCTAAACAAAATAGGCGAATTCATCGCTCCTTGTTGCAGACCATTCTGTATTTTAAAAGTTCTGGTAGAAGTTTTATTGCAACTTTTCACAACAAACGTTCTACCATGAAGCATGTCATTCAGAATATATAGTAGTGGTTTACTCATGCCATATCTGATCAACTTATAGAAAAGACCGTCTAACCAAACGGTATCGAAAGCCTTCTCCAAGTCAACCAGACATGCACCCGTACACTGATTTTTAGCTTTGTTCCATTGAATATCTGATACTAGTTTAGACGCGGCATGTGTGGTATCATGGCCCGCCTTAAAACCGAATTGATTTTCTGGAATAATATGTTTGTCCTCAGCCCATGTGGACAGAGCTCTATTGAGAACTTTCTCGAATACTTTGCTGATACTCGGAAGAAGACTAATTGACCGGAGATTTGCTGGATTGGAACCATCCTTACCTTTTTTAAGGAGAGGATGGACCACTGCCGTCTTCCAACGCACTGGATAATATGCATTATTCAGCGCATTGTTGAACAACGTGGTGTATATGTCCACCGCTTCCGAAGGGAGGTTTCGCAGCACAACATTGGGTATGCCGTCGACTCCTGCTGACTTCTTTTTCTTTATTTTGTGAAAGATGTCCAAGAGGTCCACCTTAGAAACGAACAGGGTGTTATCCCCGTTTCGCTGGGAGATGACTGCATTTGCAAGTCGGTCGTCATTGAACCTAGTGAAACCAGGATTCTCGGATCGCCAATGCGAGATCTCGTCTCTAAGATAGAAGTGTCCAACGAAGGCTCTATTCTCAAGGTCGTAATTCGGGCGAATGCACTCATTCACCTTATATACTCGCTCGAAAACAGCACCCACCGTCTCTACCTTCTCTTGAGCATCTTCCACTATAAAGTGGTCATCATCCAAGATGGCCTCATCCGGATCTATCCCTATTGTCATAAGTAAGTTTCTGTTCTCTGTCGTCCTTTGGAGTTTAATACCCTGAAAGTCATTTTGATCTTTTCTCCTAAAAATTTTATTTATTTCCGGAAACATACTCGGGTTGTTGGATTGTACAGCCCGAATTTTGTTGTTCCAGAAAAGCGATATAGAGATTCTGTAATTTTCTTTAATTAGCTGTTGGAGATTTTTGATCTGTGACTTCAGAGTTCTAATCTCCAAATCGTGTCGGTCAGTAAACCTCCTGTGCAAAACTTTGAGTCTCGACAGGAGTCTACTTTTTTGTTTGTAAAGTGCGTCTATTGTCGCGTTTCTGTACATGTTCGTAGAGTCATGTTGCCTATATTTAGGAATTGTCCTGTCCATTGTGCTACGGATTGCATCCTCCATACGTTGCAGGTACCCATCGATCTCAACGTTCGACAGATTCCTGTTGCATGGCGGCGCAATACCGTTCGAACGAAGTTCCCTTGATACGGCACCGGAAAAGCGCGGCCAACGTGTCTTACCGTAGTTGTAAGAGTGCGTCGGCACGTACTCCTCCAGTTCCACAAGGTTGTTCGGAAGCATTATGACAGCGGCGAGTCCACAGTGGTCACTGTCGTACTCAACCGTCGTCAAACAATTTTTCGTCCGTCGAAGAATGTCGTCGGTCAGTTTCAGTCTTGAGTCTAAAAGCAATAGATCCAAATAAGAACCACTTCGAGGATACGAAGGCCTGTCAGTAGCCAGCAGATCGACTTTACACTCAATGCTGTGGAGCCCCAGCCAATTGAATAGCTGGGTCCCCCTTGGATTGGATAATTGATTTCCCCAATCTTGGTGTTTAGCATTGTAATCACCGGCCAAAAGGAAATAGTTTTCATCCGAGTTCAGATTCAGACATCGAAAAAGCGTTTCGAGCTCTGTTACAAAACATGAGGTTTGAGAAGCTTCCGGCGGTGCATAGAGCGCGACCACATACAACCGCCTCCCCTGTTCGAGAGGGATGCATATGATACACGTTTCCAGCAACCGGAATCGACGTACTTCACCGCTATATATTATTTTATGAGCAACGCCCTTACGTAAGAAGATCGCAACCCCACCCGCGAGAGTCGAGTTGGGTCGGTCCCTCCTTATGATAATGTAATTGTTATCCGTCAGTTTGTGATGCTGATTTAGCCTAGTTTCGCTAATCATACATACATCAGGACGTTGGTCTTTTAACAACTCAAGGAAGTTGGTTCGTCGTTCTATCCTAACTAGCGAATTCACATTCACGGCTAGGATCTTAAAAGGCCTCTCCGGCAGTGCGCCCGTTAACCTAAAAATTGCGCAAGCGACGGCACTGCATGGTAGATCAAGTCCACCCTACGCGCCTGCTCACTTATTTGCCGTGATAGTTCACTCATTTGTGCCTGAATGACACGCAGAGCGACCATCACCTCTGACTCCCCAGTAGCTGCCTTTGACACAGATGGCTGTGCGGCCGCCTTCTGGGGAGGTTGTACCGTTTTCCCAGCTCCACCCGCCATTTGGGCGTAGGAGACTTGGGGAACGACGGCCCTTGGAGTCGGTCTGGCTGTATGCCTTCCCTCGTCCTTGGTTACTGTTGGAGCAGCTTTTAATGATTTTTTTATCATTTGGTATCGAGGACATCCCCGATAGTTAGCAGGGTGTCCATCTCCACCACAGAGAACACATTTCAATTGGGTCTTATCTTCGACCCTTTCCTCACCGAGCTT
The DNA here is from genome assembly GCA_949752695.1 of Melanostoma scalare. NCBI lineage: Eukaryota > Metazoa > Arthropoda > Insecta > Diptera > Syrphidae > Melanostoma > Melanostoma scalare. Next base: position 116,965,812 of record OX456985.1, read on the forward strand.
GCACTCTTTTTCTTTGTGGTTCTCTCCACACTTAACGCACCTCGACTGCATTTGACAGTTGAATGTGGCGTGCCCGAACCGTTGGCAACGAAGACATTGTAAAATGTAAAATGTAATTGTAAAATGTCTCCGTGCCTGTTTATTTTTTCCCATCTTACCATCTGGTAGTCCAGGACGGAGATTTTCCTTAGACTCTCCAGACGGCTACTGGGAGATAGGGTGACGAGGAACATCGGCAATAGCCGCCTCTCCCGTCTAGCCTTAGCCGTGGTGAACGACTTGACCCCGATAAACTCGAGATCGTCGCTCGCCAACCTGCGTAGTTCCGCTAAGAGCTCCTCTGGGTCAGAGGTAGGCTCTACCCCTTTCAAAAGCATACTTTTGGGCTTCTCCTCTTTGGCTTTGGGAGTAAAAGTGAAATGTTCGGTGGTTGTTGTTTGCAACAACGCCCGAACGATCTTATGGTCACCAATGTTTTCACATTGGATCGCATGTCGATCTTGTCCTAAACGCTTAATAACAAATTTATCGCCTATGGCGGACTTACATAGGTTTAATGTTGCTTTCAGATCCATTCTGTGGGTGTTGATGGGGGGCACCCTGCCCTTAGTAGCTGTCTTTCTTTGCTGCTGCTGTTGTTGTGCTGGCTGTTGTTGTTGTTGTTGTTGTTGTATCTGCTGCTGCTGCTGCTTTGGCACCGTCTCCCCTGGCTGCTTCGATGGCGCGGCTTTTTTAGCCGCGGTCCCCCGTTGCTGCTCTTGGGTAGCAGTTTTCTTTCTTTGGTTTTGCTCCCCAGCTATTTTATTAGCTGTTGTGCCTTGTTGCTGCACGGGAGCTGTTTTTGCATTTGCCTTTGTTGTTGTTGGCTGTTGCTGTTTGGCGTTGTCTGACTTTGCCATGAGTTGTTGTTTTGCCTCGCTATCGGCTTTCCTGCGGGCCACCTGTTTTACTTTGATCTCTTCGATCTCCTTGTACAGTTTCTCTAATATTGTAGATATTCTGCGAAGTCTCTTGTCTTCTACATTATCATTATTCTCGTCCACACCGTCCCCGTCGTCTGCCAATGCAGCGAACGAGTTTCCACTACCGGTGTAACGGCCCTCGCCACCGTTGGGCTCGTATTCGTACGTTGAGTTTAAACTCATGACACTCTCGCTGCTTGTCGACATCCCATCGTCGTCGACCTCCTTATCAGCTCCCTTTGTCTTTAGCTTACGGGAAACCATTCGGCTTTGCTTTTAGGCGCCGCCTCTTCTTTGCAGTTGTTGTTGCTGCTGTTACTGCGGTTGCTGGCACCGCAATTTCCATTGCGGTTGTTGCCGCTGCTTTGCTTGTTGTTGTTGTTTTTAGTGTTGGATTTCCATCCAACACTTTTTTTGATGATGATGGACCGCTATGGTCCATCACAAACGACTCTGTCGCTTTTTTATCGCCTTCTTTCCGGATTTTCTCCTTAATTAGAGCTATTTGCCTCAAAGCCAGAATAAAAATATGAGGGCGCGGCTGGGAATTGAACCCACGTTCCTCCACACTGGGAACCTACTCCGCTACGCGTTCGGCTACTGCCTTATTGAAAATTCACTGAATTTAAACTTTCAAATCGCACTCCTTTTGTAAATATACCACAGCTAAAGTCGTCAACACGTCTAAACACGATAGCTGTTGCTGAACGACTGAATCCAATTGGAAATTTATGTTACATACACCTGAAGTAGCTGGTGGAGTTTCCATTTCTTGAACCTGCAACACCACGGAAAAGATAGTATAAAAATTAAATCGACAATGCAAAATATAAATGAAAATTATTACATACAATTTCTTCAAATTTAAATCTTGGTTGGTTGTTGGTTGGTTGTTGGTTGAACCTGCAACATCATGAAAAAGATAGAATATAAATTTAATCGAGAATGCAAGATATAAATGAAAAGTATTGCTTACAATTTCTTCAAACAAAAATCTATTTACCAGCAGCACTTTCAACGATTTGGCGTTTGTCACTTTGACAACTGGGTTTATTTTAAATCCGGGATCAAAATATAAACCTGGGATCAAATTTTGACAACTGGGTTTATTTCTATTGGGTTTAAATTTATTGAGTGAATAATATGGCCGTTAAACTGCATTGCTTTGTGGGGTTTAAATTTTTACATCCGGATGTATTTTGGGTTCGTTCGCATACTATAGGGAAATTTCAAATATTGTCATACAATCCAAGGAAAGGCAGTAGGATTTTGACAGTTGCAGGTAAAAAGTGTGCTCATGTGAACTACCCCATTTTCAGTTGTCTCTATTCAAGTCAAACTGTGAAATAAAAGTAAACAATTGAAAGCATTTTGGAGATTTGGAATGCATACTTTCTTATAGCGTGAGTTATTTTACTTTAATTGTATCATTAATATTGTTTGTATCATTAATATTGTTTGTATCATTAATATTGTTTATCGATATCATAAATAGTCTTGTGGCTAAAGATAGCAAACTAATTCGCAGTGAATCTTCCACCCGGGTTATTTGGTAAGAAATGAACAATTTTGACGTTCTAAAATCTAAAATGTGAATTTTTTTTTAGGTATTTGGAAGACGAATTGAACGAAACATTTTCAAGAGTCTACCGACATCACGGTTGTGCAAGGAAACAGACAGTATCGCCTATGCCAAGTTGATCATGCATATTTCAGCATTTAAAGCAGCACAGAAGCTCAACGATTCATCACACTGGGATGCTCTGCTTGACTATGTTTTGTCAACTTGGAACTACATTCGAGCAACTCCCGTCTGGGGCAATAAACTAAAGCTTTCCGATGAATACACTGCCTGCTTATAAACACACTGCCTGCTTGTAGGCACGCTACCTGGTTGTGAATACACTGCCTGCTTGTGAACGTTTTGCTTGCTCATGAGTATTTGAATATATTCTTACAAGTCAATTGTTGCGTTATATTCCTTCTAATTACCATTTGCATTGGCAAAGCATTTTGCTAGGTAAGTACATTTGATAGATTCTTGTAAACTCAAATGGGAATTAATTTTGTCTTTCAATTAGACGACTAAAGATACCCAAGTGACAAGGACTCCAGGATCAGAGGTGGCCACAATGATTTTAAAAGAGTTAAAAGATCCTAAAAATCAAAGTCACGCGTGGACAGTAACTGGAAGAAGCCAACCCAACCAATAGCAGCCAACAACAGTCAGTCTGCTATGAACTATATCTAAGCTAGTACAAGGAGCAACAATCAGGCAGGAGGACAGTAATTTGTCGTAGCCATTAAACAAACTGCTGCAAAACCAACGCAAGGTTCTTTGATTGGAAGTGATTCACAGGACGAAGTAAAAGATACAGCATCAGAAAAAGAATGTAAAATCAAAATCCTAAATGTGCAATCGCATTCGGCCAATTTAATTGATGCGGTTCAAAACATTGATGCTGACAATGAGGAAACCCCATTCTGGTTTCGAAATATATCGACGATATATATTCATACCTTTTCGCGTTGGAAACCGAATTGAACCGCCATTGAACCAGATCATTTAAAGGACCAAAACAGGTCGTTCCAAAAATGCTACAGTGCTGATCACGACTGATGTGAAATTTAGTGTTTAGTTTTTTATTTTACGAGTATATTCATTTTTGCCGCAAATGTTCTCGTTGGAAGGCATATAATGTATGTTTACATGTTTATATTTTAAGGATTGCATTTAAATAATAAACATTTTTCATTTGCTTTGGACTTGGTTACATGTTGTGGTCTGTTAAAATAAAAAAAAAGCGCTCCCACTCGTCTGTTTCTTGTTCTTATAGTAGGGGAGCCCAAGAGGGGATTTCGCGCGTTACTCGAGCGCGTCAGAAAATCATATGGGGAGGTACCTTGCACCCTGTAATGTACTCCTACCATATATAAAACCTTAATGTTGGGGCGTTCGCTGAGGGCAGCCCGTCAGATTAGTAAAAAAAAGTCGATCATCGGAAATACTCGAGCGCGTCAGATTAAGAAATGGTAGGTTGATTACATCGAGAAGAGTGTATATTTCAATAATCTGACAATTTGAGCGGGGCCTTCGTAAGTAGGAGAGTCACAAAGATGTAAAAAAAAATCGATGTTTCGAAATACTCGAGCGCGATTAATTTTTTTTTTATTTTGAAGGTAATTTTATCAGGATTACGGAAAACATATAATCTGACATTTTGGTTGGGGCGATTAGGTAAAATCGTCAATAAAAGCTGAATTTAAAACATTCTCAGAGCTGTGTATTTGCCATTCCGCGCCCCACTTCTCTTTCACTCTTTCTTTATCTCTTACTCTCTCGCACCTACTGCACTACAGCGTATGCTGACATGATGCCATCTCAGCTGATCACAATAGTCACGTTATTGGTGGGTGGATGCTAGGTGCTTTGATTTGTTTGTTAGTTATTTTGCGAATTTCATGCGATAAGCTTCGTATCCCATTACAATAATGAGTGATTTAAGTGAATGTGTATTTTGTAAAAAAAAAAGTGGTGTAAAAGTCAAAAAGTTTAAACTAGAAACTTTAAGAAAGTGTATGACGATTTTGCAGTATCGAAGATTGAAACCTGCTTTAAGACGATCTAGCAGCGTTTATGCTTCAGTTGAACTTTCTGAAGAAACCTCGTTAAATGATGGCTATCACACTCAGTGCTATAAACTATTCACAGCAATTAAAGTACCGTCCAATTTCCTAAGGCAAAATGAAATTGCTCCGGAAAGTGTTGATGCACCAGAACGTGTTGAAGAAAATCTCGAGCTTTCTACTTCTAGCATTCTTACAATATCGGGTGTTGGTTCAATAGACGAGTAAGTGTTGATGTAATTGATTATTTATTATGTATCATATATTTCAGTGTTGTTAAGGAAATTTTATTTCCTTAGATTTTAATAAAAAAAAAATTTTATTGAATTTCTAAAAAAATAATAACTTATTTGTTTCAATGATTTCGACATATTCATTTTGAAATAACGGCTTTTTAAAATCATATATTGAACGGTTTTCATTCAACAATTTTCTTTATCTATCCATATTTTGTCTGTACCTAACATAAAATGTTTGACATCGTTAATAATATTTACTTTAAAAGTCAGCCAAAAATAACAGTTCTCATCATTGTGAAGATATTAAATCCCACTCCTAATTATAGGTCAAACAGTTTCAGAGCGGGTCCATCAAACAACCCTGAACCATATTTGGACGATTGTGATGATCCGTTAAATGATGATGAACGGGTCATTAATGAAGATTTGTTAGTCAGGGAGTGTTTTATTTGCAACAAATCACGAAAAAAGCGTCATGGTCGCAAAGTGCCATTAGCAGAGAATAAATTGAGGACAATTGAATTGTTAAAAAGTGCAGCTACAGAACACAACGACATCGAAATGTTGGAAAAAATCAGTTCTTTTACGGATAGCTCCGCAATTCCCTACCACAAATGCTGCAAGGATCTATACTTGCGTGACATTAATAAAAAAGAAGAAAGCGATTTTGTTAAAAAACGACAGGCTTCAAACACAGCTTATGAACTGCTGTGTGAAATTTTGGAGGAATACGTGATACAAAAAAACGAATGCCTGTTTTTTGACTATGTCAAAAGAGAATATTACCGATTATTCACTGAACAATGCAAGTTGTTTTCAGACTCCATAAACAGCACTTCATTTTCAGATCGTCACTTAGAATATAAAATAATGCAAACTTTTTCCAAGCAGATCAAAATTATTTTTTCTGAAAAAAAAAAGTTTCTTGCTCCGTTTTCAGTTGACCTTGTCACATATCATCATTTATTTAAAAGCATGTCAATGAAGGAGACAATTCGTTCTGTTGCAGTACAACTTCGAGAAGAGATTCTAAGTTCTACAACCAGAAAATTGCCAGAAGATTGCACTGCTGAAGATTTGATTAAAGGTGAATGCGATTATGTGCCAGAGCTTTTAACGTGCTTCTTGGAATCATTTGTTATGGGCGACGTTTCGCATTTATCAAGAAAAAGACGTGAAATAAGAAAAGCTAATAACGATCTCGCAATATTTTCGATTGGTCAAGACATGATATACGCCGCTTCCAGCCATAAAATCAAAACTTCGAAGCACATTACCTTAGGTCTAGCGGTCAAAAGCTTATGTAACAGTAAAAAAATAGTTAACTTGCTGTCTAAATACGGGCACTGTTGTTCGTATACTACATTAGAAGAGATCGAGACCGAACTAACTTTTTCTACAGTTAACAGTTCTTATGTGTGCCCTGAAGATATTTTACGTCGTCCGGACTTAAATACAGCAGTTGCCTTTGATAACTTCGATCGCTTCGTTGAAACACTAAATGGCAAAGATACTCTTCACGACACAGTGGGAATAATTTTTCAAAACATTACTCCAAATGATTATACAATGCCTAACATACCTTCAGCTGCAAATGAAATTGAACATCTAGTTCCTAATGAAACTGTATCCAGCAATATTTCAGAATCTATGCTTTCGACAAAAAGAAACCGAAAACGCCGAGCCTTTGAAGAAATAACTTTCGAGATGCGCCCGTTCACTAAAATATTAAAAATAGCAGCATGGAATCAGCTTGACATAGCTACACTCAACGAAAATCCTTCAAATTTGATCACAGCTAAGCAATTGGACATTATGTGGATCTTGTCGCATAAGTTCAATTTACCTGATACTCCAATGTGGGTTGGATATAATAGTAAAATTATCATTGACAATTCATCAGTTCAAAAAATTTCGTATCTGACTCCAATAAACGAGTCTCCCACTAATCATTCTACAGTTTTGAAAACTTTAGAATTGTGCCAAGACATTGCAAACGAATGTAACGCTCCATACATTCAAGTTACATATGATTTAGCAATAGCTCGAACGAGTTATTGCATTCAAACCCAAGAATCTCCGAAATTCGACAACATATTTATTCACATGGGGGCCTTTCATATCGAAATGGCTTTTTTCAAAGCAGTTGGCACTTTTATTGAAGAATGCGGGCTTACTAATATTATGTCGGAATCCGACCTAATTGCTGAAGGATCAGTTTCAGGTTTTATTACTGGAAAAAATTATAATAGGTGTAAAAGATTACACTCTATTATTTCATTATCACTACAGCAATATCACTTCCAATCATTTCTTGATGAAAAAAAATTGACTGTCGAAGGTTCTGTAATTGAATACCTCACTGCTTTCTCACAACTTCAAAATAACTCGCCACAAATACAGCATCCAGAAACACAAAATTTACTCCAATTATATGATCAATATACAGCAGAGACTTTAGACGGCAAGCACGGTAAAACGGCACAATTTTATGCTATGTACATTGGTTTTATAAATCTTTACCATCTATTTATCAGAAGTATTAGAGTTGGAGACTTAGATTTATATATTTATGTCCTTGGAAAAATCGTGAGTTTGTTTTTCTACTTTAATCAGCAAAATTACAGCCGATGGCTAGTGTTTTATTTAAATCAACTTCAACACATCAGCGATACACATCCAGGGCTCCGAGAGGAAATTACAAAAGGCTCCTTTGGCATTAGGAGGACCCAAAAACCTTTCTCGCGGATTCCTGTTGATTTAACGTTGGAGCAAACCATCAATGGCGAAGCAGCCCGTCGCCTGACAGGAATCGTGAACCTGTCGAGCTCTATTTCTGCTAGACAACGTTGGGCACGAAATCACGGAGCTCGAACTCGAATAATTTCACACGTTTTAAATCGTGCAGGGATGAGTAACAATAACGAAGACGTCGCCGCCGACCTACACCCAGATAGACTGAAAAAACATCGAAAGCAAATTGAAGCCTTCATGCATAGCATTGAACAGACCACTAATCCATTTACTCCCTCCATAGATAAAGACCAACTCTATAATATTTCTACTGGACAGGCTACTACCCCACAAGTAGCTAATTGCTTGCTAAACACTGTTTCGTTTGGGATGCTTCTCCGCGATCAATTCATAATGGAATGTAATATGGATCCGAATAGATTCCACAAACCTCTGAAGAAAAATCCGATACTGACTTTTGCAAATTTAAAGAAGAAAAAGATTATAAAGATTGGACAAAAAGTTCATGAAGTCAAACTACAGCGGGATCTATTCGGTAGATTATTAGCTCTATCTCTGACTACAAACTTAGATCTTGAAAAAGTACTGCGTTTTCCGATAACACCAGTTCCGCTATCACTATGTCATATAGATGGTTCTTTTAATAAGACAGCAAAATCAGTACTTGTGCAAGAACTAGAAAAGAAAATTGAAGAAATGGAAAAGGTACAACCGCCACGCCAAATAGATTGTTTTATAGTAGATGGCTTCTTTTTTTTAAATACTTTCAAACAAATGCCACGCAGTTTTGGCGATTTATCGAAGAAGATTCTGCAAACTCTTGTAACAACTTCGTCAGAAAGTATAGCCATTATATTTGATCGTTACTTCACACCTTCAATAAAAGATTGTGAGCATGCTCTTCGACGCAATACGGATGGCAAAGATTTTTATATTGCTGGTCCTCAACAAAGTAGAACCTCTGATTTTTCAAAAGATTTAAAAAACATAAAGTTTAAAAAAGCTTTAGTTAAATTTCTTATCGAGCATTGGACTTACCAGGAGATGAAATCGATAATTGGTAAAAAGAAAATATTGCTGATTCACGATTTATGTTACGTATACTCTGTTATCGATAATAAAGTATCGCGAGTTATTGATCAAGAACTGTCATGTCCCGATCATGAGGAAGCGGATACAAAAGCTGTATTTGTGGCTTGTCAAATGAAAGAAAATTCTACTGTTACTATTAGAACTTCCGATACAGACATCGTTGTAATTATGTTAGCCAACATGGAACATATGAATTCTTCGGTAAAAGTCTGGTTTGATCTCGGAGTAGGTAATGCACGCCGATATATCGACATTTCCACTCTTTCTGGGAAATTGGGCCCACTTGTCTCACAAGCACTGCCAGCTCTTCATGCGCTAACGGGATGTGATTACAACCCAGCTTTTTACAGACGAGGCAAAAAAAGACCTTTAGAAATTTTAATGGGATCTGTTGCTTTTCAACAAGCTTTCGCAAACTTGGGCTGTGAAGCTTATAATATTGAAACATTATCTTCCACCATGGAATCTTTCATCTGCCATTTGTACGGATTAAAAAAACTAGCCAATGTAAATAGAGCGAGGATGGAAATATTTAATAAAACGTACAAAGTAACTGATACGTCTCAGCCCTTCTCATTAAATGTGCGTAATTACGACGCTTGTAATTTGCCGCCTTGCCGATCAGAGCTACAGCAACAATTATTGCGAACAAAATACATCGCATGCTTGTGGAGAAATGCGCACAATCGTACTCTTACGGAGATGTCACCAACAAACTGCGGATGGACAAATGTGGATGGAAAATTGGAGCCTACTTGGTTCGTAGGAAACCAACTTCCTGAAGCATACCAAGATATCGTCGTAACACCTGACATTTTTGGAGATACTTTTGAATCAGGTATGTTTCCTTTTTAATACTATAATATCTTAAAACGAATACAAGATTCTGAAGTATCATTTCATAACCATTCTTTCTTATAGAAGAACGAGATGACGAGGAGGTCCAGGAAGCCGAAGAAGTGGAAACCGATTTCGAAGACGAATCCAGTGAGGATGAAGGTTAACTTTTTTTTTTGTTAATATTGTGTACCTTCTTTTGAAATAAAAAATGATCGAATTTCATATATACATGTCTACATGTTTTTCTTATTGCATCCAGTAATAAAAAATAGAAACAACAAAGAATTGTTACTTTAAAATTGTCAGACTAAGAGTACGCCCCCATATAATTGTCAGATTATCATCCTGGAGGACGAAGACATCAAGTTGATCACTCTGTATAAAAATCTGACGCGCTCAGGTATTTCAAGGTCACGTTTTTTTTTTACATTTTTAAAAATCAGCCATGACTGATCGCCCCACTCAAATTGTCAGATTATTGAAATATACACTTTTTAGAGTACACTTAACATTCACTTTGAAAATCTGACACGCTCGAATAACTTTTTTTTTTTTTTTTAACCTCTCTTTACGGCCATTTGCCCCCCGTAAATCGTCAGATTAATATATATCCGTTATCAGAAAGACAAAGCGCGTATACTCTATGAAAATCTGACGCGCTCGAGTATTTCAATTTAACTGTTTTTTTTTTACATTTTCAAAAGCTCATACACGCCCATCGCCCCACTGAAATGAAAAACTGCCATACACTTTTTTTCGTTTTAGAACGTAAACTTCACAATCCAATAAGTCCCCATGACGCTTTAGTAACTGCAAATTTAGCGGCTCGGGCTCCCCTACTATAGTAATGATAAGCTAATTGGACATCAGAATTCAGAACGGTGCGAACAGCCTCCGTTTTGGATTATTGAGTATCTGAAATCAACTTCAATTAACGTCGTGTAGGCGCCAAGAGTTGGGAAGTAATCCTCGTTGGTAATATCAGGTGCGGTGCCTTCGCGTAGTTTGTTCATCCGCAATGCAGAAACATATTGCGAATTTCTTGGCTTGTTGTTTGTTGTCTTTTCAGCAACACCTGAAGCAGCAATTGGTGAAGTTACCATTTCTTGAACCTGCAACAACATGGAAAAGATAGTATATAAATTAAATCGACAATGCAAAATATAAATTAAAAGTATTACTTACAATTTCTTCAAATATAAATCTATCCACGAGAAAGTGCTGTTTCAATTTGACGTTTCTCGCTTTGAGAACTGGATTTATTTTAAACCTGGGATCAAAATTTAAACCCGGGATCAAAATTTGACAACTGGGTTTATTTCTATTGGGTTTAAATTTAAAGAGTGAATAATATGGCCGTAACTCTTGAAATCAATAAAATTCTAAAAATCAAAAATTTTCAGCAACTAAATTGTGGAGTGTAAGAGTGGCATACGATTTGATTTAGTTGCACATTTGTGAACAGACCCTTTGCCACCCATTTTGCTTTTGTTCGAGTTACATGAAAGTCTCTAGATGCACCAACACTAAAAAATGAAAAGTCGAAAAACTCATTCGATACTCGACTAAACGTCAAAAATCTATCCCCGACCAAATCTTAACCATCCTTTTATCCATAACATCAGTTGTCGGGGATGTTGTTTTTGCTTTGCATGTAAAATGATGTTATGTATGTCTTGTGAAAAAACACGCCTAATGTCGACAAACTAATTTGGGCAAATAGCTGGCAATAGATTTGCAGATATTAGTAGATTTCTGGCAACCGTGTACACACAAATTCATTTGTGGATCTGCAAATTTATTTTCAGTTTATTGTCACATCGCATCTGTCAAAAAAATTTTTTTTTGTTCACGTAATTAACACATTTTCTATAAAAAAAATCACCTTTAAATTTTCGATGAGTTTTGTAGTTGACAATCCAATTGTAGAGGCAATCCACGTGTTTTTTTCCTTGTAATCCTTGCCAAATTTGTCTGCCAATGAATAAATTTGCAAATGTTCTTCAAACTGGGTCTGCAAATTTATTTATTGCCAGACATTTGCAGAAGTATCAGAAAATGAACAAAATTTGTGTACACACGATTGCCACATCTGCAAATTAATTTGTCTTCAAAATGATTGATGGACAAATTTTTCTGCAAATCAATTTGGTGTGTACACGGTTGTCAGCTTGCGTGTACACCATTGCCAGATATCTACAAATTAATTAGCAGATATTTGTCTGCAAATTAGCAGCCAAATAGTTTTTCTGCAAATTAATTTGGTGTGTAAACGATTGTCAGCCATTTGAGACAAATTTTTCACTGACAGATCTGGCAATATTTGCAGATCGGGCAATCGTGTACACTTAGCTTTAGACTGTACTAGAAACTCTATTCTAGCAGCAACACTGTCCTTGAAATGATGCAGACATACGTGTTGAGAAGAAATCACAGATTGAAAGTAGACGGACCTGAAAAATCATACAATTTCATATTTCACTCTCCCCTTTCAAGAAAGAAAGAGTCGCAAGGCTAAAAAAAGAAACAACACATTTGTTTCAAGTCAATTTAAAGTAATTTTATTTACATTTTTCTACGAATACATTGAGGGCGTTCAAGAATCGTATCCAGATAGTTTTTTGTTGTTGTTTACGTGTTAAAACGTTTAGCAGAGTCACAAACCCACTTCTACTAAAAAGCTATCTAAAGGTATCCGAGTATTTTTGGTATACCTTTCTATTCAAGTGATCAGCTGGTAGAATTTAATTTTTATTTCTTTTCATTTTGATTTTTTGTTTTGGTGTGCATTTATTTCAGCATTAGAGTCTTTTAAAATGCATTGGATATCGAAAAAAATAAATTATAATTGAATGTTTTTCTGTTTTCAAAAGTCGTATTTTAATATTTCACAGCTGTTGTCTGCAGCGAGATAGGCTATCCGATAGGTTCTTGAACGCGTCCATTCATTAAGCTTTAAAACTTAGAGGAAAAAATAACAAGAGGGAAAACCATTAAGCCTTGCGCAAACCAACGCGGTGAGAGCGTGCGATGCGATTGCGTTAAGTCAAATCCCTACGTAATCTTATGTACGTTTGACTTAATGCATAGGGATTTGACTTAACGCAATCGCATCGCACGCACTCACCGTATTGGTTTGCGCAAAGCTTTACGTCTCTTGCCCCGCAACTTCCATTCGTTTACATTGTTGTTTTTGTAATCGCAGCTTCCATCTGTGAATACGTGTGAGCTGCAGCAAAAAGGCGCGAAAAAGTTGTGGAAGTATATGTGCGGTGAGTTTATTTTCATTTGACGCTTGGCAATTTAAAACATAACCTGAAATTTAATTTTCACCACACTACTGAAAAATTCTTAAGGAGAGGGTTTGAACAACACCAAAGTTATTGTTTTTAAAAACTAAATTTTTTTTGTAAAGATGGGCAATTAAAAGCTGGAATTAAAACTTTTTTTTGGTTTGTAAATAAAATTTATTTGTGATTATACATATACTTTTTTAAGGATTTGGAAATAAAAATTTGACTGCTTAAAAAATATGTACTAAGGCCAAGTACGCTGCTGATGCGAGACGGAATTTTTCGTTGATCTCCACGAGCACGACGGAATCGTGAACGAACACTCAGCGGAAAATATTTGTGTAGATTATAATCAGCTGTTTTGAAAATGTGACAGTCAAAGTCAAGTCAAAAGTGTCACCAGAAGCAATAAAACAAATTAATATTTTTAACATAAAATGTGTTAACAAAACTAACTAAGAACCACATCCGGGAGCTACACTTTCGAAAACTGTGCTTGAATATTTGTGTGGGTGAATCCGGTGATCAGGACTATAAAGTGCATCAGTTGAATACTCAACGAATAAACTTTTTTTGTCAAAATTCATTTATCGGAACAATTGACTGGTCAACAACCAGTGTTTTCAAAGACTCGTTATACCGTACATTCTTTCGGCATCAGACGTAATGAAAAAATCACTGTTCACTGTGGCGCTAAGGCCGAAGAGATTTTGGAGCGTGGCCTTAAGGTCCGTGAATGCGAGTTGAGGAGGGACAACTTCTCATCCACAGGAAACTTCAGTTTCAGTGTCCAGGAACATATCGATTTGGGTATCAACGTTGGATTCCAACATCGTTTGACAAAGGAAGACGCCATGAAGTGATTCCAACAGAAATACAACGGAATCATCTTGAACAGCAAGAAATAAGTTTCCAAGCTTTCAACTATTTTTTAAATAAAAGATAAAAAATTCAAAAGTAAATAAACCCTTTTATTCAGTTTCAATGATTCGGTCGATGTTTCGACTACAATCAATGCGTGTTGTGCTGAAAAAATAGTTGCTGGTTGGGTGTTCTTTAAAATTCTTCGACACCTCGTTCTTCATAGTCGGTTTTTGTTGCAACAAACTTGTCCAGATTCTCACTGCAATTCTCTCTTGCGATCTCTCTTTCTCCAAGCCAGGCATCCAAACTTGATTGGAAAAGCCTCATTACTTAGAGATCCGCTCTATGAGTGCTGGAAAATGACTTTCTTTAAAATTGTAACTTGGAAGTTCCCTTCTAAGAAAGTGTACCTGGCAATTGAACGCATCCACCGGTCATAAATACTTTCTGTGCTAATAGAAGCTGCTCATCGGGGCGAAACATTTTGAAAACGTAATCAATCAATTCGGCAAGGCCAGAATCAGTGCTTCCTATCATACTTGGTTGGAATAGCAATTCAGTTGCTCGTATTGATTCCACTCCGACGTGTAGCTAAAACATTCAAAAGAACTTTTTCAAAGTCCATGTTCACAGCCAATTAAAAACTACGTTATCGATTTATTTCAAACTTTGTTTTAATAAAATTCTTCCATTTTCAATTTTATAAAATTCTATTCAAATGGATGGCACAGTAAATACACAAAACAAAAAAAAAAACAATAGAACTGTCAAAATTTCGCAAGCATTTATTGTCCCGGGAGATAAATGATGGACGGAAAAGTGTGTAGAGTTATAAAAATTGTAGTAAAAAGATCTACTACAATTATCCTACTATAAAACCCTTTTCGCAGAGCAGCAGCGTACTGCACGACGGAAAGGTGAGCGAAATTTTTCGTTTACGATTCCGTCCTGTCATTTGGGTATGGGATGTTTCTTTTCGTTTCAGCAGCGTACTAGGCTTTAAGCAAAACAGTAACAAATAAATATTGTAACTTGCGCTTAGTTCGCAAAATAAAACTTCACTTTTATTTTATTTCTACCACTTTTATTCAGTATCTATACTTTATTCGATCTCAACTCGACTTTTCGACTATCACTTGTTAACAACAATTCACTCTTAACTTTATCACTCTATAATCAAAACTGACTGCTCGTTGCGTCAGCGGCCTATTTATATAGAACAACACTCATCTAGAGCGTTCCAGTTTCTTCTCCATGGTTTCCACATTTGCTGTCAAGCATCTCTACACTCACACACTCTGGCTTACAAGCAATGCCTGGCATTTATACCATTCCATTATAGTGTTGCCAGTTGTGTTTTCGGTTAAACGTTTTCGATTAGGAAATTGGTATAAATGTTGGGTGTTCATTACACTGCCCCCTCCTTAAGATTGTTCGTCCCGAATAATTCCATCTGCAGCCTCGCCACTGTATCGATGCAGCCGGTCACAATGAACTACTTTTAACTTGCCTCTTAATCCTCTTTGGATGCGGTAAACCACGTCGTTAATCCTCGTGACAACAGTATAAGGACCTTCCCAGTTCTGCTGAAGTTTCGGTGACAATCCCTTTTGACGATGAGGATTATATAGCCACACACAATCTCCTGCTTGGAATCCTGCCGTTGTCGCTTTTGTGTCGTACCGTGTCTTCATCCGGTCGCTGTAGGTTTTCATCCGTTCCCTTTTTCTTTTATGGATGTCAGCGAGTCTCTCTTTGAGGTCATCCACATACTCGTTCGTGTCCTGTGGCTCCTCTGTGAGGCATCCAAATTTAAGTTCGCTGGGCAGCCGCATGGTTTTCCCGAACCGGATGTCAGATGGTGTTTGTCCTGTCGAGCTATGTAATGCACTTTTATAGGCCATCAGGAATAGCGGTACGTGCCTATCCCAGTCTCTTTGGTAGTCACCTACGACCTTGGTGAGGTGTTCTTTCAAGGTCCGGTTGAATCTTTCAACCATCCCATCAGATTGTGTATGAAGCTGTGTGGTTCTGGTCTTCTTGATGCCAAGTAGTCCGCACACTCCTTGGAAGATGTTTGACTCGAAGTTCCTCCCTTGGTCGGAATGGAGTTCCATAGGTACGCCAAACCTACTGTGAAGGGATCGCACTAGTGATCATTTCTCATCTCGTACTTTGATAATTGAACACTCCCAACATGCCTCATATGCACAAACATACATATTCTTTAAAAGAGCTAATGACCTAAGGCAAGCGCCAACAAAGTATGTACATACATGAATACACTTTGCAATGAGCTAATGACCGAAGGCAAGCGACACACAGAAAATTATATGGCTAAGGGTTCATGTTACCAACAAATGTACTCTGGATACACACTGTGTGGTCTGCATTTATTAATAGCCATGCATTCGAACGTTGAAGCGATAATGCTGATATGGCGATATGCTGGCATGAGGTGTGAAGTGATTGAGGTTCAATTATCAAAGGTCGGGAATTTAGGAAAATTATTGTGTATAAAAGACGAAGGAAAAGCGAAAATAAATGTTGTCTTTCTCAAACCAGCAACCAAGTACTTTTGATTTCCAAGAGCAACTCGCTCGACTTCACTTGTGCTTATCTTGAAGATTGTTTCTTTTTTAAAAGCAACTCGCTTGGACTGGAACAATCTTGGGCTCTACTGGCTCTATGATATAGCGTTCGCGCTTATAGAGGTAAACGACGGCGTAATAGCCAACGTTTTGAGTAACGGAGCATTGGGAAGTTAAAAGTAGAGAAAAGAATAAAGATCAACCAAGTTATAAGATCTTTGCATGGCGACCGTGACAGGACCTGATTTCCCTTTGAAAAGTCTTTTGAATTGGCAGAAAATCTTCACTGCACGGTTTACGTACTGCAGCATCAAACAATTGCAGTGGATCACAATTTTTCCAGTTTCTATACGATAAAAGGAATTCTAACTGCAACAAGTGGCCGGACACCGATGTCATAACCATTCTTAGTTGGTTCCTCGAACTGGTGTCTCAAACTCATATATTTTGTTATAGACTGAAAGTCCTTCCCATTGCCTAGGCAAGCATGGGGGCCAAGAAAGTAAGGAAGAAATAATCAACACGGGTCCTCAAATAGTGAACGCATCCAACCTACAATCAACACGCATAGACCACACTGCCATCGTTCTTGGACTGATGTTCGTGACCGCAGTGTTAGTTGGATTGGCATATTTGGGACTCCAACACTTCAGGCAAAAAGTGATCGCCGACGTTATCAACCACCTAGAGAACAGGAACGCCAAGGTATAATACCTTGCGAAGTAACAACGAAAAATTTTTATTATTATCAAACATGAAAATTATAAACTGAAAAAGAGAATTTGTAAAGAAAAAAAATATATTTGAAAAAAATTATTAATTAATATAACAATAAATGTATCCTTTAAAATATTAATCCTTCTGATCATTGCGTTTTGCTAACGGCTCTCTCTCCCTAAATTTCATTTTGCTGCTAGAAAAGAAACCCAATGAGTTTAGCCAAGCTAGAACTAGCCTTGAGCCAACTCCATCAATCTAATCGGACAAGAACTCCTTCTAAAGCAGAAGAAAAGCTACAACAGATTAGTAACTTCTTTGAAGCATTCTCTAAGCAATTTGGGGAAGTTAACCAGAACGAAATTTCTGAGTTAGAAAGAGTTCAGTTAAAGAGATTTAGTGAAGAAGCACACAAATATAAAAACGATTCCGAAGATATCGTGAATCAGAGCATAAGAAGCGTTTCTCCCGAGCGCAAAGAGGAAAAGGGCGAAATACAAATTACACAAACTACCCAAACTACCCAAACGCTATATACAACCGTCACAATGAGTGGTGAAGAGTTCAAATTCAGTACAGCCCAAAAGCTGCCTACTCTATCGTATGAGGAAAAAACCCGATCAGAGAATCTAAGGGACTTCTTGAACAGCATCGAATTTTATTACGACACGCTGTCAACATCAGCTAAAAGTACCCTGATTAAGTTTGTCCTAAAATGCAAAATTCAGGGGAAGGCATTAACCGAACTGGGAAATGCTAGCCCTAGTGACTTTACTGAGCTTAAGAAAAACTTAACTGAGAAATGTGGACCCAAGGAAACCATCGAACTAATTCAGTCAAAGCTGAACCGAGCGACTCAAGGTAATCGAACCACAAGAGAATTTATAACAGAAATAGAAACACTGGTAAACAAAATGACGGAACTTGAAGTAGCATGCCACGGCGAAGAAACCAGAGAAACCCTAACCACAGCTAACGATCGTAGAGGACTAGCCTTTCTAAAAAAAGGAGTTAACGACCGGTTCCGATTGGTACTAGACAGTTCTAGACATACAACTCTCCAAAGCGCTTCAAAGCACCTACTCGAAATAGACCAAGGAACACAACCAGCATCCTTAAAATATTTTGAAGAACAGCGACCGAATTCAAGAGGACAACCTCTTAGTGGATCGAACTCTAGAGGAAGAGACAAAATAAATAAATAAATAAAAAGGGTGGCGCAACAGAGCGAGGAGCCCCTGGGCCTAGCGCTTTTCTCACAACCATGGCTTGTGAGGGAATGGCGGGGACCTACAATTTTCTGCAGGTTCCGAACGGCTAATTGAGAAAGCGCTTTTCATGGCAATGAATACTAACGGAGGACTTGCCAATTAAGAGGAAGAGACAACCGGCCTAATAATTACAAATACCAATCAGGTTACCAAAACAATCAATCAGGCTACCAAAACAACCAACCCCACCCAAATAGTAATTTTAGATTTGGTTCTCAACCTACACAAAACCAATACAGAACCAGCTCACAATATAGCCAAAATAACCAGTTTCGTACCAATTATCGCCCAGGCCACCAAAACAGTTCAAATAACAATTTCAGACAAGGTTACCGAGTCAGCTACAATCAAAATGAACAACAAAATCAAACCAGCCGAAACAACAGAAACAATGTACCAAACAACAGCCGTCCTATAACGAATTACCAGCCACGTAATAACCAAGACCATGGACAGCAAACAAACTACCCCAGGGTACGAGCATTGGGAAACGAGCAACCCACCGAGGGGATAGCCGACCCGTCGGAGGGGAGCCTATAAAATATCCCTTACCAAACGCCATATACACAGCGGGGATAGAAAACGGCATTTATGTACAAATATTACTTAACAATAACAAACCCGTACGATGCTTAATAGATACAGGTGCATCTATCTGCGTAGTAAAAAACTCTGTAATTGAGGGAAACATTTCAATAGACAAGAAAAAACATTACCACCATCATAGGCATATCCGGAGACCTAACATCAAAAGGCTCATGTATCAACACATTAAACCTCGAAGGTAACAGCATTAAGTATGAATTATATGTAGTACCTGATTCATTTCCAATACACGTTGACGGAATCCTCGGAGCAAACTTTTTATCTGAATTCGGAGCAATAATCGATCTTAAAAATTTATTTTTGAAATTGAATATACACCATAGACAAATATCCATACCAATACTATCACACCATAGCTTGAACACCGTAACCATTTCTCCAAGATACGAAGCAACCTACTGGTTAGAAACAAAACACACTGAATCTAGAATATTTCACCCCCAAGAGTTGTGTGAAGGTGTTTTCATGGCCGGATCAATATCACAGGCCAAAGAAGGAAAAAAACAAATCCGAATTCTAAACACCCGCGAAACAAGCGTAAGCCTTAACTGGGCAGAACCAATATCACAATCCACCTCGACATACGAACTCGTCTCACTAGACAACCTGAAAAATACCGTATCACATACCAGAGTTAAGAAAATATTGAGCGAAATAAATTTCGACACCCTGAACAATGAAGAAAAAGCCGAAATTAAAGCGATAATCACTAAATATCAAGATATCTTCCACCTAGAAGGTGACAAACTTACGCACAGTCATTTAGGACAAGCGGAAATTACCTTGAAGGAAGGAGCTACGCCAAAATATACCAAACCATACCGACTTCCGCATACGCAAAAGCAAGAGATAAAAACAGAAATAGACAAAATGATAGAAAACGACATAATCGAACCATCTGTCTCTGCATGGAACTCTCCGATCCTCATTGTACCAAAGAAAAAGGATCCTATTACGGGCTTGCAAATGTTCCTTATGGTAATTGATTACCGAAACGTTAATGAACGAATAGAGGACGATAAGTTTCCATTAACTAATATAAGTGACATCTATGACATGGTAGGAGGAGCAATGTATTTTTCGTGTATTGATTTAAGCCAAGGTTATTACCAAATGGAACTTGAACCTAAAAGTAGACCTATGACAGCATTTTCAACGGAAGACGGTCATTTTCAGTTGAAACGACTTCCGATGGGACTTAAAATATCTCCCAGTAAATCTTCGAGAATGATGTCCATTGCCATGGCTGGTCTCACTTACTCACGCTGCTTTGTCTACCTAGATGACCTAATAGTTTTTGGCAAAAGCCTTACCGATCACAACAAAAATCTGATCGATGTATTCAATCGACTAAGGGAAGTAAATTGAAAAATTCATCCCGGTAAATGTGCTTTTCTAAGAAAAGAAGTTCCTTATCTAGGACATGTAATTTCCAGCAAGGGAATACATCCAGATCCCAAAAAATTAGCTGCTATGCACAATTATCCAACCCCCACGAACACTGACGAAGCAAGAAGATTCCTAGCCTTCGCAAATTATTATAGAAAATTTATACCCAACTTTGCTACAATAGCCATTCCTCTCAATAGATTACTTAGAAAAAATGTAGATTTCAATTTTGACCTCAGTTTACTCCCAGCTCTCTGCTGCGATTGACGTGTTTTTTTTCTTTTCTCCCGAAGATCGTGAAAATTAGTCAATATAAGTAAACGGCTCAGAAAAACCGAGGACAAAGGTTTGTCCCCGGATAAAAAGTTTCGACTTAACATGGCCAGCACTAGTGCATCTCAAAAGACCTCTAGAGGCAATTATTATAGTCCCCTTCAATGTCTCCCGGACTCAGATAATGATGAAATGGACGATGTCGTGTCGCCAAAAGAAAAAAAAGTGTATGTGCCTCCAATCAAACTAATTCAAAAACCCATCGAATATGTGCATAAACTAATGAAAACTCTTCAACTTGCAAATTATTCAATAAAAAAATTATCTATCGGTATTAAAATCGTGTGTGAAAGTGTTGAATCATTTAACTTGGTAATCAGTAAACTTCATGAAGAGAACTGCCAATTTTTCTCTCATGATTTACAACAAAATAAACACTTCAAAGTGGTTCTTTATGGCCTACAAGATATGGATGTAAGTGAACTTAAAAACGAATTAATTAAAATCGGTCTTAAATGCATCGAAATCAAAAAAATTAATAAGAAATACGACCAGTATGAAGACACTTTTTACATTGTTTCACTGGAAAATGGCACAGTTAAATTAAACGAGCTAAAAAAAAGTTATCGCACTATTTTCCACACACAAATTAGTTGGAACTTTCAACGTAAAACAAAAGGTAAGCCTACGCAATGTCATAATTGTCAGATGTTCGGGCACGGCGAGAGAAACTGCCACATTAAAACACATTGTGGGACGTGTGCGGGAGCACACAAGACTTCCGAATGCCCGAACTCATCTACGATCAAGTGTGCAAACTGCAACGGCATTCACAAATCCACTGATCTCGCATGTGCTTACAGAACCAAGTACATGGAGATGAAAAAAAATCCATCAGGCCGAAAAAATTTTACACCTGCAAGTCATGTGCAAGTGCAAGTGCATAGTTCTTCCAATAACCATGCAATGCAACAACAGCAACCGGTCTGCTTTAATTCTATGGCTGACTTTCCTTCGCTTCCACATCGTAAACAAAGTGTGAAGCAGAACACAAGTAATGCTTGGGCAAAATCTGCTGCACTGCAAGACAACAATACTGGCTGCCAAAGCAATGATGACTCACTTTTCTCTGTTGACGAACTTAACTCTCTTTGCATGGAGATGATTACAAACTTATCCAAATGTAGAAATAAACTAGATCAATTTAATGTCATCGCACATTTAGCGACTAAGTTTTTGTATTCAAAAAATGTTAAGTAATATGATGGACGTCAAATACATAAGATTAATTACTTGGAATGCAAAAGGCATTCGTAAAAAATATTTAGAATTTATAAATTTTCTGAATGTAAATAAAATAGATGTTGCTTTGGTCACGGAAACTTGGCTTAAATCAAATATAAAATTGCCCTCTTCTGATTACATTTGCTATCGAATGGATAGAAATGAAGATAGAGGTGGCGGTGTTGCTCTGCTAGTTAAGAAATCAATTCAACATTCGCTCCAACCGGTCTTTCAAACGCGTTGTGTGGAAAACATCGGTATTGAAGTATATTTAAGAAATCAAAAGAAAATAAAAATATTTTGTGTATATTTTCCTGGGGGTTCGTCAAACGAACTGAAAAGAAAATTATTAAAATCCGACTTAACAAAATTTTTCGTGTTAAAGGAAGATTTTTTAATTGGGGGTGACCTTAACTGTCGTCATAGGGATTGGGGTTGTATGAAAGCAAACTCTTGGGGCAATATTCTGTCTAACCTATCCCTTACGCTTCCTATGTCAATTTTGTTTCCTCCCAGTCCAACTTATTTCCCAGCAGGTTCTCGTGGTATTCCTTCAGTCCTTGATATATTTGTTACTAACATATCCAGTCAAATAACATCTCCAATTTCTGTTAATGCACTAAGCTCTGACCATAATCCTGTTTTTTGTCGTCTTCTTTGGTCGGGTGTAAAAAAAGTGCAATACATACAAAACCTTAAAAATACTAATTGGGGCAGTTTTAAGTCAAAAATTAATACGAGGCTTGGTAATATTTCCACTAACGTCGAAAGTATTTCAAGTGCAACGGAAGTAGACTCCGCTGTTCACAAATTTACTGAGACTGTGAATATTTCTATTGAAGAAAGTGTTCCCAAAACAATAAAAAAAGATGTTTTTAATAAATTGCCTGATCATGTTCTAGAACTTATTAAGTTGAGGAACATCCACAGAAGGAATTGGCAAAGGTATCGACAACCTTTTTCACGCAACATGGTTAGATATTTTAACAACAGAATTACTGCCTCGATAGAAAAACATAGGCATGAAGAATGGAACAAAAAACTTAACGTTCTCGATAAAAATGCCAAGCCTTTTTGGAACATTGTAAGGATAATTAAAAATAAAAATAGAAGCATACCATCTTTGAAAACTCCTCTTCGAGCATTATTCACTGATAATGAGAAGGCTACAGAGTTGGCTCACGTCTTTTCTAAAAATCATGAAGTTTCGAAAGATTTAGGTGATAGTAGTACAAATAGTATGGTAAATGATGTTATCGATGTCTTCAACGCGCGTTATGAAAATACTCCCTTGAATGTTTTCGTAAATAATGGAGATATAAGAAGTTTAATAAAAACTTTAAAGCCTAACAAAAAAGGTGGATTAGATAAACTGAAAAATATCTATCTCAAACACTTACCTAGCACTGGAGTAGCGTTTTTGACTTTTATTATGAATGCTTGTCTTAAGATGCAATATTTCCCGAGTGTGTGGAAACAAGCAGAAGTCATTCCTATTCTTAAGGCTGGAAAACCTCCAGATAGTCCTGATAGCTACAGGCCAATAAGCTTACTAAGCACCTTGAGCAAAATGTACGAAAGAATCTTGCAGGAAAAAATTTCACATTTTGCTGTTGAAAAAAAATTACTTCCAAATGAGCAGTTTGGCTTTAGAAAACAACATAGCACCTCGCACCAGGTCAAAAGAATCTGCAATCACGTTAAAATTAATCGTGAAGAAGGCAGGTTAACCGGAATGGTTTTATTAGACATCGAGAAAGCTTTCGATTCCGTTTGGCACAATGGTCTTATTTATAAAATCATAAAATTTAATTTTCCTATGTATCTTTGTAAAATAATCCAAAGTTTTTTGTCTCATAGGTGTTTTAAGGTCAAAGTCTTTAGTGGTGTTTCTAGTTTAATCCGTTTTGAATTTGGTGTCCCCCAAGGTTCAGTCCTTGGTCCATCCTTGTTTAATTTGTACACGTCTGATATTCCTTGTGCAACAAATTGTGATATAGCTGTGTTTGCCGATGACACTGCAATATTTACATCGCATAAATTCGCTCTTGATATCGAGAGGAATCTTCAAATTGCGATAAATTCATTGGAACAGTACTACAAGAAATGGAAAATTAAGCTTAATGCAAGAAAAACGCAAGCAATCTTTTTTTCAAGAAAAAGAAAAGCTTGTTACATTCCAAGCACAGAGCTTGAAGTACTTGACACAAAAATTCCTTGGGAACGTACAGTTAAGTATCTCGGTATACACCTTGATTCAAAACTTACATTCAGTGACCACGTACTTAAAACATTGAATAAGGTAAACATTGCCATTAGATTACTTTACCCTTTTATTAATAGAAACTCGAAGTTATCTATCGAAAATAAAATTACTATACAAAAAGTTATCTTCCAAGCGTTGTTACTGTATGGGTGTCCGGTTTGGGGACATTGTGCTAAATGTCACATAAAAAAACTTCAAATATCTCAAAATAAAATACTCAAAATGATGTTTAATCTTTCGTGGCATTATTCCACCTTAGATCTTCACAGAAGAGCTAATGTTGAATTGATTTCTGACCGAATAGAAAAGCTAAAAATTAAATTCAGGAACAGTTGTGATTGTGTTGATAATCCGTTGATTAATCAACTATATTCTAATCTGTGATAAGCGTACACATCTTTTTATGTTTCTGGCTTTTATGCAAATAATATGTGAAATTCTGTGATATACAAATGTTTGTTAAAACTAATTATTAAATCAAATATAAGACTGTTTAGGTATTTATTCAATTATAATTATTTGTTTATTTATTACTGATTATTTTATATACTTATTTATTTATTTATTTATTTATTTATTATTAATTCACTTTTCCTATTTTGTTAACTTATTTATTTATGTTTATGTTTACATATTTGTTTATATTGTTTATTATTTATTTACTTATTTATTTATTTAATTTACCTACTTATTTATTTATTAATTTATTAATTATGTATTAATTTATTATTGATTTATATATTTTTTTTTTATTTATTTATTTATTTATTTATTTATTCATTCATTTATTTAATTATTGCATACTCAATGCAAATAAAAATAAAAATTATATACATGGCTTACTATTGCCATAACGTGCGTATACGTAACGCTATATGGTTTTTTTGTCAGATAGGGGGTTTTACTCGTCTTTCCTCCTAAATTAAAATAATGTATAAAATAAAAATTCTTAAAAAAATTAGATAATGTTATAGCTGAAAGGTATATTATACCAAATCTCTGAAAATGTAAAATGTGCGATGACAAACTATTATGAAAATATTTGACGAAATAAAAATAACTAAGAACATCAATTTTGACCAAAACTGTGAAAAATCCTTCCAACTTTTAAAAACAATACTTACTAGCCCTCAAATTCTACAGTTCCCAAATTTCAAAGAAGAATTCATATTACATACAGATGCCTCAGGCTTTGCCTTAGGGGCAGTACTTTCAAATTTCGATGAAAAACCTATAGCTTATGCTTGCAAGACTCTGAATAAACCCGAAAAGAATTATAGTACTATTAAAAAAGAGTTACTAGCCATAGTATGGGCAGTAAAACATTTTCGACCATACCTCTTTGGAAGAAAACTTAAAGTAATAACTGATCACAGACCCCTTGTATACCTTTTTTCCCTAAAAGAACCTTCTAGTAGACTAACCAAATTCAGATTACTACTTGAAGAATACAATTTTTATGTTGAATATATACCAGGAAAAGATAATTGCGTAGCTAACGCCTTAAGTCGAATACAATTAGACTCCGACAACCTAAAACAACTCCAAATATGCGTAGTCACAAGATCACAAACACAGGCAGAAAAATCGGTTCAAGAAAATAAGAGACAAGAAACAGAAACGGAAGAAAATAATCGTATAATCACTGAATTGCTTAAGCCACCAGAGAATGAGCATAAAATAATTGAGCTAAAAATATGTAACAGTTTCGAGGACGACGAATATCAAAAAGATATAGATATAATCCTGTGACCAAACAAAGCGTTGGCATACATCCCAGAGATGAATTGTATACTCCTAAGAAAGCCCAATTATACATTACAAAAGAAGAAATTAAGAAACTCGCAGACGGCCGTCGAGAATACACAATTCACGAGTTACAGAAAGTCTTAGGAGAAATGTTTAAAAATAGTAATGTAAAGGTGCACCTCATAAATAAATGTATTGAAATAACAAATCCTCACAAGAAGAAACTAATACTCAATGATTACCACATATTACCAACAAGTGGACATGCAGGAATAAACCGCATGCTTAAAACGATTAAACAAAAATATTTCTGGACTGGAATGCAAAATGATATAGCTACCTATGTAAAACATTGCCCAGTTTGTCAGAAAAACAAATATATTTCACCCAAAAAACAGCCTATGGAAATAGCGTCAACAGCTGAATCAAGCTTTGATAAAATTTACCTAGACTAAGTAGGTCCTTTGGATGAATCAGTAAATGGACACAAATACATACTTACATTACAAGACGAATTAACGAAATTCACTGAAGCAATTCCAATCGAAAACAAAGAAGCTAGCACAGTTGCTAAAGGATTGGAAGAACACTTTATTCTTAAATATGGAGTACCAAAAATAATAGCCTCTGATCAAGGCACAGAATTTATCAACCGAGTTTTTAAGGATATGTGTAAGCTACTAAAAATAGAACAAATACAATCTACAGCATACCATCACGAAAGTATAGGAGCATTGGAAAACTCACATAAAGTCCTAGGAGCATACCTTAGAAGTTATGTTTCCGAAAAACACACAGACTGGTGTACATGGTTACCATACTATGTGTTTTCCTATAACACGGCAGTACATTCAGAAACAGGGTACTCACCATTTGAATTAGTGTTTGGACGACAATGTACGTTACCTTCAAATTTGACGAAACAAGTAGATCCCAGATATAATTATGAAGATTATGTAATTGAACTACGAGAAAAACTACAAATTGCTCACAGAGATACGGGAGATGCGCTGTTAGAGAAAAAGAATGCAAGAAAAGACAGTTACGATAGGAAAGCAAGAAGTAAAGCAACTAGTTTTGAAAAAGGAAGCTTAGTCCTTTTAAGGAATGAAAATAGAAGGAAATTGGACCCTATCTTCGTAGGGCCATATGAAGTATTGTCCGAAGACGGTGTAAATTGTGATATCAATTACAATGGAAAGAGAGTAAAGGTACACAAAAATCGTTTAAAAAATTCTATATCTACATACTAAAGCAATGCCAATTTGCATTGAATTAATATTTTTTTTCTTTTTAAAAAAAAAGGAGGGAGAGACCCTTGCGTGCACATACAATAAGAAAATTTTAAATACATACATTAAGAAAGTTTTAAATACATACAGTAAGAAAATTTTAGATAAATATAGCCTTAAGAAAATACATACAGTAAGAAAATTTTAAATGTATAAGTTTAAGTAAATGTAGCATTAAGAACATTTTAAATTAAAATCCAAAATGTAACATGTAAAGCTATTGATAATTATATTACCCTATTATATATTAAGAAAAATTTCAAATGTGTAAAATCCAAAATGTAACATACAAAGCTATTGATAATTATATTACACTATTACATATTAAGAAAAATTTTAAATATTATATAGCAGTTAGTACAGTAAGAAAATTTGTAATATTAAAATCCAAAAATATAACACCTATAGCTGTAAAATTAACTATACATGAAGAAAATTATATTGAGCTTACTACATTTATAACAAACAATAAGAAAATTTGAAAAAGCAAACATATTTAATTACGTAACACATGATATAAAAATGAACATAACAAATGATCCCAAATTGTAAAAATGACACGGAAAAGAGGAAACCTCGCGCTACGAGATTTCATCTTTTTCCCCCAGGAGGGTGGTGTGAAGGGATCGCACTAGTGATCATTTCTCATCTCGTACTTTGATAATTGAACACTCCCAACATGCCTCATATGCACAAACATACATATTCTTTAAAAGAGCTAATGACCTAAGGCAAGCGCCAACAAAGTATGTACATACATGAATACACTTTGCAATGAGCTAATGACCGAAGGCAAGCGACACACAGAAAATGATATCGCTAAGGGTTCATGTTACCAACAAATGTACTCTGGATACATACTGTGTGGTCTGCATTTATTAATAGCCATGCATTCGAACGTTGAAGCGATAATGCTGATATGGCGATGTGCTGGCGTGAGGTGTGAAGTGATTGAGGTTCAATTATCAAAGGTCGGGAATTTAGGAAAATTATTGTGTATAAAAGACGAAGGAAAAGTGAAAATAAATGTTGTCTTTCTCAAACCAGCAACCAAGTACTTTTGATTTCCAAGAGCAACTCGCTCGACTTCACTTGTGCTTATCTTGAAGATTGTTCCTTTTTTAAAAGCAACTCGCTTGGACTGGAACAATCTTGGGCTCTACTCGCTCTATGATATAGCGTTCGCGCTTATAGAGGTAAACGACGGCGTAATAGCCAACGTTTTGAGTAACGGAGCATTGGGAAGTTAAAAGTAGAGAAAAGAATAAAGATCAACCAAGTTATAAGATCTTTGTACTACTTACCCAGTAAAACACAATCTGGTCGACCACCGTTTTGGCTTCTTGATTTGGGATGGCATACGCCTCAGGCCATTTGCTAAAATAGTCCATTACAACCAGAATGTACTTGTTTCCAGCGTTGGTCTCTGGAAAAGGCCCAGCCACATCTACTGCAATCCTCTCAAAAGGCGATCCAACGTTGTACTGATGCATCTTACCTTGAATCTTCCTACCAGGTCCTTTGGTTGCAGCACACTTGTCACATGTTCGGCACCACTTCTCCACGTCATCTCTAGCATGTAACCAGTAGAACCGATGTCGCACCTTCTCCAGTGTTTTGTTAACTCCCAGATGACCTCCAGAAGGTCCGTCGTGCATCTCCCGAAGAACTCCACTGACTTTCGATTGCTGTAAGATCAGCTGCATCACATATGATTTACCGTCAGCGGACTCCCATCTTTGCCTGAGGACACCTTCTTGCACATATAGTGAGTCCCACTGTGCCCAATAGGCTTTGAGAGCTGGACTCCTGTCAGAAATGTCTCCCCATTCAGGTTTCTCTTCATTTTCTTTCCATGCGAGAATGGGTTCGATATCTGGATCCTCCTGTTGAGCGGTCCTCACTTCCTCATTGCTCCATCCCCATATGGGGTCAGCTCTTAGTCGCCGAGCGGTAATATTTTCTTTGTTTTCTTGTCGCCTACAATGCTTGCAATCCTCTTTGCAAGGTCTTCGGGACAATGCGTCGGCGTTTGAGTGCAGCTTTCCTCTGCGGTGTTGAATCTGGTAATCATAAGTCTGCACTCTTTCTATCCACCTTGCGACTTGACCTTCTGAAGTTTTTGAAGTTCAACAGCCGGTTCAGAGCACCATAGTCTGTCCGCAGAAGGAATTTCTGTCCATAGATGTACTTATGGAAGTGCTTTGTTGCCAAGATAAGAGCTAGCAGTTCCCTTCTGGTCACGCAGTAGTTTCTTTCAGGCTTCGAGAGGACCATACTGCAATATGCCACCACTTTCTCTTCGCCATCATGCACTTGGGATAGTACCGCCCCGATTCCAACGTTGCTTGCATCTGCGTCGATGATGAATGTTTTGTCAGGTGTTGGATGTGCCAGCAATGGAGCGTTACAGAGGCGGTATTTGAGTTCCTGAAAAGATTTTTCACACTCACCTGACCATTTGAACTGCTTCCCTTTTTCGGTGAGCTGATGCAAACTTTTTGCAACTCCAGCAAAGTTCTTAACAAAACGTCGGTAATATGTGGCAAGACCAAGAAAGCTTCGGAGTTGATGTTTGTCCTGTGGTGTTGGCCAATTTTTGACGGAGTCAACTTTTTCAGGATCAGTCTTCACTCCTTGGGAAGAGATGATGTGTCCCAAATACTTAACTTCGGTTTTGAAAAGTGCACATTTTTCTGGATTCAGTTTGAGGTTAGCCTCTCGAAGTCTCTGAAACACGGCTTTTAGGTTCTTGCAATGTTGGCCAAATGTTTTCCCGTAAACAATGACATCGTCCAAGTAGACAAGGCACGCTTTCCACGTCAGTCCTTGAAGAACGCACTCCATCAAACGCTCGAATGTTGCCGGAGCGTTGCATAGCCCAAACGGCATAACTTTAAACTGCCAGAGCCCATTACCTGTAGAAAACGCCATCTTTTCCCGATCATCAGGGTGGATGTCAACTTGCCTATATCCACTCTTCAAGTCCAGCGTCGAAAGCCACTGGGCTCCCTCCATAGCATCCAGGGTATCACTGATTCTCGGCAGGGGATGGCTGTCCTTTTTAGTCACATCATTCAGCCTTCGGTAGTCCACACAAAAACGAGTGCTTCCGTCTTTCTTTTTCACTAGCACCACTGGTGAAGCCCAAGGACTTTTGGAATTTTCTATAAGACCGTCTTTCTTCATTGCTGTTATCATTTCCTCAACCTCACCTTGTTTAGCCAGTGGAAGGCGTCTTGCGGGTTGACGAATCGGTCTTGCATCTCCTGTGTTGATGCGATGCTGCACCAACTGTGTCCTACCATATTGTCCCTTTTGCGATGCGAAGATGTCAGTGTACTCTTGTAGGAGATTTTCAGCCATCCTTGTTTGTTGGTGATCAAGGTTGGATGAATACAGTATTTTAGCTCTGATGGTTTTGAGCTCCTCCGGAGTTATAGTTTTTCTCGGGGCTTCGTCTGTGATTTTCGTAATTGCTGCAACCGATTCGCAACGTCCAACGACTTCTCCTTTCTTCAACCTTACATCGTACGGTCTGGTGTTTAGTAATCGTACGGGGACCATTTTGTTTTTCGGTGCTACTAGTGTTTTCCTAATGATGACGCTTTGGGAGGAACACTCTGGGTCTGGTTCCACCATTAGGTATCGAAGGCTTCCAAACTCACCTTCCAGTTTTGTCCAAACGAACACTTCAGAAGAAGGAGGCAGAATCAGATCTTCCGTGATGACAGTCCTCAGTGTCGACGTACTTTCGTTCGAATAGGTCATTGGAAGTTCCTTATTTTGGTACTTCAAAACCTGATTACCGATGTCCAAAATAACTCCGTGCTGTTTCATAAAGTCCATTCCAATGATGCACTCGTCACATATATCTGCCACCAGGAATTGATGAGTAAACACTAGATCGGCCAGTCGGATCTTAAGACACACTTCTCCATATACTCTTGCTGTTTCTCCCGTTGCGGTTCTGAAACGGTAGCTTTGGTGTTATGAAGCCACGTCGTCTTTACCAGGTCTCGACGTACTATGGAGGCTGTGGCACCGGGGTCGATGGAAGCCACATGTTTGTTCCCGTTAATAGTAGTTTCCACAGTCAGACTTTTGTTGTCTCCTTTGGTCTGAGAGACCTGGATGGTGGTTCTGGGGCCATCGATACAAGAAACCAGCCTCTGCCCCTCGAAGTTGGTTCTTACCCTGGGCTGATACGTAACGCTGGTGTTGTTGTTACCTTGTTCTGGGTTGGATCTCTTGCTTCCACAATGTTGACAACCGGCTTTATTTGGTGGTAGTCGGCATTGACGCTGTAACTGCCCGGTCTTGTTGCAGTTCCAACATCTTGCTAGTTCGCTCCGCTGGTTCTTTTGTATTTCAGCTCTTTGGCACGAGCATTCTTCGACTATTGCTTCTCTAAGTCGATGTACTCCATGAGAAGCTTGTTCTGCTGCTTCAACTGTCAATGTGAATGCTAAAGTTTCAGAAAGAGTACGTGTTCTAGCAGTTCGCACAGACCTCTGAAGATTTATATCCGAAATGGCACGAACGAAGGACTGAAGGTTGATGATTTCTTCTCCAGCATCTGGGTATGCCAGGTGAACAAGTCTTTCGACGTCTGCTTGGAGCTGCTGTAGACTTTCACCCCTTTTCTGGACTCTGTTATTGAGTTGGACTCTGAAGACTTCTTTTAAGTGGCTATCGCCAAAGCGTTTATCTATAGCTGCCACGAGAGAACTGAAATCGCCGCCCTTACCAGCTGGAACTGTTTGAAGTAATTCAGCTGCTGGTCCTCTAAGAGCAAGAGTCAGTGCAATGTACTTGTCTTCGTCATCCCAGCCATTTGTTGTAGCGGCTGCCTCAAATTGTCTCTTTTAAACTGGCCAAGACGACTGTCCATCAAATGTTGGCGGTTTCATCTCCTTTTTCCTTGCAAACTCTCCAGCAGATTTTCGAACTTTGATTTTCCGGATCTGGTCCAATTCCTTGGTCAGAACAGAGAACTGTTTATCGCATCGGCTTTCCAAACGATTCTCTACAACAGAAAGCTGTTTTCCAACACCTTCAACGCGTTCGTCTAGGGCACATACATTTTTCTCAATATTACCCAATTTGCCTTCAAGAAAGTTTTTCTGACCTTCCAAAACATTCTGTTGCGCCTCAAGTCTTTCGAGAATATTCTGTTGTTCCACCTTTTGCTCGTTTCGTTGTTCTTCAATCAGCTTCTTTTGTTCGTTTCTTTGTATTTCAAGTTGTTCGAGAACATTCTGCTGTTCCTTCTTTTGCTCGTTTCGCTGTTCTAACAAAAGTTTCATCATACTAGAAAAATCTACAGTTTCACTTACTTCCTCTTCCTCCACTTCTGTTTCAAAAACAAAAATGTTTACGTCTTCCCCTTGCTGTTCCAAATAGTTGCGCAACCGCAGGACGAGCTCATTTTTCGATCCCGCTCTAGAAAGATTTCGCTATATAACCCACTTTTAAGCTCAATGCAGTTGAGCTCTTCCAACAACTTACCCATTTTCACTGTATTTAATTTTTTTTTTTTTTTTACACTTTACTAGTCAAATAAGTTTTATTTACAATTCTGACACCAATGTAACCAATGTTAGTTCGCAAAATAAAACTTCACTTTTATTTTATTTCTACCACTTTTATTCAGTATCTATACTTTATTCGATATCAACTCGACTTTTCGACTATCACTTGTTAACAACAATTCACTCTTAACTTTATCACTCTATAATCAAAACTGACTGCTCGTTGCGTCAGCGGCCTATTTATATAGAACAACACTCATCTAGAGCGTTCCAGTTTCTTCTCCATGGTTTCCACATTTGCTGTCAAGCATCTCTACACTCACACACACTGGCTTACAAGCAATGCCTGGCATTTATACCATTCCATTATAGTCCTGCCAGTTGTGTTTTCGGTTAAACGTTTTCGATTAGGAAATTGGTATAAATGTTGGGTGTTCATTACAATATGAATTCAATTTGCATTTGTTTGATGAAAGTGATTGCAACTTAAGTTTTCGATTCTCTTCTTGAAGCTGTGTTGAAAATTTAAGCAGTTAATTAACTGAATTTAAAAAAAAAAAAAAAACAAAAGTAAAATAATTGAAAGCGGATATCAAACTATGTAGACATTTTTTGAAAAACTTATCTCAGTCAAAATATTGGAATGCAGCAAGCAAACATACATATTGCAGCCAATCCAAGCAAACTTACCTAGATTTTGACATAAAAAGTGTGCTTTACATATGTTACGCGAACAAACCCAACCCAATCTGTCAAAAGTAAAAGGTGAAGTAAAAGAAATTATTTGCTGCATTTTCTAGTAATTAATACAGTAATTATTGTGACCACCTGCAGACAAAAATTTGATTTACTTACAGCCAGCAAAGATATAACGAGTTTTACAATGGACAAGTATAAGTGCATTGGCATAGCATTTACCTAGGTAAGTCTATTTGATACCTATATTCTTTGGAATTCAAATGGGAACTAATTTTGTTGTCTTCTTTTCATTAGAATTAAAGATGCAGAAGCATTCAGACAAGCCAAAACTATCCTCCTATCCTCCTCGAAATGGGTGATTTTTCCAAGAGCGGGATGACTTCTTCTACTCTTTTTAAAATCCAGAGGTGACTCTCAAAATGGGCCCCCACTGCACTGTACGCAAAAGCTAAGCTTGCCAAATCTGCGACTGAAAAAAGCCACCAGACATCAGCAACTGAATGTGTCGCAAGCGCTCAGCACTTCCACCGTAAGGTAATTTGAATAAACTTTCCCAAGTATAAAACATCTTAATAGCATTTTTTTCGTATTCCTAGGTTGAATCAAGTAAACCAAGAAATTTTCTTCAAAACGTCTGCGGGTGGTCCAATCCACTTTTCACTAAGCAACAGTCATCACGACTAATCATACATCGATTTAACAACTGGTGGAATGCATTATAGCTCAACTACAAACAATATCCAGACCCTTAAACACGTGAACGCCAGTCAGCCGGCTTTTAATCAAAGACAAAACAGCAGCGGCGACTAATGGGATTTCTTCAATAGAGCAATGCATTCGAAAGAAGAGCATGAACGGTTCTGGTAAGGGCTCTGCTTTGATTCGCCACGATGAAAAAGAAGATCCTGCTGATTCAAGCTACCAACTGGACAATCTTGATATATGTGATAAAGAGATAAACGACACAAAAACAACACCTGTGAGAAAAATCAAACAAGATTTGTACAGAGAGGGATTTGAATCGCCGGAATAAATACAATTTTACACCTGAATCTGTCGCACTGAATACAAGCAACAAAAAAGAACTATAAATACCTAACTTTTGATTTTTTTTTAATTTTATTGAAAAAGTACATTCATGTTCTATAAACTAATAAATATAGCAAAATAGAATCACGGCTTTATATTTTTTGACGGCTTCTCTTCATTGCGTCACTTTATTAAAGTTTTTCTGTAGTGGCTTTAGTTTGCATGGGACAAGAAAATCTTGTGGAAGAAACTCCGTCTTGTAGGTATGTGAATCAGTAGTGAAACACTACTTTGCAAATTGATCTGTTCGTGGTATTTTCTTCTTGTTTACAACCGATGATCTTATTGGTACCTCGAGGCAGTATTATTCGATTTTAGAATTTAAGTGGAACTTTCCCTTATACCAAACCTGATGTTCCTGCTGGTGTCGGCCCTCACGCCGTCAGACCACATCTTTTCTCGGTGAATTTGTGGATATCCTTGATGGCAATAGGATGCAATTTAAATTAGTGGTAGCAGATTAAGACTCTTTTAAATATTTTGTTTTTCTCGAAAAAAGTAACAAATAGTTACAAAATTTAAAGCACGAATGGAAATTCGCATTATTTGTACTTTCAATATAAACACACAAAAATTTGACATTTCTTACTTTGACAACTGGGTTTATTTTAAACCTGTGATCAAAATTTAAACCTGGGATCAAAATTTGACAACTGGGTATATTTCTATTGGGTTTAAATTTAATGAGTGAATAATATGGCCGATAAAGGAGGATTCAGGTCGTATTAAGGTCTAAATGTCATTTTGAAGATAAATTTTTGGAGGAAAAGTGGAAAATTATTTTGGTTTTGTGAATAATTTTAATTCTTTTTCCGCCTTAACTACGAGATAAATAAATAAAGAAATGAAAACTAATATTTCTTGCTTTGTTTAATATACATTTTGGAAAAATTTCCGCCAACCACAAAAAAAAAAAAATCATAATACTCGGGTTCAACGCAATTTAGTTTTTCAGGTAATCTAACTTTTTTTCAACCTCTAATTGGTCAGAAGTCACGTACCAAAAGAAAAACTGAAACTCTGGCCAATCAGTTCGAAAGAAGTAAGATTATCTGAAAAAACTTAAGGCTATGGCCCAATCACTCCGTCACGCGTTCGACTTCAGCGGCCACAACTGACAACTCGATTAAAACACATGTATTCTTATGGGGAATGGCCCATAAGCAACGTACGTGACGTCCGTGGCGGCGTTGAGATTAAAACATTTTTAATATCAACGCACTTAACGACTTTGACATTTGCTATTGGTATTTTTTGTTGGTTGGTAGACACACATGCTCACACACATGGTGCTCTGTGTAACAAAAGCGCATTAACGCGACGGATTCATTGGGCCATCCAAAATTTTTACATATTTTAAAGTTGAAGTTGAAGTTGAAGTCTGACGGAGTCATTGGGCCATAGCCTTTAATGCGTTGAACGTGCACAATGAAGTCAGCTGCGATTTGTTTATGTTTATAGTAACCAGAGCTACAGATGTGTTATTTTTTTGATGAAAAATTTGACATAAGCAAGTAGTAACTTATGGTGGATTTACATGCATCTGCAAGTGCAAATGAAAATCGGAAAAAGACACAAGATGTAAAATTCATACTTGTCTGATAAGGAGGGAACGAACTTCCTAGTTATGGTTGCAGATGAAAAATTATGGGTGCAGATGAACATGTTCATCTGCAACCATAATTTTTTATCTGCAACTATAATCCTATTCGTCTTTCTTTTTAACTTTTGTGCTTTGTAATCTTCATCCATCTCGCTTTACTTTTCTGCACTTCCGCAGTTGCAGATGCATGTAAACCCAGCATAATACGGGTTGGAAAATGTTTTATAAATAAGGATTTGCTCGACGTGCCGTAAGGGAGTATTAAGTGCTAAGACTAGTATTAACTAATCCGAGGATGAAACGAGTATTAGTGAAATCCAATAAATAAGGCTGATACACCCGTATCTATTAGGAACTTTTAATCAGTGATTAGATTTAATTGCCCTTTAAGTTACACTTAAGTAACGAATCCGTATCGATAATCAAATTTCACATTTAAGTAATTATGCTAAGAGCCCTCTCAACTTAAATGCCAATAATGGCGTTTAAAGGTCTGTTAAACCCAAATTAAAAATTCATTCTGACGTTTCGGGAAAATCGGTGTCAATTTTGATATGTTGTTTTGGTAAATAATTTCATAAACGAAACTTTTATTAAAACAAAAATATGGAACATTTTCTTCGCGATTTAAATGTTTTCAATGTGCTAAGTTTTTTTCAGATGTCATGATTAATAAATAGAAACCTTAAAAGCTGGCACAAAAGCTCCACAGTGCTACAAGGCCAAACGCGTTGTTCTCGCAACAACCATTCTCGTGAGTGCGGTTCTGAAAGATATGCATTTTTAAGGAATATTTTCCTACTGTTGAGGTGATACCAGAGAAAAATCATTTTGGATGTTTATGGTGGTCGAACGCCCTTGCAGTAGTTATGCTTTATCCATTTCGCCATGGATGTCGTGTGCCTACAACCCGAATTAAGAGATTGTTAGGGAATTGCAGTTTTTTTTTTTATAATTAGCGCACACATCAAAGGCTTATGAATACCCTTATAATGTTATAGAACACAGTGCGAGCATTTAGGAAAATAGGAGAGGATTTAATAGGAGACACCGACGCACATTGCTCTTGAACCTTTGTGAATCGTAATGCAGGGGAAATACAGAGCCAGGTAAAGCATTCCACAATCGGGTGGTGCTACTAAAAAAGAATCTCTATACTTGACATAATAATATATAATATAACACGCCCGAAGTTGGGCTCAAGGTAGAACTGATGAACATATTCCTAGCGAGGCGAGTGTTGCGGGTAAATTGTTTCAGGGGAGGAATGCAACTGGCTATTTCACTAGAGCACTGTTTGTAAAAAAAGCGATAAAAGAGAGAGAGACAGGTGACTTTTCGACGATGTTCAAGAGAATCAATCGATTCTACGATTGAACTATCATCTATCAATTTTAACGCTCTGTTTTGTACCCTATCAAGCAGGTGCAAAGATGTTTGAGCAGCACCTGACCAGATATGGGAGTTATACTCCAGTTTGGGGCGGATGAAGGCCTTATAAATTGTAGCCAGATCAGAAGGGGTGAAGAACTTCCTGCATCGTCTTTAGAAACCTAAGCATTTAGCAGCATTTTTGGTGACTTCAAATATGTGGTCATTCCAACGAGGATCATCGCTTACACACATACCAAGCACTGACAGCTTTTCGGTTTCTTCGATGCAGGTACCATTCATTGATAATGGCAGCGGGGGAATGTTAAGCTTCAACGACAAGAGACAGCATTGAGTTTTCGAAGCATTGAATTCTAATCGGTTCATAAGACCCCATGAAACAATGCTGTCAAGGTCAGAATTCAATGAGCTTATCATACGCAACCTTTCCAGTTTCACATCCGAAAAGCAGGGACGTGAATTTGGAAACGAATATGAAAAGCTGAGGGTCGAGTCGTCAGCAAAACAGTTAAGCGGATTAGAAGTTTCAGACAAGA
Organism: Melanostoma scalare; assembly: GCA_949752695.1. Lineage (NCBI taxonomy): Eukaryota > Metazoa > Arthropoda > Insecta > Diptera > Syrphidae > Melanostoma > Melanostoma scalare. The sequence continues at coordinate 117,003,774 of OX456985.1, forward strand.
GACCATCAATGAAAATGAGGAAGAGAGTCGGAGACAAAACGGAGCCCTAAGGCACACCAGCATTTATGAAGTGGGTATCAGACTTGAAGCCATATAACACAACTTGTATTGAACGGTCGGAAAGATAATTTCTAATCCAACGAAGAAGAGACTCATCGATACCAAAAGCACGCATTTTCGATAAAAGAGCCTGATGCCAAACTCTATCAAATGCTTTAGAAATATCAAGCGCAATAATATTACTTTCTCCAAAACAATGTAAAAATTGGTTCCACTTTTCGGTGAGATAAGCCATCAAATCACCAGTGGACCGTTTGCTACGAAAGCCGTACTGACGGTCATTAAGAAGCTTTCGTTCTTCAAGATATTTCATAAGTTGACGGTTTATCAACGTTTCCATGACCTTGGAAAGAAGGGACGTGAGTGCAATTGGACGGTAAATGGAAGTGGAGGAAGATTCGCCTTTTTTAGGGACTGACTGGACAAATGCAGTTTTCCATCTGCTCGGAAAAGTTCCAGCAGAATAGGAAAGATGGAAAAGTTTACGCAGTGGTTTTGCCAGCGTGGAGGAACACCTCTTTAGAATAACGGCGGGGATACCATCTGGACCAGCAGATTTATATATGTTGAGATCTTTAAGGAACCTCGCAACCGAGCGAGATCGAAAAAATATCTACTTCATCAAAGAATTTGCAGACTCGAGCTCAGGTGGGGCCAATATGCTATAAGGAAGTGTCGAGTTGGCAGCAAATTGAGCTGCCAGCAAATTGGCTTTGTCGATGGAGCTAACATATAGAGAGTCATTGAAGACGAGCGTTGGGACCGATGACGTGGTCGAGTTCTTAATGTTCTTGACAAAAGACCAAAAGTTTTTACTTCCTTTTGGACACAATAGTATTTTTTGCCTTACATTTTGGTCATGTAAAATTTTAGCCCTTTGTATTTGAGCATTACAGATATTTTTGGCCCGTTTGAACAAATTTCGGTTTTCTACGGAAGGGTTATCTTTAAGTTTTCGAAAACTACTTTCTCGATCCCAAATCGCCTCTTTACAGCTTAAATCAAACCGCCGCATGGCCTTCAATATCTGGAACCCGAGTGAGTTCATCAACAAGTTGAGTTAGTTCGTTAAACTCAGCGAAGATCTCAACACATTTTCCTTCGGGTGTTGTCTGGCCAGAATGTCAAAGCCAACCTGAATTGTGTACATTGAAATCGCCCGCAATTGCGATTTCAGTGTGAGGATAAAGGGAAACAATTCTTACTATGGAGTCAGATAGCGCATCTAACTTTTTAGAGGTTGAATTGCTATCTAAATTGGGGCTTCTGTATATAAAACAATAGTAAATGATTTGCTTACGGACGGTGAATTTTAACCACATGAAATTAAAGTTCGTATTAGAACAAAGGCCGTATTGTGGTAGAAGTTGGTAAGCAATATCATTTCGAACATAGACGGCGAGGCAATGGGAAGAAGAGAATAATGGCACTAAGCTATATCCAGGCAGGTTGAACTTTGAGGGATCAGAATCAACACCCACCTGTGTTTCACTCAGTGCCAAAACAGCTGGCCTGCATTTTGCAGTGTGAGCATACACAGCAAATAAATTCGATCGCAACCCCCTAATGTTGCTAAAATCGACTCTAAACTTACCCGACATTACAATTCACAAAAACACATGAAACAAAATATCAATCGCAGACGCTAACTCAGTATAATCAACAAGTGTAGATCTATTAGAAAACTAAAGCAAATTACTAGCGGTGTTATGCCCAACCAGCAACTTTACTTTGATTAACCAACGGAATCAACACCGATGATCAACTATCCGCCAGCAAACCCACAGCTTCATTGCCTGCACACACTGCCTAGATAAGATAAGAAATTATCAAATCGAAGAAATGTGTGCAGCCAACGAAACTATGCGAGTGGTGTGGGGGAGGAGATGGTTAAAAGGTACGCACTGAGTTTGGTCTATTTTTTTTTATGTAATTGAGTGGCACACAGCACTGAATAGAACTAGTTCACTGAATTAATTTATATGGCGCGACGCGGCGGGAAAATTTTTGCTTATTGTTTTGAAGGGGGTATGTATGTAATATTTTTTCTATTTTAAAATTTTTTTTTTTTTTGGTTGGTGGGAAAATTTAACAGGTTGGTTTTAACAGACACTAGCGCGGTGCGTGTTTTCGCAGTTGATAGCAGATCGGCACTAACTTGATTGTTGATAAACGACGGTTGTCGATAGTTGAACGTCGAAAATTAAATTTGGTATTGCGTTTTCTTATTGTTCGATACTTTCAATTTTAAATTCGGTCGTTGTCGTGTGTATTTTTGCGTTCGACTATCACGGAAACTACAGTACCTCACACTCAAAGTGGGACACCTAAGAAATAAAATCTTCAATAAACTTCTTTACGAAAAAAAATGCAGAGTTGCTCACTTTTTTAAATAATTTTTATTTTTATTGCTTAATATTGACCTCAAATTATTATAAAATAAAAAAAAAAATTCAAAAAACAACCCCGATTTGTTTAAAAAAAAAAGATGAAAATGATCTGTCTAGTATTTTTTTTTAATGCAGGTCACACTCAAAGTGGGACACCTGCTGTTTTCTAAGAAAACTAACTGTAATTGCCACGTTATCGATATTATTTAATTGCAGTTTTTGTAGAGCTTTCATTGTGATAGCATTATAAGAAAAAAAATCGAAATGTCAAGGCAAACAACCTTTGAAGAAAGGCAAATTGTGATTTTCAATTACCAAAAAGGAAAATCCGTTCGCAAAATAAGTAAAGTTGTTAAAAAAGTAAATCTATGGTGTTTAGTGTAATAAAACGGTTTCGGGAAGGTCGAATAGAAAATAAACCAGAAAGTGTTGAAAGCAAAAAAAAAATTTGCGATAGAAATGTGCGGTTTCTTTTAAGAAAAATAAGAAGTTATTCTTTACTGTCCGCAATTGGCCTTTAAAAAATGTTAAAGGACACTTAAAATGTTGACTTAAGGGCAGAAAGAGTTCGGCGGTTTGTTAGGAGAAACGAATTGAGCGGCTGAGTTGCGTCCAAAAAACCGTTAGTATAAGAAAAGAATCGTCGTTTAAGAATGCAATTGGCCAAAGAAATATCAGAAAAGAATAGTCGTTTAAGAATGCAATTCGCCGAAGAAAATGTGACAAAGGATATGAATTTCTGGTCAAAGGTAAGTCGCATTTTGTTCTCCAACTTCAATCATAATTCGGTCAATTCATTAAAAGTCCATTTTACGGACGAAACCAAAACTAATCTTTTTGATTCTGATGTCAAATGCTCTTTGGCGAATTGCATTCTTAAACGACTATTCTTTTCTGATATTAACGGCTTTTTGTGCGCAACTCAGCCACTCAATTCGTTTCTCCTAACAAACTGCCGAACTCTTTCTGCCCTTAAGTCAACATTTTAAGTGTCCTTTAACATTTTTTAAAGGCCAATTGCGGACAGCAAAGAATAACTTCTTATTTTTCTTAAAAGAAACCGCACATTTCTATCGCAATTTTTTTTTTTGCTTTCAACACTTTCTGGTTTATTTTCTATTCGACCTTCCCGAAACCGTTTTATTACACTAAACACCATAGATTTACTTTTTTAACAACTTTACTTATTTTGCGAACGGATTTTCCTTTTTGGTAATTGAAAATCACAATTTGCCTTTCTTCAAAGGTTATTTGCCTTGACATTTCGATTTTTTTTTTTTTAATGCTATCACAATGAAAGCTCTACAAAAACTGCAACTAAATAATATCGATAACGTGGCAATTACAGTTAGTTTTCTTAGAAAACAGCAGGTGTCCCACTTTGAGTGTGACCTGCATTAAAAAAAAATACTAGACAGATCATTTTCATCTTTTTTTTTTAAACAAATCGGGGTTGTTTTTTGAATTTTTTTTTTTATTTTATAATAATTTGAGGTCAATATTAAGCAATAAAAATAAAAAATATTCAAAAAAGTGAGCAACTCTGCATTTTTTTTCGTAAAGAAGTTTATTGAAGATTTTATTTCTTAGGTGTCCCACTTTGAGTGTGAGGTACTGTAGCTCAAATGTCAAATTATAGGATTTATTAATGACAACTTTCATTATTCACAGTACCAGAAATCCTTGTCGATAGAGATACGCAATACCAAAAGAAAAATTTATCGAAGCTTTCGACCCTTGTCGCATCGAATATTAGGCGACACACGCAATATTTTTCATTTTCATTTTCATTTTATTTACATACAGAAGCCTTGAGATCAGATCTCAATGCATACATACATATTAATATGTATGAGCAATAAAAAAAAAGGAAATTTTTATCGTAAAAATAAAAAGTTAGTAATGCTAAACATTTTGAAAAAAAAAGTTTTGATTAAATTTACAATATTGTATAGTAAAAAAAAAAAAGAAATTTAAAAGAAAATTACAAACAATTAAAGTAAGTTATTGAACAAATAAGGAGTGAAAATGCAGCGCTTCGTCTGGGTTCTGTAGATGATCATTTAAAGAGCGGATAAAGTTATTTAAGTTTAAAATTGTTTTATATGGAGCTGATATTCTGTTCCAAATTCTGGCACCAAATACGAAGAAAGACCTGCGGGTCTGCAACGTTGAATTTCTTGGTATATTTATGTTGTTTGTTCGCGAGGAAGCTGAAAATTCAAGCCTCTCAAATAAATAGGTGGGGGTTTCAGATCGTACTAGCTTAAACATGAATTTACAAATTTCAATTTTCAAACACAATGGGACAGGTGTGAAACATGATCATACCTTCTTAAAGAATGAATAAAGCGAACGCATGAGTTAAAAGCTACATTTACATCCTTATTACGATTGTCAAAGATCAATTATTTGACAATTGATTAAGTTTGTAAATCAATTGGTTTTTCGGTATTATGAACCACGATTGACAAATTTTTGACTCATTGTGAATATTAAAAAAAAAACTATTGTGAATAGTACGCAATTCGTTTGACATTTCACTTCATCTCATTTCTCATCAATTGCTGCCAGATTTTTGTTAAAGACGAATACTTTTGAGATAAATTTAAATTCGTTTTGTGTGTGGACCGTGGTAAGTGTAGTTTTGTTGTGAGTTGTTGTCCGTTGTTTTCGTATAATCGTCACTTGAATTAGGTTTTTTTCGATAATAATATCCAACTACATCGTAGTTCTTCGAAATTTCACCCAACAGTACAATTACCTTGTAAACTTGGCACAGACGTTACCGAGACAGGTGGCAGAGCTTGTAAATTTCTTGTGCGTTGTCAGTATTCCCATCTGAATATCATAAAACAAATTGCCAAAATCATCGGTGAGTCACATATAAATTACACAACAATTTAAAATATTTCGTTTTAGCGACAGTTGTCTGTACTAATTCTATTTTTTGTTCGGGATACGTACAAAATCGCCGTCGAAGCATCTTTAGTTTCTATCAGCTTCTGCAAGGAGGAACAAAGAAGGCGCATATAAAAGAAGTATATACTTATAGCCCATACGTTGCGAGCGAGCAAACGCCACCGCCACTGTAACCGCGGAGGATAGCACAACACCATCAGCTCCAAGTAGCAGTAATCTGAAAGGAAAAGGATCGAGAGCAGCTGAAGGTACTCCAACTCATGCTTTTGGGAATCGAATTTAATGTTCTTTAATTAATTCTTCTTTTATGTTTTTTTTGTCAAAATAAAATATTCTCTTCAATAGAAAGAAAATGGTTCTTATTTGATTATTTGTTCTTTTCTTTTTTACATAAATCTTGCAATCGAATCCCTTAATCGGTTGCCCTCAGTACATACATCTGTTCGTCCAAATCCAGAGGAAGCATCGCGTAAGTTTTTTCGAATGATTTCTTGCCTAGGATGATCTTCTTGCCTTCTTAGTACCCTGTTGGTAGCCCTAGTATGTGTCAACAAGTACTTTTTTCGCTCTTCATACTTTTCTTTTTTTCCAGTATGAATTGATCTTATTGATTATTAAAAACATTAAATATCAATTCCAAACCAGTGAAGTGTTTATTCTTATAATTATTGGACAAATTCCTGGTGTAGTTCATTTTATATTGTTATTTCAATTTTTCAAGAATTTTCAATCATAAATTTCTTGGAGAATATATAATGGTGCATCATATAACGGTTATGTTAAAACTTTGAATCTATACCGAAATAGTGACTATCATTAGTTTTATATTATTGGTAACAGTGTAAGCTTTCCAACGCTGGTGTACGGTCACGAAACAATTTGACCGTCAACCTGAGATCTCTATTAATTCCCTGTAGCAAAGGGATAGAACGATCTTGGTTGATGCGCTGACCGATTGTCAGCGGTTGCGAGTTGCGACAAAGAAAATGATACGACGAAAGAAAACGCAATGATTTACCCGTGAGGGTTGGTACAATATAGTACAATACAATGGAATGATGTGTTTATTCAATTTATTTTCTATTTGTACAAAAAATTCACGTGACTATAAATTAATATTTAGAGCGAATTCAAAATTCAGAAATTATGGCGATTGGTATAATTTGAGCGCCAGATTCAAATATAAAAACAAAGTCTACAAATTTGAATTGAAATATAGATATGTATGAAATGTATGATGTTTGTGAAACGATGTTAAGCTTCAACATTCCGCCTCCTTTGAAAGGACTACCTTTCAAGATGGTATCGCTGCTAGTTTGCTGATGGGCCGCCTAAATTCTCCTCGTGACGTCTTCACATCGGCGACTCTGACTCTTCCATCCGGGCCTTCTATGATATTTGTGACTCTTCCTAATAGCCACTTATGAGGGGGGAGGTTATCCTCGTGAATTATGACGAGGCTACCAAGTACGATATTTGGGTGTGACGTAACCCATTTTGTACGACATTGGAGTTCTTGGACGTACTCTGATGACCACTGCTTCCAAAATTGAGTTTTTACTGCATTTATTCGCCGCCATTTTTGTAGATAATTGATGTCGGATACGTCTGAGGCTGGCTCGGAAATTGCTTTTAGCGATGACCCAATGAGTAGATGTGCGGGTGTAATGGCTTCCAGGTCATTGGGATCATCGGAGTAATTGGTCTGGAATTCATTATGGCTTCAATTTCCACCAGTGCAGTTGACAATTCTTCGAATGACAGCTTGGCATTTCCTAGGCTGCGATATAGGTGGCCTTTTGCAACCTTTACTGCTGCCTCCCAAAGTCCGCCGAAATGGGGTGCCCTGGGGGGTATAAAATGAAAATTTATGGATGCGTTAGAACAAAAGTTAATGATATTTTGTTGGTTAGACTTGTGGAACAACATATCACGCAGTTCTTTTAGTTTTGACTGTGCCCCAACAAAATTTGTGGCATTGTCACAATAGATATCTCTAGGAAGACCTCTACGACCTATCATCCTTTTTAAAGCTCCTATGAATGTATCTGTTGAAAGATCAGAAGCAGGTTCCAAATGAACTGCTTTCGACGAGAAGTAGACAAAAACTGCCACATACGTTTTATAGGGCACTTTACCTCGAATTCTGTAATAGGTGTTTATCGGACCGCAAAAGTCGACCCCACAACAGAGAAATGGACGCGATGGCGTTAGTCTTTCAACAGGTAAATTTCCCATAACCTGCTCATATAGCTTTTGCCGATATCTCGCGCAGTGAGGACATTTTCGCACGACTCTTCGCGCTACTTCTCGAACATTGATCATCCAAAATCTTTGTCTGGTCAATGCGACTAGAGCCTTTGGTCCAGCGTGATAGTTGGAATAATGAAGGTGTTCGACAAGAGTGTTGCTAAAATTGCAATCCTTTGGTAGCAACAATGGATGCTTACTTTCTTCTGGTATATTTGCGTGTTTCAAACGGCCTCCAACTCTCAACAGAAGAAGACCATTTTTGTCTTCTATAAAGTGGCTAAGTGATTTTATAGATCCCTTGAGCGATGTTTTAGTTTTAATTGCGACTATTTCTTTGGCAAAATATGCCAGGTCCTCTGGGGTGAGTTGAAGTGCTGTTGCGGTTGGTTGTTTCGGTCCTGTAAACCAAATCGAGTCTTTTAGATCTTCTACGGTGCATCCTCGCGAGACGACATCTGCAGGATTATCGTTGGTTGGAACATGTCTCCAAAATACTTCCTTTGTCGTTTCCTGTATTTCTGCTACTCTATTTCCAACAAACGTATTGAGCTTTGAAGAGTGTGTAAAGATCCAGTGCAAAACTATTTGAGAATCAGTCCAAAAGAATACACCTGAGTAGTTTTTATCTACAACGCTGTGAATTTTACCCAGAGCTTAGACAAAAGATGTGCGGCGCATAGTTCTAGTCGAGGCAGTTGTTTCTTCTTAGCAGGTGCTACTCTCGACTTTGCCACTAAAAGCTTAGCTGCTACTGATCCACAGGTGTCTATGCTTCTCAGGTAGATGCAACAGCCGTACGCTTTCATCGAAGCATCCGCGAATCCATGTATTTGGTAACTTTGCCTATTTTCTGAAAATATATGTCGAGGTACCGATAGATTTCCAACTGAGTGCAAGTCGGTCATAAACTGACGCCATTCAGTTTCAATGGCTTGTGGAATAGATGCATCCCACTCTACCTTATCTATCCAAAGACTTTGTAAAATTATTTTTGCTCGAATAATGATAGGGCTAATCAAGCCCATTGGGTCGAAAAGAGACGAAGAAAGAGATAAAATAGATCTCTTGGTATAAATTTCGTAAGTTCGATTGGGTTTATAAGAGAAACTAAACTCGTCAGCGAAAGGGTTCCAAGCGATACCTAACGTACTTATGAGATTGGATTCAGTTAATCTTATTTCCTTCTGTTTAACTTCGCCAAGCAAGGAATGATGATTGCTATTCCATTTTGAGAGCTCTAGTCCAGCAGACCTCAAAATGGAAACAACTTCGTTCTGTTTCTGAGTTAGAGTATCTAGGTTGTCAGCTCCAGTTAACATGTCATCAACGTAAAAATCAGACTTTAGAACAGAAGCACCTAAACTGAAACGCTCTTGGTTTACGTCAGCTAAGTACTGCAAACAATGAATTGCCAAAAATGGCGCCGATGAAGTACCATATGTTATTGTGTTCAGCTGGTAGGTTTGTATTGGAGTGTTTTCATCTTCTCTCCATAACACAAGCTGCAAACTTCTATGCGACGGATGTACTAGAATTTGCCGATACATCTTAACAATATCCGCAGTCAGAGCGTATCGGTAAAGACGAAAGCGAAGCAAATGTCCTGTATTGTAGGACCGACCATAAGTATTCCGTTAAGAGATATTTGCGACGATGTTCGGCAAGATGCATCAAATACTACACGCAATTCGGTGGATATGCTATCAGGCCGAATTACACACTGATGTGGTAGATAATAGTGAACGATTTCTTGTTTTGGATTTTCAACGAGTGACATATGACCCAACGCTTCATATTCTTTCATGAAGGCAGCGTATTGGGTTTTTAATGAAGAGTTCTTAGATAGCCTACGCTCAAGAGACAAAAATCTTCTGAAGGCGATGTCATAAGAAGCTGCAAGACAACTAGGATCCTGTTTAAAGGGCAGTTTAACCATCAACCGACCGCTAGGTAGAACTTCAATGTTCTCTTTGAAGTGTTCCTCGCATGAAGATTGCTCTTCAGACCATTTCGACTGATGACCCTGAATCTCTTCGAGTTCCCAGAATTTTTCCAAATGTTTATCCAAACAATTATCCTTTGAATTAACTAAGCAAGATTTATAGCTTTTTGTCGATTTCGAATTGTATCTGCCAGATACGATCCAACCTAACGCAGTTTTTTGCAAGAGTGGAAGTCCTTCCCTTAGTTTGACTTGACCTATTTCGAGCAAATCAAAGAATGCTTCGGCTCCTACCAACATATCTATCTGAGATGGTTTATTAAAGCTTTCATCTGCAAGCTCCAAATTCGCAGGTAGATTCCAGTCACTGATGTTGAGTGTTGCTTCTGGTTGATACCCTGTGATGGAGGGTGCGATCAAAAACTCCAAAGAAACTTCGAAATTGTTGTATCTTGAGCGAATTGTTGATTGCGTTACATATTTTGTTTGTGTTTCTGTATCTCCTCTTCCCACTATATCAACGTTTCTACTGTGTTTCTTAAGGCCGAGTGCTTTAACGAACTTCTCATTAACAAAATTGACTTGGGAACCAGAATCAAGCAAAATTCTACCCAACTGGAAGCCCCCTGACGAATCCTTTACGAGAGCTAACGCTGTTGCTAATATTACTTGTGGAAGAACCCGCTCTTTCTCCAAGGCGGAGTGGGCAACTGCTGAATTATTCGGGGCAGGTGTACCAAGCGAAGCTTCAAAACAATGATCCCTATCTGTAGCTTGGGGTCTGTGCAAAAGACTGTGGTGTGGTTGCTTACAACTCTTACACCTATAGGCCGAAGAACATTTCGAAACGCTGTGACCTTTTCCTAGGCAATTCAAACAAAGCCCTAATTTTTTCACTTTAAAATAACGATCCATTACCGACAGTTCAACAAAACTCTTGCAATTTGCCACTGAGTGGTTATTTTCGTTGCAAAAGACACAAAAATGTTGGTTGGCAGCGAGTGAAGTTTGAAGACGATAGTTGGCAACCGTAGGCTTTGGCTTATTCGATGGTTTAGGATTGATATCCGAACGCAACTATTTGCTTTCTCTAGCTTCTAGATATTGACACCGTTTATTGAGAATGGCTGCACATCCTTTCCAATCAGGTAACTTGCTGTACTCCATTTGTTCCTCGTATTTGGACAGTGTTTCTGAATCAACCTTCGACATAGCAATATGGATTATTATTGCATTGCAAATATTTTCGTACGATCCTACCGACATTAAAGAATTAAACAAAGCTGAAATGTTGTCCACCAATGACCGAAGTGCAACAGGAGATGATTTTGTTTGTAAGGTCAATTAAATCAGAAATATTTTCCAAAAAGATCAGGCAGTCATTGTCATAGCGCTCCTTCAAACTAAGAAGTGCTTTTTGATAGTTAGATTTGAAAAGCCTTTACTGTACCAAGTGCTTGATCAGTCAAACACGAAAGTAAATAATTGAATTTTTCTATTTTTGATAAGCTCGAATCGTTTTCGACTAAATGATTGAATGAGTCTATAAACTTTTTATACTCCGAGTATTTTCCACTAAATCTAGGCAAACGTTGTTTAGGAAGACGACTTCTTGAAGGTAAAGCAACACTACTTAATGTCATATCTGCAACGCTACACCGCCTGCCAGCTCCCAAAAGCGAAAGAATTGTTGATTTTGCAGTGACATACAAATCTTCGATATCCCCTCGACCACTATCATCGGGATTTAATGATTCGATCTGTGTTTGATAAACTAAAATTTGCTTGAAGTAAGACTCCAAGATCCCTAGGCGACATTCGAGTTCAGTTGGCGTTAACACATTGTTAGTTGATTCCACTAAATTTTTTATACGAGTTATGCTTCCCTTAGTAGAAGCTCTTTGTTGCTTTAATTCTTCAAGGGTTGGTTTGGTTGCCATTACAAATACCAAAATACTTTCAAGCAACAACAGCACAATCCAATGATAAATGAAATGCTTTTAACTGGAATCTAATTTGAATCTGAATTCAATTAATGCTAAAGTAGCATTCGACAACCCTTTTCAAAACGAAACAATTTAGATACTATTTGTTCATCCAAAGATTGAGGCTAATGAAGTTGATATAGATTATTTTACATCAGTTCTATAATTTTAATAACTCACTTTGATTAGACTTCAAAATTATTTCTTTCTGTGCAATTCCACGACGAAAGTCCAATCAATTTTCCTTCAGTGCATTGATCATGTAGCAAGATCTCCCGCGACGACGACGACGAAAAAAAAACTTATGAGCTTGAGCGAATGATGTGTGGGCGAAGTGAAGATCGATGCATTGAAGTTATGTATGTATGTTGATTTTTTTTTTTTTTTGGCTGCTTCTACAACCGTATGCAAGAAGCGAGCAATCAACGAGACCACGAAAGAATGAAGTGAAAAACGACGATAGGCAATGATGTGGTGGTGGGTGGTGGCGGTTATGCAAAAACTGGTTTTGAGCGAGAGAATGATGATTGTATGTGGGTGTGTATTGGACACATTTGGTGGATCGTAAGTACTCTTTTGTATATTATAACTAAAATTTTCCAGCGATCGCACTATGGTGTACGCGACGATCTGTCGATCAAAATTGAAACGATCGATAGACTATGATTTTGATATAGGGCTAATAGGCTTTTATGTTTTAAATAGAGAACCGAAATCGTTGCTTCATTTTATAAAATAAGCGGCAATGGCGATATATGTTGTTCGTTTAATATATATGATTGTATTTTAAACAATATAATTAAATTTTAGGTCTGTTTTATGTCGAAGGTGCGTTTTGGCAATGACTCCAATTTATGTCGTTTAGTAGTAGGATAGGAACGCACATTTGAGTAAAACTTAGACCACACATACCTCATTCAAAGATATACTTATCTCCAACAATTTTTCTGTAGTTCTCCTGGTTTGTAGTTGTTCTATTAGGTTGATGGTATGTATTTCGGGACGTCCACTGAGTTTTTTCCTTGTTGGTTCTCTTTCCTTTCTAGGTTTTTAGCACTTCACCTGCACCATGCAATCGCGAAACCGAAACCGACACGCGACAAGAAATATGAATGGTTAGATTGAATGTTCAATGTCAATGTTTGTAGCCAGAATTCACAATTTTTTAACACCGAATAGATTTTATATTCTCACGAGTTTCGTAGTTCGATATGTTATGTGTACCACGTTAAGCACAGTATTTAGTGTTCACCAAAAACAATTGCCTCTTTTGACTAGGTTTTCAAAAAAAGGATTCTTTTTATAACTATGTAGGTAATTCTAAACACGTTGGGCGCCAAAATGTACGGTCACGAAACAATTTGACCGTCAACCTGAGATCTCTATTAATTCCCTGTAGCAAAGGGATAGAACGATCTTGGTTGATGCGCTGACCGATTGTCAGCGGTTGCGAGTTGCGACAAAGAAAATGATACGACGAAAGAAAACGCAATGATTTGCCCGTGAGGGTTGGTACAATATAGTACAATACAATGGAATGATGTGTTTATTCAATTTCTCTTCTATTTGTACAAAAAATTCACGTGACTATAAATTAATATTTAGAGCGAATTCAAAATTCAGAAATTATGGCGATTGGTATAATTTGAGCGCCAGATTCAAATATAAAAACAAAGTCTACAAATTTGAATTGAAATATAGATATGTATGAAATGTATGATGTTTGTGAAACGATGTTAAGCTTCAACAGCTGGGTTTAAAATTTTTAAGTAACACGTACTTCTTGAGTTATAGCTTTTTAAGCTCACTTAGTGGAATATTCAGCAATTACTATAGAGTTGCCAAACGTCTAATTTAATTTATTTGCTTAGTTTGTGTAGCTCACGCAAAACGCCAAAAGTTTTAAAAATGGATCTTTATTGCACAATTTGCAACAATAAAAACTTTAATGAAATAGCTTTGTCATGTGCAGTGTGTTTTCGTCAATTCCATGTGAAATATCTAGGAGTTAAAGGAAAGGATGCGGACAAGGCTGTATCGATTCCCGGCCTGCGTTTTTTTTGCAGTAAACATGAAAATATCTCAACGGATAGTTTGCACTGGAAAATCATAAAACTGCAGAGACTATTCAAATCAATATCGCAATTTTTTGTGGATCTGCAAAACACGTTTGACTTTGATGTTTCCGAAATTAGTGTTATGAATACTTACTTACTTACTAAGGTGGGCATTACAGTTCGGGGT
>OX456985.1:117030269-117127794 GCA_949752695.1 Melanostoma scalare
TTTATTTTAGAATTTTGAGCCTGTATCTTTATAAAACTCTTGCCTAAACGGAGGTAGATAGATTCCTACCCTTCACTCGTACAATTTTTAATGGTTTTGACCTAGTCTATACTTCTTGGGGTATTATCGCATCCTACGCAAAGTATCCTGTTTATAAAAAGGGGAGTGGATGTGGGCGGATTTTTGTATGATCAAATTATTAACAAAACTTTTTCAAATTGATATAAGAAGCAAATTTCACGCTCTAAGCTGTTTAACCTCACAAGTAATAGAATTATTCTTGAAAGGAAATGCGCTTAATAAATATATTGCGAGGCACTGGACGTTTAGCCACCTTTCTAGCCTTTCTAGTTTTATGCGCATAAGCGTAAAATCCTGAATCGTGTCGAGAGGGAGTTGTAGGATTATTCAAATCCTCATATCCAGGTGACGGAAATTGGGACGGAGATATGGGGGCGGATAGATTTACATCTCTTAGAGAATAATCTTTAAGATATGTTTTCGTAGAATCTTTGGCAAGATTTTTTAGTGAGCCGCATGGTGAAAGTGTGTAAGGCTTAGTTGGTCTAGTTGGTCTATTAAAAGACGAAGTAGAAGGCAATGCATCTTCGGTATGTATTTCTGGAGTCTGAAAAGTGATATGACTCTCTGACGTTACCGTCGCAATTGAATTTTTGAACGATTGCATTAAAAAGCGACAAGACTAGTCGCAAAGAGTTTCTGTGCAGCCACAAATCGATGATGAAGACATCGGTAGCGCCTCTTTTTTTAACCGTTTGTCAAAAGTTCTCACAAGCAAATCTTTTGCATAAAAATGCGATTCGCAGAATGAGGGAACTTTTGCAAGATTTTGAATGTCTGAAACACCTCCATGTTTCAGCCAGACAGATCCTCTGTAATCCGAAGGGATTAAGAAGAAGGACACAGTAGGATGTGCTTCCTTATTTGCATCGCAATTGCGATAGGAGCAATTTCTCACCATTTTGAAAAACTGATGAAAATAATTTAATAGTTAATAACGTTGATTTTAATATGTTTTTTTAATTATAATGTAAATGACAATACAATATAGTTTATATTCAGATTAACTTAAAATAATAAATTTCTTAAATATTACACTTCTACAGCACTTTGCACCTTTCGATTGATATAAATGCGCACAAACAACACTTTTCAATAATTTTCACTGCACTGCAATATGCACAGCACTGCCAAACACCACACACTTTAAAAACTTAGACTCAAGCAATCCCGATCGTACGAAAGTTAATTGTTTTAATAACGTTTTTTTTTTTTTCTAAATACACCCGATTACACGAAACTTCAGATTCGAATACGTATTGAAAAAAAAACTAATAAGAAATATAGACAACGCTATATTAATAATAAAAGTAATAATAATAGATGTTATGAAATGAAAAATATGTAGTACGATCAATAATAAGCTCAATAAAATGTTTAAGTATTACCATAAAAAAAAGGCTGTTGAAATAAAAGTAAATAAAATGAAATAAAATGAAATTATAAAGGCTGTTGAAATAAAAGTAAATAAATTGAAATAAAATGAAATTATAAATTTGCGTACAGAATTAACGATTTGAACTTTTAGAAAAACTCAATCGCTAATTGCAACGCACTTTACCACAAATACCAGATTCACTTGAATGGTTTTTTCTGAAGTGTATAGGTACCGCAAATACCAAATTTACTTCAATGTTTTTTTCTTTGAGTGTATACCGCAAATAGCAAATTCACTTCAATGTTTTTTTTATTAAGCGTATATTCGCACTGCACTTTCAGCTTTTATTCAATGTTTTTTTCTTTGAGTGTATACCGCAAATAGCAGATTCACTTCAATGTTTTTTTCTTAAGCGTATATTCGCACTGCACTTTCAGCTTTTATTATCTCTGAAATCACTTTTCACTTCACTTTAAATAGCTACAAACTTTAAACTGCACCTCGAGCAATAATATCGAATCCCTTAGGAAACTTTATTTGTTATTTATAAATGATAGTAGAGCAAAGACAACTTATCTCAATGACTTCACAATTCAATTATAATGAGTTGCATTGTCCGAAAGTAACACTTTCATAGATTTAACCGCCAAAATTTACATAAAAGTAAGTACATTCAATACACAGAGCTTGATGAACAAGAAAATGATAACTAACCTACCCCTATTGATAAAACATACACCGACCATACTAACCCACATAAGGAAAAGCCACAAGCAAAACAACGAAGGTCAGTTCTCCTTTCCTTGAAAAATGTATATTTTGCTTTTCTCATTACTCGATCCATATCGTCCTATTCCTGTCTGCCTGACTATACCATACAATACATGCAAACTTAAATATCAGATCTACGCTTTCCTCTTTGCTTAGCTGATCAAAAATAGAACTCAATGTTTACAAATTGAATTTACTCTTTGAAATCCTAGCATCCACAAATATTCTTCTTCTTCTTCTTTTCTCTCTGTAAAAATTTCATGTGGAACATATTGTTTCGAACCGCGGGCTGGTGGTGCGCCACCAGTCAAAAAGTCTACACAATCCTACTATAGTTTTTATATACAATGTTATAAGCTTTCGCTTAGCCGTCAGCTCGACTGGCATCATTAAAATATTTTATATTAAAAAAGAAAAAAAATATAGCATTAAAAACTAAACTGAATTCTGAACTAAACCCATATTCTGTTACAAGCAGCATTCTAAATTTATAGGTTTCCTTCAAAAACAAGGCAAGCTCTTTTCTGTAAGCTCCGAGTAAGATGATTATTGTCTCCTCCATTGAAAGAACAGCTTTTCCAAAGTAATACATTCTATAAGGTTTATAAATTGGTTAAAGGCTTAGTAGATGGAAGCAGTCTTCTTTGGCTTTCATGTTACATATAGTGCAGAACTGATTAAAATTCCCGTTGTAGTGGCTTTCGTTGAGACTTAAAACCTCACATCTTGCTTTGAATATCAAGGAGATTTCCTTACAGCTGAATGTATCTGTAAAATAATTTGTATCACAGAGATTGTGCTCTAATTGGGCGTAAAGTATTCTGCTTAACGACTGACAGGCCTCTTTAACCGTTAGATTTCGAGTACAGTCTTCTTTCATTTGTATAATTTTATAAAATTTATCCTTCAAAATTTGGGGCAGGTTTGGGTCGATAACTTCTCCATATGCAGTACCAAGGTTTTGCCACGTTTCTATCTACCAATCTTTATTTCTTATCTCATAAAGTAGCAGCTTTTTGGACAAACGAGATTCAGGGTATTTCAAAACTTTAATAATGTAATCGGCTTGAAGCTTCAGAGTGTAGGTAAATAATTTTGGTAGCCCTGTTTCCTGGTATATGGCGTAGTTTGGGGAAATATCGGAAGATAAAACAGTTTTTTAATAAAATTTCTCTGTAATTTTTCAACTTCTTCATACTCTTTTAACCCCCAAACCTGGGCAGCGTAGCAAAGCGAAGATTTGATAACAGAATCAAAGATTTTGTATTTGACAGAGAGATTTATGTGTGGATTTAAAAATACATTTCTCCATGTTAAATTGATGAGACCTTGTGATGCATTACATTTTTCTGTGAGGTGCTTCTGAAAATCTAAAGTTGAGTTGAGTTTAAATCCAAGATATTTGTATTCTTTCGCTATATCCAAACGAGTTCCACTAAAAGTCCAAACATTTCTCACTTCACGCAGATTTGATCTTGAGAACACCATAGCTTTTGACTTTTCAGTATTAATAGCGAGACCCCCTTTTTCACAATATGCCGCAAGACGATTTATCATTAACTGTAAATTTTAAGGTGACTCTGACAATATAACAAGGTCATCGGCATAGAGCAATACATTTACGATGACGCCTGCAATTTGGATACCTCCGGGAAGATGTTTAACAATGTCATTTATAAAAAGACAGAACAAGAGGGCACTGAGAAGACACCCTTGCTTAACATCAGTATCTGTTCCAAACCATTGCGAAAAAACTGCTCCATCCCAGACTGTTGCCTTTGTGTCCGTATACATGTTGCGTTTTACTCGAAGAAATCGTGTAGAAACACCCAGTTCAGAAAGCTTATACAACATTGCATTCCGATTCACCAGATCAAACGCAGCTTTGAAATCTACAAAAAATGCGTAGATTTTCTTGTTTCTTGCTTGATATGCTTTAACTATAGATGTCAGGGAGAAAATTTGATCAATAGTAGAATAGTTTTTTCTAAACCCTGCTTGAAATTCTGAAAGGATGTTATTTTCGTCCACCCACTTTTCTAGTCTGCAAACTAGTACTCCACAGAATATTTTCGCTATAACATTCATGAAAGAAATGCCACGGTAGTTTTCAACGATGTTCAAATCACCCTTTTTATGAATAGGAAAAATAACGGATGTTTTGAAGGATGCTGCAACATCCGCACTCATTAAAATTTTGTTAAAAAATGCCAACAAATTGTTACAAAAAGATGCGGAGGCACTTTTAAAAAATTCATAGGGTATCCCATCTTCTCCCGGTGCTTTCCCATCTTTTGCTTTTCGAAGAACTGTTTGTATTTCATCCACAGATATTGTGCAATCTAGTATAGCATCACATATAAATGGTTCGGCATACGAAAAAGAAAGGTGAGTTTTATTTTGTAGTAGGTTCATGAAATAAATAGCTAGGTCATTCGCAGATAATCCAGAACCTATAATATGTTTTGAACCATTTATTTCTTTTGCTATTTTACAGAATTCTTTTGTGTTTTTGCCAATCGTAAAGATAGGGCTTGACTAGTTTCATAGTTTATTTTCTTTGAGAGGCAGAGATTTTTGTATTTAATATTTGTTTGTATATACCATTGCCGGAGTTCATTATTGTATGCGTTACGTCGCATGGCATTAAGTAAGGCGAACGATTTTTGTCTGGCATTCATGCACTCCCTATCAAACCATTTTTGTTTAAACGTTTTAATTGAATTTTGACTTCTGTTATGTGAAGTATTCCTGACGCATGCTATTATTTGATCTGAGAAAGCATCTGAAGTCTCCGGAACTGACGTTATCCTAGAAATGACTTCATCCAATGAATGCTGATAGGAATCAACATTTTTGTTATTCCATTTCAAACGCGGTAATAGCTCAAGATTTCTCTCTTGGCGTGTTGTTTCAGAAGTCCACTCAACAGTTATTGGCATATGATCAGAAAAGTTCTTAGATAAAACAAATTTGGAGATCTATCCATTCGTTGTTGATGCAGCAATAGACGATAACGGATTTTCCTTGCCCTCCTATAAATGTATAATGGCCTTCAATATCTCCTTCGGTGCATCCATTTAAAACAATACTGTCATACAATTGGAGCAACTCCAGTAAACTGTTTCCATTTTGGTTGCAGACGTTATCGTAGGATGTTCTGCTACTAGGATTTATAAGTGTGTTATTAACATTTCTCAGTGTCGTTACTTGAGTGGAGCTTATTCTGGCGTTAAAGTCACCGACATTAAAATATTCTTGCTTGCTAGCAGAGACATAATGTTACTCAGGTTCACAAAGTCTTCAGACCATTTATTACAGTTTAAGTAAAGCGGGAGAATAAACATATTACTTTTTTTCTGCAGTTTTACTAAAATATTGCCCTGGAACTCAGCAAAATCATAACTATTTAATTGTGATATTTTAATACCATACCGTAAAGACATCCTCCACTTGCACGGCCTTTTAAAGAAATTTTGATTGCAGGAATCCAGTAAAGTTTAAATCCATTAAAATATTTAGTAAATTTACTTGAATTTTCAATGGTTACATGCGTTTCAAAGACTAAAAAAATTTCATGTGTTTTAACAAAATTAACAAAGTCTACAAAAAGAAGCTTATTATTTAAACCAGAAACATTATACGCTAAAATTTTACAACAATCAATACTTAAAGAGCTGACGGCACCTAATTCTCAATTTCTAGATAAAGTACTAACATTTGGTTCATTTTGGTAAAGTGGCATCCTTGGTGAACTAGTAGAAGGTACTGATCTAGTCCAATTATTTTGACGTCTATTTGTCGGCATGATGTTTCTGACAGCTTCAAAGTTTAATTGTCCAAACATTTTCTGTAGTTCTAATTCACCATCATTTTCATTATATTTTAAATTGTTATTATTATTTAAATAAACGGCTGCATCGACTATATCGATGCAGCCGGTCACAATGAACTACTTTTAACTTGCCTCTTAGTCCTCTTTGGATGCGGTAAACCACGTCGTTAATCCTCGTGACAACAGTATAAGGACCTTCCCAGTTCTGCTGAAGTTTCGGTGACAATCCGTTTTGACGATGAGGATTATAAAGCCACACACGATCTCCTGCTTGGAATCCTGCCGTTGTCGCTTTTGTGTCGAACCGTGTCTTCATCCGGTCGCTGTAGGTTTTCATCCGTTCCCTTGTTCTTTTATGGAGCGAGTCTCTCCTTGAGGTCGTCCACATACTCGTTCGTGTCCTGTGGCTCCACTGTGGGGCATCCGAATTTAAGTTCGCTGGGCAGCCGCATGGTTTTCCCGAACAGGATGTCAGATGGTGTTTTTCCTGTCGAGCTATGTACCGCACTTCTATAGGCCATCAGGAATAGCGGTACGTGCCTATTACAGTCTCTTTGGTAGTCGCCTACGACCTTGGTGAGGTGTTCTTTCAAGGTGCGGTTGAATCTTTCAACCATCCCATCAGATTATGGATAAAGCGGTGTGGTTCTCGTCTTCTCAATGCCAAGTAGTCCGCACACTCCTTGGAAGATGTTTGACTCGAAGTTCCTCCCTTGGTCGGAATGGAGTTCCATAGGCACGCCAAACCTACTCACCCAGTTAAACACAATCTGGTCGACCACCGTTCTGGCTTCTTGATTTGGGATGGCATACGCCTCAGGCCATTTGCTAAAATAGTCCATTACAACCAGAATGTACTTGTTTCCAGCGTTGGTCTCTGGAAAAGGACCAGCCACATCTACTGCAATCCTCTCAAAAGGTGATCCAACGTTGTACTGATGCATCCTAACTTGAATCTTCCTACCAGGTCCTTTGGTTGGAGCACACTTGTCACATGTTCGGCACCACTTCTCCACGTCATCTCTAGCATGAAACCAGTAGAACCGATGTCGCACCTTCTCCAGTGTTTTGTTAACTCCCAGGTGGCCTCCAGAAGGTCCATCGTGCA
This sequence comes from Melanostoma scalare, assembly GCA_949752695.1. Classification (NCBI taxonomy): domain Eukaryota; kingdom Metazoa; phylum Arthropoda; class Insecta; order Diptera; family Syrphidae; genus Melanostoma; species Melanostoma scalare. Next base: position 117,037,443 of record OX456985.1, read on the forward strand.
TCACCCGAAGAACTTCACTGACTTTCGATTGCGGTACGATCAGCTGCATCACATATGATTTTTCGTCAGCGGACTCCCATCTTCGCTTGAGGACACCTTCTTGCACATATAGTGAGTCCCACTGTGCCCAATAGGCTTTGAGAACTGGACTCCTGTCAGAAATGTCTCCCCATTCAGGTTCAGGAGAATCGGTTCGATATCTGGATCCTCCTGTTGAGCGGTCCTCACTTCCTCATTGCTCCATCCGCATATGGGGTCAGCTCTTAGTCGCTGAGCGGTAATATTTTCTTTGTTTTCTTGTCGCCTACAATGCTTGCAATCCTCTTTGCAAGGTCTTCGGGACAATGCGTCGGCGTTTGAGTGCAGCTTTCCTCTGCGGTGTTAAATCTGGTAATCATAAGTCTGCCGTCTTTCTATCCACCTTGCGACTTGACCTTCTGAAGCTTTTGAAGTTCAACAGCCAGTTCAGAGTACCATGGTCTGTCCGCAGAAGGAATTTCTGTCCATAGATGTACTTATGGAAGTGCTTTGTTGCCAAGATAAGAGCTAGCAGTTCCCTTCTGGTCACGCAGTAATTTCTTTCGGGCTTCGAGAGGACCTTGCTGTAATATGCCACCACTTTCTCTTCGCCATCATGCATTTGGGGTAGTACCGCCCCGATTCCAACGTTGCTTGCATCTGCGTCGATGATGAATGCTTTTCCAGGAGTTGGATGTGCCAGCACTGGAGCGTTACAGAGGCGGTATTTGAGTTCCTGGAAAGATTTCTCACACTCACCTGACCATTTAAACTGCTTCCCTTTTTCGGTGAGCTGATTCAAACTCTTTGCAACTCCAGCAAAGATCTTAACAAATCGTCGGTAGTATGTGGCAAGACCAAGAAAGCTTCGGAGTTGATGTTTGTCCTGTGGTGTTGGCCAATTGTTGACGGAGTCAACTTTTTCAGGATCAGTCTTCCAAATAATTAACTTCGGTTTTTAAAAGCACATTTTTCCGGATTCAGTTTAAGGTTAGCCTCTCGAAGTCTCTGAAACACGGCTTTTAGGTTCTTGCAATGTTGGCCAAATGTTTTCCCGTAAACAATGACATCGTCCAAGTAGACAAGGCACGCTTTCCACGTCAGTCCTTGAAGAACGCACTCCATCAAACGCTCGAATGTTGTCGGAGCGTTGCATAGCCCAAACGTCATAACTTTAAACTGCCAGAGCCCATTACCTGTAGAAAACGCCGTCTTTTCCCGATCATTAGGAGACTTTCAGCCATCCTTGTTTGTTGGTGATCAAGGTTGGATGAATTCAGAATTTTAGCTCTGATGGTTTTGAGCTCCTCCGGAGTTATAGTTTTTCTCGGGGCTTCGTCTGTGATCTTCGTAATATCTGCAACCGATTCGCAACGTCCAACGACTTCTCCTTTCTTCAACTTTACATCATACGGTCTGGTGTTCAGTAATCGTACAGGGACCATTTTGTTTTTCGGTGCTACCAGTGTTTTCCCAATGATGACGCTTTGGGATGAACACTCTGGGCCTGGTTCCACCATGAGGTATCGAAGGCTTCCAAACTCACCTTCCAGTTTTGTCCAAACGAACACTTCTGAAGAAGGAGGCAGAATCAGATCTTCCGTGATGACAGTCCTCAGTGTTGACGTATTTTCATTCGAATAGGTCATTGGAATTTCTATATTTTGGTATTTCAAAACTTGATTACCGATATCCAAAATAACTCCGTGCTGTTTCATAAAGTCGATTCCAATGATGCACTCGTCACATACATCTGCCACCAGAAATTGATGAGTAAACACTAGATCGGCCAGTCGGATCTTAAGACACACTTCTCCATATACTCTTGCTGCTTCTCCCGTTGCGGTTCTGAGACGGTAGCTTTGGTGTTATGAAGCCACGTCGTCTTTACCAGGTCTCGACGTACTATGGAGGCTGTGGCACCGGTGTCGATGGTAGCCACATGTTTGTTTCCGTTAATAATAGTCTCCACAGTCAGACTTTTGTTGTCTCGTTTGGTCTGAGAGACCTGGATGGTGGTTCTGGGGCCATCGATACAAGAAACCAGCCTATGGGAAACGGGCTGATAGTCAACGCCGGTGTTGTTGTTACCTTGCTCTGGGTTGGATCTCTTGCTTCCACAATGTTGACAACCGGCCTTATTTGGTGGTAGTCGGCATTGACGCTGTGTCTTGTTGCAGTTCCAACATCTTGCTAGTCCGCTCCGCTGGTTCTTTTGTATTTCAGTTCTTTGGCACGAGCATTCTTCGACTAAGGCTTCTCTAAGTCGATGTACTCCATGAGAAGCCTGTTCTGCTGCTTCAATTGTCAATGCGAATGCTACAGTTTCAGAAAGAGTACGTGTTCTAGCGGTTCGCACAGACCTCTGAAGATGTATATCGGAAATGGCACGAACGAAGGACTCAACAGCAAGCTGGTTGATGATTTTTTCTCCAGCATCCGGGTATGCCAGTTGAACCAGTCTTTCGACGTCTGCTTGGAGCTGCTGTAGACTTTCACCCCTATTCTGGACTCTGTTATTGAGTTGAACTCGGAAGACTTCTTTCAAGTTTCTATCTCCAAAGCGTATATCTATAGCTGCCACGAGAGAACTGAAATCACTGCTCTTACCTGCTGAAACTATTTGAAGTAATTCAGCTGCTGTAAAATTGCAGAAGAGACCAGCCAAAACTCAACGTCGAAGCGAAACAGGTCGTTTGAGGTTGAAAAACCTCAACCAATAAAGCCAAGAGTCGGGGTTAGCGTTCCATCGACACTGGTGCCGGGGCAATCCTTTGGTGACGTGGTAAAGGGACAGATTATTGTCGCGGTCATCGACGGGAGCAATATGGATGGAAACATAGATAGATAGATAGATAGATAGATAGATAGATAGATAGATAGATAGATAGATAAATAGATAGATAGATAGATAGATAAATTCATTTTTTATTCAAAACTTAAAATTAAGTACAATTATCAAAAGTATAAATACATACGTGTAGGAGAATAAAAACTAATCATTCAATAACTTGATAGCTAGAGTTGAATGACGAACAAAGAAGATTTATATAATAAATTAATAGAATAACTGATGTGGGGTACTTTCAGTTGTTCTACCGAGAGAATTTTTACATTTTCTTATTTGATTTTATTTTTATTTGATTTTGATTTTAAGTAAGTTAAAGCAGAATTTGATGCGCATATAATGTAGTATAAAAATTAAAATTATCTAGATCTACGTTCAACTTTTATAAATAGATTCTATTACAGTATTGTTCAGTGTGAAAAGCCAGATTTTAATTTTTTTCAAATAGGAATTATAGTTGTAAGTAGTTCTTATTTCAATTGGAAGTTTATTAAAAATATACGAGGATGTTATGATGTAAAAGTTCATAAAATGAGTTTTGTGTAGAATTTGGTTATTAACAAGCGCAAGATTATTTATTCGTAGGTTGTATATTGATGAGTTCCTAGATGGAATGTTACCGCTTTGTTTATAAAACTCTTTCAATACCTTGAACACATACAGATGACGTAAAGGCAAAATTTTTAGCTCACAAAAAAGAGGCCAGCTTTCAATTCGTTGACACTTTTTACAAATTAGGCGAATTAAATGCTTTTGGGCCGTCAACACGGGCTTTAAACTACTGGCATATGCACCTCCCCAGCTTACTAAACCATATTGAATTTTAGACTGAGCAAGGCCATAGTAGATCGTAGTGAGAACTTTCTTCGAGCAGAGTTGATTAAGGTGGTACATTTTACGAGTAACAAGGTTCATGTATGTTTTCACTGATTGTATGTGAACTTTCCAGTTGAGATTGCAATCTATGATTTATATTACCCAAATATTTGAAAGAATCAACATACTCAATTTTAAAACAGCTCGGTAGACAGTTTTTACTTTCAAGAAAATTACAAGAACCACAATCATTTAAGGGCAAAACAAACCTTTGACATTCATTTGAGTGATACCAGAAATCATACCGTTCATGAAAGCCAGACGATAATCTAAAAAACATAATTTAAGTCTTTTCACTTATCATAAGTTTATGACATGCAAACCAAGCTCTCAATAATTGCAAATCCTTATTAATGTTATTAATACATTGAAAATATGATGCTTCAGAATAAGTGAAGGCGATATCATCAGAAAATGCTCTACGATTTCCAGAAAAGTCTTGGAGAAATAGTGAGTTTATGTAAATCAAGAAAAGGATCGGACCAAGAACCGATCCTTGCGGAACGCCACTTTTCAACCCCAAGACGTTACTGAATATCCCATTAACGGAAACTTTTTGTACTCTCCCCACCAAGTATGACCTAAACCATTCATATGTCTGACCTCTGAAACCAGCATTATATAATTTTGACAATAAAATTTCATGGTCAACCATGTCAAACGCCTTTGTCATGTCAATAAATAACGCCATGGTATTGACGTTACTGAATATCCCATTAACGGAAACTTTTTGTACTCTCCCCACCAAGTATGACCTAAACCATTCATATGTCTGACCTCTGAAACCAGCATTATATAATTTTGACAATAAAATTTCATGGTCAACCATGTCAAACGCCTTTGTCATGTCAATAAATAACGCCATGGTAGTGCGGCTTTCATTTATGCTCGTATACAGATCGCAGAATACTTTGAGGATAGCATCTTCTGTAGATCTTCCAGGTCTGAATCCATATTGATCATTTGAAAAGAAATTAGTTTTGTCAAGATAAGAGAGTATACGTGACTTCATTAATTTTTCAAAGATTTTTGAAATTGTAGGAAGTATCGAAATAGGCCTATAATCAGATAAATTTTTTCGACTGCCTTTTTTGAACAGTGGAATTACTTCAGCACTTTTCAACATGTTCGGAAATTTTCCAGTATTAACACTCAAATTAAAAATATAACAAAGAACATCCACAACCTCCCAAGATACATTTTTTAAAATAGTAGAAGATAACCCATCACTTGTGCAAGATTTTCTGTTTTGAAGGCCATGAATCAAATTGTAAATTTCCACAGGAGAAAAATCTTCGAAACGAAAACTAGTTTTTGTGTATTTTCTTTTTTTAAGATATTATTAATATTACAATCACATTTTTTGTGAAATGGCATTGAAGATTGTATCTCCTCAGTTATGTTGACAAAATAACTATTGAACTTGTTTGATACAAGTTGAGGATCAGAGCTTATAGTGTTATTTATTACGATATTCGAAATTTGATTTGAATTAGATTGTTTGCCCAAAATGGAATTAACTACTTCCCATTCGCGTTTTATGTTACCTTTAGCACGATTTAACAAGTTGGAGTAGTATGAGTCACGTACTTCAGTAGTCAAAAGATTTGTTCTTTTGCAAAGTTTAGAATAATATTTTTTCAAGTTAGCGTTATGAGGATGTTTTTTGCATTTCAGCGAGTATTTGTTTTTTAACTGTATTTGTTTGAACAATCTTGGTGTCATCCAAGGCTTCAAAAATTTAGTCTTTTTTGTATTATTAATAAAAGTCTTTGAATTTTCAATGTGTTCACCTAAGATAGATACAAAGATATCATAGGCTTCAGAAGCATCACTCATAGAAAAAACAGGTTCCCAGAACTCATTTCTTAACCTTTCTCGCAGCACGACATAATCCAAAATATAATTTGTCCCAACTTTGTGAACCGTACTATACTTTTCGACTTTTTGCACATTTAAAACACATAAATGATGATCCGTTATTCTATAATCGTGTACTTCACTTGAAAATAATAACTTATTGGTTGTGCTCAATCTTACAAAGATATGATCAAGGCAACTCGAGCAAGACATCGTTATTCGAGTTGGAACATTAACCAAACTTTTGAACCCAAAAGAAGACATCAAAAGCATGTAATTAACAGTGTCATTATCATTTTCCAGAAACAAATCTACGTTTACGTCACCTGCAACTATCACATTTTTTTCTTTGGTACTATTCAAGACACTAAAAAGCTCATCAATAAAACTTTTCTTGGTAAAACCATGTAAACGATATATACCAAAAAGTGTATACCAATCATGTCTGTACAAAAATCTTATCCGGATTATGTCCGCAGTAACAATGACGATTTTTGAGTCTTCGCACACAATATCACTTTTTATGTAAACTGCTACACCACCAGCAGAATAGGACTCATTACAATTGGCATACAACGAATAACCATTAATATTATAAAATTCTAATTCATTTTGAAAAATCCAAATTTCACTTACAACAATAATCGATGGTAACATTTCAAGAGAATCAATATGAGCAACTAAACTATTGAAATTCTTACGCAGACCTCGAATATTTTGATGAATGCAAAAAGGTTCTAATTCATAATCATATTCAATAATATTAGTGGGTTTGGATGGATTGTTTACATGGATACTTGTATTTAAAGAAATCATTACAAATGTATTAAATCGGAGCTACAAGTTATTTTGATAAAAATATCACCCTCTTTCTTACGCATGTCCACAGAAATTTATAATTACGAGAATTTTTTATAGCTGCTGCTGCCTTTAAGAGTTGACGGTTGTTGTACGTTAGACTCTCATTGATGTAAATAATCTCCTCAGGTGTTTGCGAACTGATAACTGATGCCGACAGGACGTCAAGGCTCACCTCGCTTTCAAGTTTATTTCCTGTTATCGAGGCGAATCCGGGACCCTTCCCAAGAATTAGCGACGCTGGCTGGCATCAAAACCGCGTCAAGCTGATCGCCTGCCAAGACCAGAGATCGCTTCACCTATATAAACTTGCTGTCAGCTGTTTAGGTGAGATCTGGCCAGGTGCTAAGCTTGAGGTTGTGGCAAGGGAGGATATCCCAAGCAGGCCGAGAGCTCGTGCCTTGGTACCGGCCCTACATGAATCGCGGGAGACGGTTCTCCAGTTGATTAAATACAGCAACCCGGATCTGCCCACTCACGATTGGACGGTTCCGGTGATTGAAAAAGAGTCGGTGGGTCGTTACCGGTCGGCTCTTGTCATCCTGAATAAGGAGTCATTAGAACCCCTGGCGGCACGCGGGGGTGTTATTCAGTACGGCTTTGACAGCCTAGTACTGAAAATATACAAAAAAGATGAGGACGCTGCAAAGCTTCCAAAGCAAGCTGCTGAATCCGAAGCCAAGGAGTCCACTGCGAGCGTCGAATCTTCCATTATGGAGACAGACGCGGCAAGTTGCTCTGATTCTTTGGAACAGCTGTCTTGCTCGAAACTGGTCGAAAAGACTACAATAATAGTGTCTGATCAAGACGCAACTGAAAATAAATCGTCCGATAAGGACGACAACAACAAAGGTGGAGTCTAAGACTCCGACGATGAAATGCTTGGGGTTCTCCTTTCTGAGGATGAGTTGCTAGACTCCGCCTCAGATATGGAGGACCTTAATGCTACAGTGTTGGAGACTAAGCTGGATGATTGTAGCAATGCTGCAGATACTCCAGATTAATCTCCAACACTCCATCAAAGCCTCGGCCGGACTCCTTCTCCGACTAAGCAAGTCCGGCGAGGATATAGTCCTGATCCAGGAACCATGGATTAATAAATCCGTGGTAAAAGGACTCAGGACGAAAGATTATTCTCTGCTGTATGTGACGGACAAAGGTGAACCAAGATCCTGCATACTGGCAAAGAAAACACTTAATGTATTTTAACTACCTAATTACAGCAATTGCGACACCACAACAGTAAAACTGCAGACCAATAGTGGGACTTACTGGCTCACGTCCGCCTATCTAGGCCATGACCAACCGGGGCCGCTACCAGGAGAGACGCTCGAGCGCGTAATAAAAAGCGCAAAAAAGCTCAAAGCGGATCTCATAATAGGAAGTGACGTCAACGCACATCACGCAGTATGGGGAGTACAGACGTAAATGAAAGGGGTGAGTCTCTTTTTAATTTTATACTAAGTACTAACCTTCTTATTTGCAATATCGGTAACGAACCAACCTTTGTCACAAAAAACAGGCAAGAGGCTTTAGATGTTACCTTTGTATCTCAATCAATCTATAACAAGATTAAAAATTGGGCTGTATCTAAGGATCACTCCTTCTCTGATCACAGATACATCCAATTTAGTCTAACAGATGACACACCAAAACCCATAGGCTTCCGTAATTATAGGAAAACTGACTGGGTAAAATTCAGGGAAATCTTCAAACATTGTTACAACTACAATGACAATAGCTTCCCTTCAAACCCCAAGGATCTTGACAGCAAAGTCGACGATCTAACTAGTGCTCTTAACCATGCCTTGTGTAATTCCTGTCCTCTTACCATAGTAAGAGGGAAGAAGAAACCACACTGGTGGACCAAAGAGCTAGAACCGCTCAAGAAAAGTTGTGCGAAGCTTTTCAATCGAGCCAAATCTTCCAGAAATCCCATAGACTGGGATCTATATAAGGAATCCCTTAGGATTTACAAAAAGAGATTACGAATAAGCAAAAGATCCTCTTGGAAAGAATTCTGTAATAAAATTGAAGACTCCTCAGAGGCATCTAGACTTAGGAAAATCCTATCAACGAGTCCAAACATGCCAAGTTCTATAAAAGATGAAAACGGCAACTGGACCAACTCATATGAAGAAACATTAAACCTGCTACTGGATACTCATTTCCCTGGTAGCTCGTTGGCAATAACAGACGAGGAACACTTGCTTCGACTCGCAAACCAATCAGGTAAAGGTCTTATCTCTAGAGATATACTGTTATGGGCAATAAACAGCTTTGACCCTTATAAATCACCAGGGCCTGACGGAATCATCCCTGCGGAGCTGAAGCAGGTTTCAGACACCATCATCTATAACTTAGAGATGATCATGAAAGGATGCATCAGCTATGCCTATATTCCCAAGGCCTGGAGAGAAGCTAGGGTCGTCTTTATACCTAAAGCCGGCAAAAGCTCCCATGTAAATCCAAAAGATTTAAGACCTATTAGTCTATCATCCTTCCTCCTTAAAACACCGGAAAGAATGATTGACATACACTTAAGACAAGAAATTAAACCTAGTCTGATCTCAACGGCGCAACATGCCTATACAAAAGGTAAATCAGTGGAAACTGCACTCCACTCTCTGGTTTGCACCATTGAAAAATCCCTGCACTACAAAGAATACTCTCTCGTCGCATTCCTAGACATAGAGGGTGCATTTAACAATGTTAACAATTCAGCAATCACTAATACTCTTGATGGGCTGCTCATAGAGGAACACATCAAAAACATGATAACAACAATGCTCAGCAGCAGAATCATTAGTTCCGAAATGGGGAACTACAAAACAAGCAGAATGGCCAATAGAGGAACCCCGCAGGGAGGAGTTTTATCTCCCCTACTGTGGAGCCTGGTCGTTAACAAATTGCTAATCGTCCTAGAGGACGAAGGTTTCAAAACTATAGCCTATGCCTATGATGTAGCAATTGCCGTTTCAGGCAAGCACCCACAAACCCTAGCTGAGCTGCTACAAACAGCACTTAACAAGCTTAACAATTGGGCTGCAGATTGTGGTCTGAACATCAATCCACACAAAACGGAATTAGTTCTCTTTACGAGGAAATACAAAATTCCGGACTTCAGACCCCCAACTATTAAAGGGGTAACTCTCATACTGTCAAATCAGGCTAAATATCTAGGTCTCATTTTTGACAAAAAACTGACCTGGAAAGCCAATATTGAGGAAAGAGTAAATAAAGCCAACGTTGCACTCTTCTCCTGTAAAAAAGCCATTGGCGGGAAATGGGGTTTCTCCCCCCAAATCACCCATTGGCTGTTTACCTCGGTAATTAGACCGATACTCACATACGGGGTGATAGTCTGGTGGACAGCACTAGACAAGATGATCAACTACAACAAGCTGGCCAAAGTTCAAAGAACGGCTAGTCTGTGTATTAGCGGCGCACTGAGGACAACCCCATCGGACGCCCTCAATGTACTACTAGATCTCACACCCCTAGATATCTTCAGCAAACAAGTCGCAGCTAGCTCAGCTACTCGACTCAGAGCTACATCACAGTGGACCAATAATCAAATCGGCCACACTACCATTCTAGATAACTTAAGATTCTTATCGAATCGATCCGACTACACCACCCCCAAGTTGGTGTTTGACAATAATTTCCAAGTAACCATACCTTCAAGAGAAGCTTGGGAAAATGGCACTCTTTTGGAAAATGAAGCAATACACTTTTACACCGATGATTCAAAAACCAGCGATGGTGTGGGAAGTGGAATCTACTCAGAAAAACTGAATCTCAGTCTTTTCTTCCGCCTACCCGATCATTGTAGTGTGTTCCAAGCGGAAATTATGGCGATTAAGGAGGTGCTGTCCTGGCTCAAAGAAAACGTCATATCCTCCACGGATATTTGGATCTTCTCAGACAGCCAAGCTGCCCTTAAATCTCTTGCCTCTGTCTCTACAAAATCCATCACGGTCCAATATTGTCAGATGTGTCTGAGGGAGATGTCCAATCAGTTTAACATTCACCTTTCATGGGTGCCAGGGCACAGGGACATATCAGGCAACTGTATGGCAGTTGAACTAGCCAAAAAGGGCACGACCACTTCCCTACGCTCAGAATGGAACAACATAGGTGTGCCTATCGCTACATATAAACTCCTAATTAGAAAAGACGTTTCAAGGATAACAAACAATAGATGGACTGAGAGTAACAACTGCCTTGCAACCAAAAAAGTTTGGCCGTGTGTAGACTCAAAACGCTCGAAGAGTTTGTTGGCCCTGAACCGTCTGTATCTAGGTTCTACCATAGATGTTCTTACGGGACACTGTCTAATAGGGAGACACGCCAAAAGACTTGGTGTGTTTTCCAATGATTTCTGCAGAAGCTGCATGGACGAGGGGGAGGAAGAAACCGTTCAACACCTACTTTGCTCATGCCCTGCACTACTTCATAGGAGGAATACTCATCTCGGTGAATTCTTCTTCGATGATACTAGCGACCTAGCTTACATAGACCCTAAAAGTCTTTCAAAATACATTAAAAGTTCCACGTGGTTCGACTAGCAGGTGATTAACCGGCTAGTCCCGTAATGGAAGATTAATAAGTGATCAACTCGTTAATCTTACATCGGGTTTCTGAGATCAGTAGGTGATTAACTTGCTGATCTCTGTGGTATCACAATGGGACCTTGGGGCTTAAGTGTGTCAGGCAATGTACTCATTGACTGACAGCCACTTCCACCTAACCTAACCTAATTCAGCTGCTGGTCCTCTAAGAGCAAGAGTCAGAGCTATGTACGTGTCTTCGTCATCCCTGCCATTGGTTGTCGCGGCAGCCTCAAATTGTCTCTTGTAAACTGGCCAAGAAAACTGTCCATCAAATGTTGGGGGTTTCATCTCCTTTTTCCTTACAAACTCTCCAGCAGATTCTCGAATTTTGATTTTCCGAATCTGGTCTAATTACTTGGTCAGAACACAGAACTATATACTCAAAGACAACTTTATAACATTCAAAAGGTCGCGTGACAAATTCCTCAATTTTAGAACAGAGAACTGTTTATCGCATCGGCTTTCCAAACGATTCTCTACAACAGAAAGCTGTTTTTCCACACCTTCAACGCGTTCGTCTAGGGCACATACATTTTTCTCAATGTTACCCAATTTACCTTCTAGAATGTTTTTCTGACCTTCTAAAACATTCTGTTGCGCCTCAAGTCTTTCGAGAATATTCTGTTGTTCTTTCTTTTGTTCGCTTCGTTGTTCTTCAACCAGCTTCTTTTGCTCGTTTCGTTGTGCTTCAAGTTGTTCCAGAACCTTCTGCTGTTCCGTCTTTTGTTCTAATAAAAGCTTCATTATACTAGAAAAATCTACACTTTCACTTACTTCTCTTCCTCCACTTCTGTTTCAAAAACAAAAGTGTTAACGTCTTCCCCTTGCTGTTCCAAATAGTTGCGCAAGCGCAGGACGAGATCATTTTTCGATCCCGCTCTAGAAAGATTTCGCTTACCTAACTCACTTTTAAGCTCAATGCAGTTGAGCTCTTCCAAAAACTTACCCATTTTCACTGTATTTAACTTTTTTTTTACACTTTACTAGTCTTTTTTTTTATCAAATACGTATTATTTACACTTCTGACACCAATGTAAAGTGCGCTTAGTTCACAGAAATAAAACTTTACCTTTCAATTTAATCCTACCACTTTTATTCAGTATCTACTTTATTGGATTTCAAACTCTACCAATAATATCATTAACTCACTCTTAAGTCTTAACATTATCACTCTATAATCAAAACTGACATCTGGTTGCCTAGGTTGACCTATTTATATCGAATGACATTTCATCTAGAACTCTCCAGTAATTTCCACATGGTCTCCACTCTCCACTCCTGTCAAGCATTTCCTCTCCTGGTATATTTCTACACTTACACTAGTGTTGCCGCTTGTGTTTTCGGTTGAACGTTTTCGATTAGGAAATTGGTATTAAATGTTGGGTTCGCGTTACAATATTATCAGATTGGATCTACCTAATGGATTAGTAGCCAGTGGACATCTTGATACTCCGACAGCTTCCAATGGGGACGAAGAGTATTCTAACATGTTAGCAGTACTATCTCCTGAACGTGATCCAACTGAGGAACTCATTGCCTTACCGCCTGCTAAAACCATTTTTGTATCTCGTCTTTCCCCATCAGCGTCAGTAAGCTTGATACAAAGTTTTATCTTGAAAAAACTTCCATTGATTAATCTATCAAATCTCTATGTAAGGAAGTTTAATATGACCCCTGATAAGGATTATTCTTCCTTTGAGATAAAAGTTGGGAGAAATCTCGAATTGTATAATTAGCTAAGTGACAGCTCCTTTTGGCCTTTACATACTGTAGTACACGAATTTTTTCGTGGCAAGAAACGTAAACCTCACGAAAACTTAAACGTTTCAAAAAACGATATCCCACTCGTTGTGAAGGAGGCGGCGGCGGCGGCGCACAGTTAATATGTGCTTCCTCATCTCAAGTTCGTCCACCAAAGTTAAATGTTTATTTTCAAAATGCGAGTGGATTACGTACTTAAACAAACGAGCTCTTTATAAACTCCTCATTGCATGAATATGATGTAATAATTCTAACTGAGACTTGGTTGAATGCAGATTTTCTATCATCTGAATTGTTTGACTCTTCTTACGTCGTTTACCATGTTGATCGTCCATTCGAATCTGGAATGGAACAAGGTGGTGGAGTACTAATTGCAGTACGTTGTACTTTTATTAGCCAGCAGTATGATTTACCGACCTATTCCCCATTTTTTTTTAACAACTTTGTGTACATGTTAAAGCTTACAATAATGAAATTGGTTTTATACTAAGTTATATCAGGCCACATAGTAGTTTTCTTTTGTATAATCAACTTATAGCTAACGTCAATGATGTAGTGAAAGAGTTAACAACTGATCAGTTTCCCTGTGTTAGGTGATTTTAATATTGGTGATGTAGAATGGATTTTCTTGGAGGAAGAGAAATCTTTGATCCCATTTAATGTCGCGACAGACATAGAAACTAAAGTTGTTGATTCTTTAGCTTCGCTAAGACTTTTTCAAATAAACCACACAAAAAATGATTTAGGTAGACAATTAGATCTTGTTTTTGATAATAATGATATGAAATATTTTGTATATTTATCTGAACTCCCATTAGTCAACAACGTGATTCATCATAAAGCTATTAATGTAATTTTTGAGTTTTATGAATTCAGTTTAGATTGCTCAAATGAAAATGAATGTGTCTTAAATTTCAGTAAGGCCGATTTCACCGCATTAAATAATTTTTATACTTCCATTGATTGGGAACATAGACTTAGCAATAAATCGCTTAACGATATGTATGCATACTTTAAAGCTTTGATATTTGATGGTGTAAATCAATTTGTCCCCGTTTTTAACAAGAAGTCTTCTTTTAAGCACCCATGGTTCAACAAGGGGCTAATAAACTTAGAAAACATTTAAAATAAGGCATTGAAAAGATCAAAAATATCAGGCAAACCTGAGGATAGATCTCGTTTTCTTCAACTTCGGAGAGAATTTGATTTTCTGAAAAAATTCCTATACCACCAGAATATAAGTGCTGGTGAAAGTAAAATTAAGCAGAACAGCAAATCCTTTTGGGTTTTCTTAAATTCGAAAAGAAAAACGTCTTTTCTACTAACAGTAATGGAGCTTGAAGATGAAAAGTCGATTGATTCACAATCGTCCTGCGATCTCTTTGCAAAATTTTTTGAATCGAACTATAACGCGGATATTATTGCAAATGTAAACGAAATGTATTCTTGCACAACCCCTATTACTAATTTCAGTCTAAATAACTTTTCTGAACAAGACGTATTGGATGGTTTAAATGAACTTGATTCAACAAAAAAGGCTGGAGCGGATCTGATTCCTCCACTTTTATTATCTAGATGTGCCTCATCTCTCTGCACTGCAATTAAAATAATTTTCAATAAAGCCTTGGAAACTGGTGATTTTATTGATGATTGGAAAATATCTTTCGTAAATCCAATTTACAAAAGCGGCCTAAAGCACCAGATAAAAAATTACAGGCCGATATAAAAACTGTCAGCAGTGCCAAAACTGAATTAGTAACTCAGAGGCTTTATTTTGCCGTCAAAGTATCTATAACGCCAAAACAACATGGGTTTGTCAGCGGCCGTTCGACTGCGACTAATTTGTGCCTTTTTACCCATTTCTGTTTAAATGCTTTGGAGAATGGAAAGCAAGTTGATGCTTTACATACGGATTTTGTAAAGGCGTTTGACAGAGTCCATCATGATCTTTTATTACAAAAACTTCAAAAATTGGGACTCAGCTTAAAAATCTTGAAATGGTTGAGGTCTTACTTAACAAACCGTAAGCAGCTTGTTCAGATCGATGGTTTTCGATCGGTTTTTATCAGAGTGGACTCAGGTCTTTCACAAGGAAGTCATTTGGGACCACTTTTGCTAGATTTATTTGTGAACGATATTCCTGACGTTCATATTTAAAAAAAAATTGTTCTTGAATTGTTTAACTCGTAAGCATAAATTATTTTTATTATAAGTTATTAAATTTGCTATATATCTTTTGATGAATAAATAAATAAATAAATAAATAAATAAATAAATAAATATAAACAAGTGAGAGTTTTATTAAAAATTAAACCTAAACTTTTTACTGTAGAACTGTAAGGAATCACGTGACTATTTAAAATTAAATGTGGGAAGTAAGAATCATCCAAACATGTTTTGTAGATTATTATGCTTTGAGATTTGCCTGGGTTCAAAACTAAATAATTTCTGAATGCCCACTCATATATCCTACTTAAGTCATCATTTATATTGCTGATTGCATCTTCTAAGAGGCCGAGATGAAAGGATGAATATATCTGCAAATCATCGGCATAGATGTGTGTAATGAGCCTTGGAAAATATATTGCTATTCCTTGGGTAAGCAGCGTCTGGCACTTCTTCTCCCAGCTAGCTCAAGCGTTGGAGTGGGTATTGCTGCTACCAGTACCTAGCTCACACAAATAAAATTCGTGGCAGAAAACATTTACAAAAACTTAATTGAAAAAAAAAAAAATAAACACAAACTTAACATCTACAACATTCAACCTTCGTCAGGTGGTAAGACGGTAGTTCTTTAATGAGCTACTTAGCAGGCCCTTATCCTATAGTGGCTTAAGCCACCTCCATGCAATGCTCTTGCCAAAATATAAGCATTGCCGCTGAATAATATCTCTCACTTATCGCACCTCGTTTTAAATTAGACCATTATAATTGATAATAACTGGTTTTCACTATTGATAGGTTTGTCCTCTTTAATATTCATGTAGGATATTGCTACTCAACGACCCCTTAATCCGAACACCTAATGTAACGGAACGAAGACAAAGCAACGAAGAGAAACGAAGACAGAACAAAAAAGCCAAGATAATGCGAGGAAAAGAACGATTACGGTCACGGTCACGACAACATCTATCATATACTTACCTTTGCTTTATTACATTAAATAATCATACAAATTATAATATCTTATTTCCATTTAATATTACGCCTTTAAATAAATAATTGAATTCTAATTGTGCGTTTAATCGACGAATCGTATATAACATACAGTACCTCACACTCAAAGTGGGACACCTAAGAAATAAAATATTCAATAAACTTCTTTACGAAAAAAAATGCAGAGTTGCTCACTTTTTTAAATAATTTTTATTTTTATTGCTTAATATTGACCTCAAATTATTATAAAATAAAAAAAAAAATTCAAAAAACAACCCCGATTTGTTAAAAAAAAAGATGAAAATGATCTGTCTAGTATTTTTTTTTTTAATGCAGGTCACACTCAAAGTGGGACACCTGCTGTTTTCTAAGAAAACTAACTGCAATTGCCACGTTATCTATATTATTTAGTTGCAGTTTTTGTAGAGCTTTCATTGTGATAGCATTAAAAAAAAAATCGAAATGTCAAGGCAAACAACCTTTTAAGAAATGCAAATTGTGATTTTCAATTACCAAAAAGGAAAATCCGTTCGCAAAATAAGTAAAGTTGTTAAAAAAGTAAATCTATGGTGTTTAGTGTAATAAAACGGTTTCGGGAAGGTCGAATAGAAAATAAACCAGAAAGTGTTGAAAGCAAAAAAAAAATTTGCGATAGAAATGTGCGGTTTCTTTTAAGAAAAATAAGAAGTTATTCTTTACTGTCCGCAATTGGCCTTTAAAAAATGTTAAAGGACACTTAAAATGTTGACTTAAGGGCAGAAAGAGTTCGGCGGTTTGTTAGGAGAAACGAATTGAGCGGCTGAGTTGCGTCCAAAAAACCGTTAGTATAAGAAAAGAATCGTCGTTTAAGAATGCAATTGGCCAAAGAAATATCAGAAAAGAATAGTCGTTTAAGAATGCAATTCGCCGAAGAAAATGTGACAAAGGATATGAATTTCTGGTCAAAGGTAAGTCGCATTTTGTTCTCCAACTTCAATCATAATTCGGTCAATTCATTAAAAGTCCATTTTACGGACGAAACCAAAACTAATCTTTTTGATTCTGATGTCACATGCTCTTTGGCGAATTGCATTCTTAAACGACTATTCTTTTCTGATATTAACGGCTTTTTGTGCGCAACTCAGCCACTCAATTCGTTTCTCCTAACAAACCGCCGAACTCTTTCTGCCCTTAAGTCAACATTTTAAGTGTCCTTTAACATTTTTTAAAGGCCAATTGCGGACAGCAAAGAATAACTTCTTATTTTTCTTAAAAGAAATCGCACATTTCTATCGCAAATTTTTGTTTTGCTTTCAACACTTTTTGGTTTATTTTCTATTCGACCTTCCCGAAACCGTTTTACTACACTAAACACCATAGATTTACTTTTTTAACAACTTTACTTATTTTGCGAACGGATTTTCCTCTTTGGTAATTGAAAATCACAATTTGCCTTTCTTCAAAGGTTGTTTGCCTTGACATTTCGATTTTTTTTTTTTAATGCTATCACAATGAAAGCTCTACAAAAACTGCAACTAAATATTATAGAAAACGTGGCAATTACAGTTAGTTTTCTTAGAAAACAGCAGGTGTCCCACTTTGAGTGTGACCTGCATTAAAAAAAAATACTAGACAGATCATTTTAATCTTTTTTTTTTAAACAAATCGGGGTTGTTTTTTGAATTTTTTTTTTATTTTATAATAATTTGAGGTCAATATTAAGCAATAAAAATAAAAATTATTTAAAAAAGTGAGCAACTCTGCATTTTTTTTCGTAAAGAAGTTTATTGAATAATTTATTTCTTAGGTGTCCCACTTTGAGTGTGAGGTACTGTATAAACGAATCAGAAGTGTCATCAGTAGTGCTCCCCCCCACATGGTGTCAGAAGTGTAAAAACCCCTTTCCTCGTTAATTAGTCAAGCATGCAATAATTTTATACTGTGAATTAAAAAATAATCTAACAGTGATATTGAATTTAATATAATTATTCTATTAGCATGCAATAAAAACTTAAAATTTAAGAAAGTGAAAAAGAAGAGTGTAATTGAATACCCACTTTTTTTTTTTTTTTTTTTACATGAAAATTTAAATAAGAGAACAAGTACATACATAGAGGTAGTGACGTGATATTCTCTTTAACAGAACTTTTGATATGGCCAACGGTTTATGGATAACGGATGAGTACCTCTTACTTTATATTTTGCATGCATAGTCTTTAATCATTTAAATGAGCTTTGAAAATCTTTCTACGAAACAATTACAAACTTTACTTAAGGATCGTGGCCTTTCGTACAGTTATAGACTTAAAACAGATTTAATAGAACGACTTATAAACTATGAAATGTCTGAAGAGCAATCTACTCATGATAACGGTTTAAACAGTGAAAAAGATTTGTTAGAAGAGGGAAATCAGGAAAATAACGAAGCAAAATCACGTGAACAAACAATTAAAGATTTAGAAACGAAAATGACTAAATCCAACAGTTTTGTTTTTAAAGATGTTGAAGATTCATTAGAACAATTTAATGGGGAAACGGGAAAAAATGTTGACGCTTGGTTAAAAGAGTTCGAGGACATTGCTTTAGTGTGTGGTTGGAATGACATTCAACAATATTTATATGCGAGAAGATTATTGAAGGGAGCAGCCAAACTTGCGATAGAGGCCGAAACGGGTGTTCACAGTTGGCCAGATTTAAAAAAAATGTTATTAAAAGAATTCGGTCAGGTAGTGTCTAGTCTTTCAGTGCATAGAACTTTAGAATCAAGACGCAAAAGCAATAATGAATCATATCTTGAATATATGTTTCAAATGAAACAAATTGCAAATAGAGGTTCCATTGACGAAGAATCCCTACTTTCGTACATTGTTGCTGGTGTACCAGACACCACACTTAACAAAACAATTTTATTTGAGGCTAGAACATTTGAAGACTTAAAAATTAAATTCAAAGTTTACCAAGAAATGAAACTTCAAAAAACGAAGTATAACAGTTCTGACCACGGCCCTTCCGCTATAGTTGTAAAAAATCGCGATACAGAATATCAAAATTGTCGTTGTATAAATTGTGGTTCAAGGAGCCATAAAACAAACGATTGTCCCGATAAAGCAAAAGGATCACGGTGCTTTAACTGCAATGAATATGGCCATCTTTCACGAATCTGTCCCAAAAAAAAACCCTCCAAGAGTCAATAGAATTTCAGTCCCTACTGTTCACACTGATCTTAAAATTGATAATTTAACGTTTAACGCTTTGATCGATACGGGTAGCCAATTGTGTCTAATAAAGAAATCTGTTTTCGAAAGCCTAGGTAAAGAAATACAAAACACAGGGACATTACTCGCTGGAATAGGACAAGAAACGCGAAAATCTATAGGCACCCTTGAATTAATGGTTCGAATACAAGAATCGGAGTATAAGCTGAGTTTTGACGTGGTTCCAGATGACTGGATTTTGGAAGAAATTATAATCGGTACGGAGATATTAGAATACGCAGATATAGATATAAAAAGCAAAATCATCAAAATTACACCTCTACCCATGAATGCTTTATACGTCGAAAATTATAATGAAAATAATTTGAATAAAATTGATCCTAGTATTATCGAAGATAATACAGATAAGTTTGAAAATATCCAAAATTCGACAGTTAAGGAATGTGTAAAGAGTCTTATCGAATCGTATAATCCAAAGAAAACAATAGAATCATGTGTAAAAATAACAATTTTACTGGAAGACGAAAAACCAATCTATCAACGGCCACGGAGGTTAGCCCCCAAAGAAAAGGAATTTGTGACAGAGCAAACAGCAAAATGGTTGGAAGCAGGCATAATCGCTCCCAGCAATTCGGATTTTGCAAGTCCGATTGTCCTTGCAAAAAAAAAAGATAGTACCTATCGTTTATGTATAGATTACCGCAAATTAAATTCTAAAACTATAAAAAAAAGATTTCCGCTACCGCTCATGGAAGATGTATTAGACGAATTATACAATGCTCGAGTTTTTACAACCTTAGATCTTAAAGATGGATTTTTTCACGTCGATATAGATCCACAAAGTCAAAAATATACGTCATTTGTGACGCCAGATGCACAGTACGAGTTTCGTAAGGTACCATTTGGACTCTGTAACGCCCCATCTACGTTTCAAGAATTTATAAATAAAATTTTCAAAAGTCTAATACTAAGAAAACTTGTACGCATCTATGTTGATGATTTCATAATAGCTACGAAAAATGAATCTGATAACTTAGCCACGTTGAAAGAAGTTTTAAAAGTAGCCGCAGAAAACGGCTTGAGATTAAAATGGGAAAAATGCAAGTTAATGTCACGCTCTATCGAGTTTCTAGGCCACATAGTTGAAAACGGTTCTATCAAACCTTCGATAGAAAAAACCAAAGCGGTTCAAAACTTTCCTCAGCCTAAGAATATAAAACAACTGCAGAGTTTTCTTGGTTTAACAGGGTTTTTCCGTAAATTTATACCAAATTACTCTACAATAGCAAAACCGCTCACGGATCTTACAAGAATTTCATCTTCTCGCTTCCACTTCGGATATGAACAACGACGTGCGTTTGAAAATCTTAAAGAATTACTGTGTTGTGAACCAGTTTTGAAAATTTTTAATCCAAACTTATACACAGAACTACACACAGATGCAAGCAAGGTAGGCCTCGGAGCAGTCCTTTTGCAACGACACGAAGATGCTTTGCATCCAACATTTTATTTGAGCCTTAAAACAAAACCTGCAGAAGAAAATTACAGTAGTTACGAATTGGAAGTTCTTGCCATCGTAAGTGCATTGAAAAAACTACGATTGCCAAGCGTTTCACTTAACGATGAAAAAGAAGGAGTTATGTTCCAGAGTCGCCAGATGGGCACTACAAATCGAGGAATTTGATTGTCAAATATTTCACAGGTCAGCTAAGGCTATGAAGCACGTTGATGGTTTGAGCCGAGTTCTTACAGTTACGAGAATTGATACAGGAATTATCCATCAAGTGAGAAATGCACAAAAAGAGACGAAGTATGCAAGCTTATACTAAACGTCCTGGAAAGAGATAATTATGAAGACTATGTGAATAGAAACGGTGTTTTGTTCAAGTTTGCTAAAGGAACGTATTTATTAGTCATTCCAAAAAATTTACAGAAGGAAATAATCCGAGGTATACATGAAGTTGGACACATCAATGGACAAAAAGTCGAAGCCGTCTTGAGCCAGGACTACTATATACCAAACGCACGAAAGAAAACAGCTGACGTTATCTCCAATTGTGTTGCATGCATCCTTGCAATGAAAAAAAGCGGAAAACAAGAAGGTTTCTTGAACCCTATCGACAAAATGGATGTTCCTCTCCATACATATCATATGGATCATCTTGGGCCGATGCCCTCAACAGCCAAGAACTACAAATATCTTTTTGTGATTATGGATGGATTCACCAAATTTGTTTGGATATTTCCAGTCAAATCTACAACGACTGAAGAAGTTCTCAAGCTGTTACGGTAATATTTCACCGCAACAAAGATCTTCCCTTAAGATCTGATTTGTGTTTCTATTCCCTTCTTTTAGTCCCGAAACCCTCCTCATAATTTCTTCGACCCACCATTTTTCCGTTGTTTGTTCTTAGCAATGTGAAAGGAACATTGCTTTGAACAAATAACAAAAGCAGGTACACCTTATCAGCGGATGAGCTGAATATTTTGTTGAGCCAAGATACAAACCTGGTAGATGGCTAGGGAGAATTGCCATTTCCAAACACAAAATGAGATACACACATGTACACAAACATCACATATAATAGAAGACACCATGTACACTATACACAACATCACACAATATACAGCATGTACATAATATACAACATCACACAAGATACAATATCATCACATGAAGTACACATCACAAACATAATACATTTTTACATGATATAATCAAGGCTTAAGCCCACCCTAAATATTTAATTTAATGTCAAAGTTTGGAACGTTAATGGTTTTCCCCTCTCTCCCCCAAATCTGCAAAAGGGTCCACCGGCGTAAGTTAGGGTTCGCGATTAAGAAAGATTTCTTCCGGCTATGATTCTTCTCGGAAAATTGTACATTAAAAATAGAGTATTTTGGAAACTGTGCCTTCCTCGATTCACTATTTGCGCGATTTAGATTGACTGGGAGAATGCCCAGATGAAACTTGATTCTTGTACAATAACTTTCAATTTTCTCGAAAGGTTTTGACATTGGGTAATTGGGGTCTGGACTCACCCATGAGATCGTCAAGTTTTGGACGACACCAACAACTTGTCGAACTCGCTGAATTGAGAGAGTGAGTACGAGCACTTTCGTTGGGTATTCGACAGCGATGGCAGAACCCCATTGGTGGTTGATGTCGTGGAACTGAATCCCACGAAACGTGATTGGTTGAGAGATCGGATTTGTGTGTGTATGAGTGAGGTGTTGGGTCCAGACAGGGAGCTAGACTTGAAGTGGGAGACACTTCTTGGTTAGCTATCAAGCTGAAAAGTGGTTTTTTTGAGCAAAGAGAATTTTGAAGTTTTTAGAACAAAGATCAAGTTAATTTTTAATTTTAGCGGAGGAAAAGAAATAGGAAATTGTGGAAAATTGAAGAAAATAGTGAGACGAGGAAGACAGGATTTGAAGAAAAAAAAGGAGCAAAAGAAGACGTCAGCAGGACGTAATTTGTGAGGAAAATTACAGAGGAGAATAGCCGGCGGACATCTTGTCCAAAAAGATAGGTAGAGTGTATTTTTTTGAGTGCGATAGTTTTTTTTTTAACTTGTGATTTTTGTGAAAGTTTTTTTATCCGTGTGGCCCCTTTCCTTTTTTTTTTATTTGCCCAGAAAAATATCTGGTTTAGAACCCCATTAAATTTTTCTCACATTGAGAATTTTCGGGAAATTTCCATTACCGTTCCAATCTTCGACTTGCCCTTGCAAAGTCAAATAGCGGTCCTCCAGACCATTGTACATAACTTCCATCTAAACATTGTATAACGTCATCTATTTACTTTTCTTAACATCCATTTTATAATATTCACTTGTTTGAAAAGATTTGGGTTTTTAATCCAACCTCTGTACGGTTTTCCCAACACCAACAATAAATAGCTTTAAATCCCTTTGGGAATTTAATTGCAGTGTTTTCATTTTATTTAAATATTCCGGAGTTAGTTCACGGTTTGGAAATTTAACCATAAAATTTCCTGGCGCCCACCCTTATTGAACAACACTGAACTTTATCGTTCAATCACATACTTACCTATCTCGTATCAAAACCCTTTTATTAATTAATTATCAATCTAACATACCAATAAAACTTCACATAGCATCATCGAACATACCCAACACCCAGCTGAGTAGCCGTGGCTGGCAGCATCATCATATGCTGTGCGTTGCATATTCTTTTTTCCCTTTAACCCTTCATTGTTCATTCAGCCATTTACTTCTTATTCTCTCGCCATTATTCAACCGGTGCACTTCGTGCAATTTATTCTTATTAGTTATCTTTGTTTTGTTCGCGGTGTTTAAGTATCGAAATCATCCTAAATTTAGTTTACCTCGGTTAATAAATATTATTGAACATTTACAACCCCTTGGAAGGGAGATATAAGAAAAAAAGAGTGCAACAAAGCGACTTAGCTTAGTAGAAGATACTTTCGGAAATCCACATAGAATAATTACCGATAAAGGCGCTGCATTTACATCAACAGCTTTTCAAGAATACACTGAAAAGAAAAACATACGGCATTTCCGAATCACTACTGGTGTACCGAGAGGAAACGGTCAAGTTGAACGGATGAACCGAATAATTATTGAAATGTTGACTTAAATGTCTATCGACAACCCGTTAAAATGGTATCAACACGTTCCAAGACTTCAAAGAACAATAAATTCTACCGTTTCCAGAGCAACAATGAAAATCCCATTCGAGCTTTTGATTGGCGTTCCTATGAGAACCGAAGAAGACATCAAGCTTTCCGAGATGCTAGAAGATGAGATGAGAAACGAGTTCAAGTCAAGCAGAGCCGAACTATGAACAAATGCTAAGAATCAAATTGAAAAAATTCAGCTGGAAAACAAAAAGCTCTACAACAGAAAACGTAAGCCGGTAAGAAAATACAGTGTCCATGATTTGGTTGCGATTCAGCGAACGCAATTTGGCCCTGGTCTTAAAGTACAACCAAAGTTTCTAGGCCCATATGAAGTAACCAAAATCAACAAAAACGACCGTTACGAATTAAGCAAAATTGGAAATCATGAAGGACCAAATAAAACTTCTTCGGCGGCAGATTTTATGAAGCCTTAGGTAAATAACGATGATGATGATAGCAATGATGATAAAGATGATGATGAAAATAACCAGACATCCGAGTCGGATGCAACACAGGATGGCCGGATGCAGGATATTGCTACTCAACGACCCCTTAATCCGAACACCTAATGTAACGGAACGAAGACAAAGCAACGAAGAGAAACGAAGACAGAACAAAAAAGCCAAGATAATGCGAGGAAAAGAACGATTACGGTCACGGTCACGGTCACGACAACATCTATCATATACTTACCTTTACTTTATTACATTAAATAATCATACAAATTATAATATCTTATTTCCATTTAATATTACCCCTTTAAATAAATAATTGAATTCTAATTGTGCGTTTAATCGACGAATCGTATATAACATATAAACGAATCAGAAGTGTCATCAGTAGTGCTCCCCCCCACATTCATTTAAGAAAAAAAAACAATCTTCAAGCTACTAATAAATTTAAATACAATTTATAATAAAGAAAGAAATAGTTGCATAACAACTGGATGTCATTCTTTGACTTTATGTTTTGAATTAATATTTAAGAGAAAATGATCTTAAGAGAAATCCAAAGGAATGATAACAAAATAAATTGGTACTCACTGATTATACAAATTGCAGCATCCAGGCACATGTACGTACATCCAGCGATGATCTGCTTGATGTTGCTATTAAAATTAGTTATTTGTTTTTGTTTTCTCTTGATTAGATTTTTTTTTTCGATTTTTAACGCTAGTTCAAATGCAATTGTATTTGAATTATGCTAATTTAACACTTAAATTAATGAAACTAATATTAGTCGAACTATTAGATTAATAAGAAGTAATAGCAAAAATGAGAAACAAATTATCCAAATTAGATTTTACACTTATTAGTTATAATTTAAGCTGATTCTGTCACGAATATTGATTTTGCAAAGGTTTCACAATTCTTGTCATTAGATCAACTAGTAGACTACTGGGATACGCAGACCAGAGGATCTGACGACGTACTTGGCAAGAATTCAAGCTGGGTTTCGTTATTAGTTGTTTTTTTAGGTGGTGCAAAAAACTCAATCGGATTAATCGGCAAATTTTTATAATTCCGATTTGGTGAGCTAGTAGGGCAGGTGGTGTTGATGTAGGTTAGGTAGGTATGTATGTTGAAGGTGGTGATTCAGATGCTGGTACAGTGAGGAACAGAGCTTTCTGTTGGTTTCTGACCCCTCAAGGTGGGACAATACCATAAACCTAACACACTTTGGTTCGTTTGGGAAGTCACTTCACACTGCCTATTGAATGAAAAGATCACCAATAATTTGGCCACGTACCAGAACAATAATTTGTTGTAGCAGTGATTTCTTTGCTTAGGTTTGTAGGTGCTGTTGGGAGAGATGACTCTTGATATTGGGACACAAGAACTTTAAGACATAATTTTACTTACACGTGGCCGAGGAAAAATTCAATTAAGCTGTTATCTTGGATTTTCGTCCAATTTTACTATAGATGCTTACTTAATTCGCTGAGCTGTTCTTAAATCGTTTGTTTGTTGTTCTCGAAATTTCTAAAGAATTTACATTATCAATCAAACAAATTAATAAAGAAATAAATGAATTACCGTGGTTAATTAGATGAATAAATTCACACAGAAGAGGTTAACGAAGAGAACAACTTTGCTCGTGCATGGATTGCAGCGAAAAGAAAGTGTGTCTTTCAAGTCAGAAGGTAAGAGGATATCGAAATAAAGTTCGAAGACAAAAATCAGTTAAGTGGTTTACTAGCTTATGTTCGAATTCCACACATGGACAACTTAATGGGGCACTAAATGTGTCGATATCAATGCAAAATTATGATCACGGTCTAGCTAGTGTCTATTTTGAATTAAAATAACAATTTGGTAAAAAACAAATCATGACAAAACCGTATGTTTCGAAGCACAAGAGTTGTGAGAGAAAAATATTTCAAAAAGATTTGGTGTTTTGCGGTTATCGAGTTAATTTTGACCCATTATCCAGCCAAGTCTTCGTTAGGTACTTCCATTTACACCTTAAGGTCCTTGGCATGGAAAGTTCCGACTATTTTTCCGCCCATATCTTCAACTTCATAGCAGGCATTTCCTTTTGGTCTTACTTTCCGACACTGAATAAACTTGGGACATAGTTTTGCGCTCAGTTCTTTCGTTGCATCACTCTGTACGAAATTGCGTCTGAAGAGTACTTGGCCCGGCGGAAATTTCTTATCGGAGGACCTCAAATTATACACCTTAGAATGTTTCTAAAAAGCTTTTTTCAAATGCTTTTGAAGGTTTTCTCTAATCAGAGCTATACGATACCTTTTCTTGACAGACATAAATTCTTCGTCGTTCAGCAAATTGAGTTGTCGAATGAGTGGGTACATATCTCCGTGTGTTATCATTTGGTTTCCGAACAAGGAAAAATATGGAGTTAAGCCAATTGACTGATGGACAGAAGAACACAACGCCTGCTGAACATCTGGGATGTGTTTGTCCCATTCGCGGTGGTCATTTTTCAGATCGAATGCCCGAGAGCTCAGAAGCATTTGACTGTGGTGAATATAGAGCGGTTTTAATGTGACGAATTCCTAAATTTTCGAGATGCTGTTGGAACTGGTTAGAGACAAATTGCTTCCCATTATCTGAGTGCACATACTCTGGTATTACGAATACACTAAAAACCGATTGTTCAAGAAAATTAATCACGCAATTTGTATTTGCCTTTGGAATTGGCTTTAATAAAACAAATTTTGTGAGATGATCAACCAAAACAAACAAGTAGAGATTCCCTCTCTTAGACCGTACAGTGCTGTTCACTTAATTAGACGCAAAATTTTTTTTTTACATAAACCTAATTTTTTTGTAAGTGTGGGGTAGCAATTGTCAAACAATTGCATTTATTTGAAAGCTTATTAAATTCTCAACAAAATAACACTAAAAAGTCCAAGGTGAATGGAAGTAAACGGACTTTGTTTTCACTTTTGTCTATGCTCCAAGAAAAAGTACAGTTTTTTTTTGTTCACATGATTAGACGCACCTGTAAATTAGTTAGTTGGTCGCGATATGTTACGTGGATTACAGATAGCTGCAAAGTTTAAGCAATAAAAAAGTGTTTGCCACAGATTTTAGTCCAAAATGTTGGAAAAAAAAGTTTTAGCTGCAGAAGAAAAAGGGAAAATTGACGTGTTGCAATCCGAAGAGTTTTCAATGAGAAGAGTTGCAAAAAAAATAGGTCAAAGTGACCATGTTGTGAGGAATTTTATTAAAACAAGTGATTCATACAATAAAAACTGCAAAGGAAGGACAAAAACGGCTTTAACTCCTCAGGATAAGAGAACAATTTTAAAAACTGCATCTATGTCAGCTCTCTCTAATCATCGGGGGCTTGATTATCTTACTTATTCGTTTACTTCTTTACACACGGTGCAGCTATTTACAAAATTTTTAACGTCCTTAGCCATTTTTGGCCAGAAAAAAATTGGCGAAGTCTTTCCAACGTTTTGGCAATACCACCGTGGGCACAATTTGGAGGTTCATGAGCAGATGAAACAAGGTTTTCCGTTATTCCATTTGGTACCCCTAGGCGCCATTGATGATCTGTTTTGTCCACGTCGGAGTCTGAATAGAAAAACCTTTTATAAACGCAATTGTCATATACCCTCAAATCGGAATAACTTTCTGAGTTTTATTGAATTTTCTTTATAAATGATAGATAATCGTTATCTTTAAAGTGATCTGATTTAAGGTCAATTGGAATCGTGTTCCGCTCAGCCACATCCAAACTTTCTATGAAAGCCCTAGATAAGGCATCAGGAACTACGTTCGCGGATCCTTTCCTGTGTTCGATAACAAAATCATAGGCCTGTAATTTCAAAAAACATCTGGGCAATCACCCGCTCAGGTCTTTTAACTCCATGAGCCATTTAAGGCTGGAATGATCAGTTATCATTCGAAAATGGAAGCCTTCGATGTATGGTCTAAATTTTTTGATCGCAAGCACCGCTGCAAGGCATTCCTTTTCTGTGACGGTATAGTTAGTCTGACTGGAATTCAGTTTTTGAGAATAGAACGCAATCGGTTGCTCTTCGCCTTCATTATTCACTTGGAACAATACTGCCCCCACACCCTGATCGGACGCATCACATTGTACCGAAAACATTTTCGAATAATCAGGATTTTTCAACAAGGGAGCTAACGATAACACGGCCTTAAATTTATCAAAAGCCACAATAGCTTCAGGGGACATCTCAAATCTTTTATTACTCTTTTTTAACGTGTCTGTTACGGGAGCGGCTAATGTTGTAAAGTTCTTTATGAAACGGCGGTACCAACCGCACATATTGAGGAATCGGATATAACCTGCACCTTATCCGGATCAATTTTCATATGTCCGTTTCCCACAATATATCCCAAAAATTTTAATTCTCGGAAACAAAATTTGAATTTTTCTATATTGATCGTTAAGTTTGCATTACGAAGGCACTGTGCAACAGTCTCGAGCCGACGCAAATGAGTATCAAAATCTGCAGATATAACCAGCAAATCATCAATATAGACGAATACAAATTCTCTTAAAGCCGAAGGTATGACCTTATCCATAACGCGACACATTCGGGCTGGCGCGTTGCATGTTCCAAATGGCATCACCGTGAACTGCATTATTGACCTGCCTGGGACGGTAAATGCAGTTTTTTCGCGGGATTTTTCGTCAAGAGGTATCTGCCAATAGGCATCCTTTAGGTCAATGCTTGATATGAAATGCGACCCAGACGACTTAACACAGCGTCTATATGGTGTATGGGATTTGCATCCTTCTTTGTCAAAGCATTAACCTTCCGGTAATCGATACAAAGACGATTTTTCCCAGGCTTCCTTATCAAAACCACAGGTGAAGACCATGGGCTCTGGCTTTCTTCTATGATACCTTACGACAACATTCGGTCGATCTCTTCATTTATGAGGGACTGGATAACTGGCGGGTAATGCCGTTGTTTCACTGGTTCAGCATCACCTGTGTCAATAACGTGGGCATCAACCGTGGTCTAACCCAGCCCCATTTTAGCAAACGATGGAAATTTGTCGACAACAGTCTCCAAAGCCTTACGTTGATTGAGATTCAAATCGTGTTGTAAAGGATTCGAAGCTATTGAAACGTCGGCGTCGTTTGTAATTTCTGAAATCAGATACGGAGCTATTTCAAAGGTCAGCCAAAAATCGATACCCAAGTACAAGGGTTGTGTTAACGATGGCCTTAGATAAAGTTCTACATAGTGTGTATTATTTTTGTAGTTTATTGGAGCATTGACCCATCCTATAATTTTTTGATTGGTACCATCAGCAGTTCTTATTCCCGATTCTAGTCGAACGATTTTTAATTTATTGCGTTTTATGAAATCCTCACATCCACTACTAAGTTCCGATCCGCTATCGAACGCGTAAGGACGTGCCGTGTTAAGTGTCCGCATTTTGCCCAACCAGTGCCATTTATTTTTCATGCACCATCATCACGTCACCATATCTGCAATATCTTAATTATTAAATTAATCCCCTTAAAAACAATAAAAAAACCTAATTTTCCCGTGCGCCGCGATTAAAAAAAAAATATTCATTGTTTTTAAATCAAAAACAAAAATAAAAAGTGCAAATCAACACCTACCATCCATTTAAATTAATATAAAGAAAAAAATGCAACAATAACCCAAACACAAAGTGCGGTTTCTTATCTGTGTCATCTCCTTCCCAGCCCCGGATCTTCAATTTTTTAAAGGCGGGGCAGATACTGAAAAATGCCGCCCCCACCAATCTATATTTGCTTTTACCTTTATAATCTTTATTATTTCAGCTATCATATCTTCACTAATTGACTGAAAACTGGACACAAGCCTTTCAGAAAAAATACTTAAACCGCTGTTTTTTCTGTTTTAATCCTATTTACTTACAGATATGATAGGACTTAAAATAAAAATGTTTATAATAAAGACAAAATCAAATATACTAATGTACTTATCATTTGCAACTACAATTTTACTCTTCGAGCTTTTTGCTCAGCAAATAAATCTATGACCTTATCATAATTTAATTCGTGTGCGATTCGATTTTCTATCGCTAAGATTGCTAGACTGGATAAGCGTTCCTGGCTCATAGATGATCGCAAATAATTCTTAATTAGTTTTAGTTTGCTAAAACTTCGCTCTCAGCTTGTGGATGTAGTGGGAAGCGGAGAGTAAATTCGCAAGGCAACACAAATATTTGGAAAAGCATCCTGCAAATCATGCGCATAGATCTGTTGCAAGAGATAGAAACCGTTAGCTTTTTCAATGTCACCAAATAAAAGCGGAGCTTGCTCTTTAAAAACGTAGAGTTCCTGACAGAATTCAACGGTGCTCACATCTCGCTAATTTTTTTTAACCAGATCCGCTTTATACTTTTGCAGTTCTTCAATTGACATTTTCAAAATATTAGAGCCATTAAGAAAAGCGAAGTTCATATTCAGCATGGTGGTACAATCAAATCTCTTTTTAATTTCTGATATGATTCGATCAAATGCCATCATTATTTCCTTAGAAAAGAGTTGAACAGATGTGTTTGTCCCATTCGCGGTGGTCATTTTTCAGATACGATCGAATGCCCGAGAGCTCAGAAGCATTTGACTGTGGTGAATATAGAGCGGTTTTAATGTGACGAATTCCTAAGTTTTCGAGATGCTGTTGGAACTGGTTAGAGACAAATTGCTTCCCATTATCTGAGTGCACATACTCTGGTATTACGAATACACTAAAAACCGATTGTTCAAGAAAATTAATCACGCAATTTGTATTTGCCTTTGGAATTGGCTTCAATAAAACAAATTTTGTGAGATGATCAACCAAAACAAACAAGTAGAGATTCCCTCTCTTGGACCGTACACTGCTGTTCACTTAATTAGACGCACAATTTTTTTTTTATATAAACCTAATTTTTTTGTAAGTGTGGGGTAGCAATTGTCAAACAATTGCATTTATTTGAAAGCTTATTAAATTCTCAACAAAATAACACTAAAAAGTCCAAGGTGAATGGAAGTAAACGGACTTTGTTTTCACTTTTGTCTATGCTCCAAGAAAAAGTTCAGTTTTTTTTTGTTCACATGATTAGACGCACCTGTAAATTAGTTAGTTGGTCGCGATATGTTACGTGGATTACAGATAGCTGCAAAGTTTAAGCAATAAAAAAGTGTTTGCCACAGATTTCAGTCCAAAATGTTGGAAAAAAAAGTTTTAGCTGCAGAAGAAAAAGGGAAAATTGACGTGTTGCAATCCGAAGAGTTTTCAATGAGAAGAATTGCAAAAAAAAATAGGCCAAAGTGACCATGTTGTGAGGAATTTTATTAAAACAAGTGATTCATACAATAAAAACTGCAAAGGAAGGACAAAAACGGCTTTAACTCCTCAGGATAAGAGAACAATTTTAAAAACTGCATCTATGTCAGCTCTCTCTAATCATCGGTGGCTTGATTATCTTACTTATTCGTTTACTTCTTTACACACGGTGCAGCTATTTACAAAATTTTTAACGTCCTTAGCCATTTTTGGCCAGAAAAAAATTGGCGAAGTCTTTCCAACGTTTTGGCAATACCACCGTGGGCACAATTTGGAGGTTCATGAGCAGATGAAACAAGGTTTTCCGTTATTCCATTTGGTACCCATAGGCGCCATTGATGATCTGTTTTGTCCACGTCGGAGTCTGAATGGAAAAACCTTTTATAAACGCAATTGTCATATACCCTCAAATCGGAATAACTTTCTGAGTTTTATTGAATTTTCTTTATAAATGATAGATAATCGTTATCTTTAAAGTGATCTGATTTAAGGTCAATTGGAATCGTGTTCCGCTCAGCCACATCCAAACTTTCTATGAAAGCCCTAGATAAGGCATCAGGAACTACGTTCGCGGATCCTTTCCTGTGTTCGATAACAAAATCATAGGCCTGTAATTTCAAAAAACATCTGGGCAATCACCCGCTCAGGTCTTTTAACTCCATGAGCCATTTAAATCTGGAATGATCAGTTATCATTCGAAAATGGAAGCCTTCGATGTATGGTCTAAATTTTTTGATCGCAAGCACCGCTGCAAGGCATTCCTTTTCTGTGACGGTATAGTTAGTCTGACTGGAATTCAGTTTTTGAGAATAGAACGCAATCGGTTGCTCTTCGCCTTCATTATTCACTTGGAACAATACTGCCCCCACACCCTGATCGGACGCATCACATTGTACCGAAAACATTTTCGAATAATCAGGATTTTTCAACAAGGGAGCTAACGATAACACGGCCTTAAATTTATCAAAAGCCACAATAGCTTCAGGGGACATCTCAAATCTTTTATTACTCTTTTTTAACGTGTCTGTTACGGGAGCGGCTAATGTTGTAAAGTTCTTTATGAAACGGCGGTACCAACCGCACATATTGAGGAATCGGATATAACCTGCACCTTATCCGGATCAATTTTCATATGTCCGTTTCCCACAATATATCCCAAAAATTTTAATTCTCGGAAACAAAATTTGAATTTTTCTATATTGATCGTTAAGTTTGCATTACGAAGGCACTGTGCAACAGTCTCGAGCCGACGCAAATGAGTATCAAAATCTGCAGATATAACCAGCAAATCATCAATATAGACGAATACAAATTCTCTTAAAGCCGAAGGTATGACCTTATCCATAACGCGACACATTCGGGCTGGCGCGTTGCATGTTCCAAATGGCATCACCGTGAACTGCATTATTGACCTGCCTGGGACGGTAAATGCAGTTTTTTCGCGGGATTTTTCGTCAAGAGGTATCTGCCAATAGGCATCCTTTAGGTCAATGCTTGATATGAAATGCGACCCAGACGACTTAACACAGCGTCTATATGGTGTATGGGATTTGCATCCTTCTTTGTCAAAGCATTAACCTTCCGGTAATCGATACAAAGACGATTTTTCCCAGGCTTCCTTATCAAAACCACAGGTGAAGACCATGGGCTCTGGCTTTCTTCTATGATACCTTACGACAACATTCGGTCGATCTCTTCATTTATGAGGGACTGGATAACTGGCGGGTAATGCCGTTGTTTCACTGGTTCAGCATCACCTGTGTCAATAACGTGGGCATCAACCGTGGTCTAACCCAGCCCCATTTTAGCAAACGATGGAAATTTGTCGACAACAGTCTCCAAAGCCTTACGTTGATTGAGATTCAAATCGTGTTGTAAAGGATTCGAAGCTATTGAAACGTCGGCGTCGTTTGTAATTTCTGAAATCAGATACGGAGCTATTTCAAAGGTCAGCCAAAAATCGATACCCAAGTACAAGGGTTGTGTTAACGATGGCCTTAGATAAAGTTCTACATAGTGTGTATTATTTTTGTAGTTAATTGGAGCATTGACCCATCCTATAATTTTTTGATTGGTACCATCAGCAGTTCTTATTCCCGATTCTAGTCGAACGATTTTTAATTTATTGCGTTTTATGAAATCCTCACATCCACTACTAAGTTCCGATCCGCTATCGAACGCGTAAGGACGTGCCGTGTTAAGTGTCCGCATTTTGCCCAACCAGTGCCATTTATTTTTCATGCACCATCATCACGTCACCATATCTGCAATATCTTAATTATTAAATTAATCCCCTTAAAAACAATAAAAAAACCTAATTTTCCCGTGCGCCGCGATTAAAAAAAAAATATTCATTGTTTTTAAATCAAAAACAAAAATAAAAAGTGCAAATCAACACCTACCATCCATTTAAATTAATATAAAGAAAAAAATGCAACAATAACCCAAACACAAAGTGCGGTTTCTTATCTGTGTCATCTCCTTCCCAGCCCCGGATCTTCAATTTTTTAAAGGCGGGGCAGATACTGAAAAATGCCGCCCCCACCAATCTATATTTGCTTTTACCTTTATAATCTTTATTATTTCAGCTATCATATCTTCACTAATTGACTGAAAACTGGACACAAGCCTTTCAGAAAAAATACTTAAACCGCTGTTTTTTCTGTTTTAATCCTATTTACTTACAGATATGATAGGACTTAAAATAAAAATGTTTATAATAAAGACAAAATCAAATATACTAATGTATTTATCATTTGCAACTACAATTTTACTCTTCGAGCTTTTTGCTCAGCAAATAAATCTATGACCTTATCATAATTTAATTCGTGTGCGATTCGATTTTCTATCGCTAAGATTGCTAGACTGGATAAGCGTTCCTGGCTCATAGATGATCGCAAATAATTCTTAATTAGTTTTAGTTTGCTAAAACTTCGCTCTCAGCTTGTGGATGTAGTGGGAAGCGGAGAGTAAATTCGCAAGGCAACACAAATATTTGGAAAAGCATCCTGCAAATCATGCGCATAGATCTGTTGCAAGAGATAGAAACCGTTAGCTTTTTCAATGTCACCAAATAAAAGCGGAGCTTGCTCTTTAAAAACGTAGAGTTCCTGACAGAATTCAACGGTGCTCACATCTCGCTAATTTTTTTTAACCAGATCCGCTTTATACTTTTGCAGTTCTTCAATTGACATTTTCAAAATATTAGAGCCATTAAGAAAAGCGAAGTTCATATTCAGCATGGTGGCACAATCAAATCTCTTTTTAATTTCTGATATGATTCGATCAAATGCCATCATTATTTCCTTAGAAAAGAGTTGAACAGATGTGTTTGTCCCATTCGCGGTGGTCATTTTTCAGATACGATCGAATGCCCGAGAGCTCAGAAGCATTTGACTGTGGTGAATATAGAGCGGTTTTAATGTGACGAATTCCTTAATTTTCGAGATGCTGTTGGAACTGGTTAGAGACAAATTGCTTCCCATTATCTGAGTGCACATACTCTGGTATTACGAATACACTAAAAACCGATTGTTCAAGAAAATTAATCACGCAATTTGTATTTGCCTTTGGAATTGGCTTCAATAAAACAAATTTTGTGAGATGATCAACCAAAACAAACAAGTAGAGATTCCCTCTCTTGGACCGTACACTGCTGTTCACTTAATTAGACGCACAATTTTTTTTTTATATAAACCTAATTTTTTTGTAAGTGTGGGGTAGCAATTGTCAAACAATTGCATTTATTTGAAAGCTTATTAAATTCTCAACAAAATAACACTAAAAAGTCCAAGGTGAATGGAAGTAAACGGACTTTGTTTTCACTTTTGTCTATGCTCCAAGAAAAAGTACAGTTTTTTTTTGTTCACATGATTAGACGCACCTGTAAATTAGTTAGTTGGTCGCGATATGTTACGTGGATTACAGATAGCTGCAAAGTTTAAGCAATAAAAAAGTGTTTGCCACAGATTTCAGTCCAAAATGTTGGAAAAAAAAGTTTTAGCTGCAGAAGAAAAAGGGAAAATTGACGTGTTGCAATCCGAAGAGTTTTCAATGAGAAGAATTGCAAAAAAAAATAGGCCAAAGTGACCATGTTGTGAGGAATTTTATTAAAACAAGTGATTCATACAATAAAAACTGCAAAGGAAGGACAAAAACGGCTTTAACTCCTCAGGATAAGAGAACAATTTTAAAAACTGCATCTATGTCAGCTCTCTCTAATCATCGGTGGCTTGATTATCTTACTTATTCGTTTACTTCTTTACACACGGTGCAGCTATTTACAAAATTTTTAACGTCCTTAGCCATTTTTGGCCAGAAAAAAATTGGCGAAGTCTTTCCAACGTTTTGGCAATACCACCGTGGGCACAATTTGGAGGTTCATGAGCAGATGAAACAAGGTTTTCCGTTATTCCATTTGGTACCCATAGGCGCCATTGATGATCTGTTTTGTCCACGTCGGAGTCTGAATGGAAAAACCTTTTATAAACGCAATTGTCATATACCCTCAAATCGGAATAACTTTCTGAGTTTTATTGAATTTTCTTTATAAATGATAGATAATCGTTATCTTTAAAGTGATCTGATTTAAGGTCAATTGGAATCGTGTTCCGCTCAGCCACATCCAAACTTTCTATGAAAGCCCTAGATAAGGCATCAGGAACTACGTTCGCGGATCCTTTCCTGTGTTCGATAACAAAATCATAGGCCTGTAATTTCAAAAAACATCTGGGCAATCACCCGCTCAGGTCTTTTAACTCCATGAGCCATTTAAGGCTGGAATGATCAGTTATCATTCGAAAATGGAAGCCTTCGATGTATGGTCTAAATTTTTTTATCGCAAGCACCGCTGCAAGGCATTCCTTTTCTGTGACGCTATAGTTAGTCTGACTAGAATTCAGTTTTTGAGAATAGAACGCAATCGGTTGCTCTTCGCCTTCATTATTCACTTGGAACAATACTGCCCCCACACCCTGATCGGACGCATCACATTGTACCGAAAACATTTTCGAATAATCAGGATTTTTCAACAAGGGAGCTAACGATAACACGGCCTTAAATTTATCAAAAGCCACAATAGCTTCAGGGGACATCTCAAATCTTTTATTACTCTTTTTTAACGTGTCTGTTACGGGAGCGGCTAATGTTGTAAAGTTCTTTATGAAACGGCGGTACCAACCGCACATATTGAGGAATCGGATATAACCTGCACCTTATCCGGATCAATTTTCATATGTCCGTTTCCCACAATATATCCCAAAAATTTTAATTCTCGGAAACAAAATTTGAATTTTTCTATATTGATCGTTAAGTTTGCATTACGAAGGCACTGTGCAACAGTCTCGAGCCGACGCAAATGAGTATCAAAATCTGCAGATATAACCAGCAAATCATCAATATAGACGAATACAAATTCTCTTAAAGCCGAAGGTATGACCTTATCCATAACGCGACACATTCGGGCTGGCGCGTTGCATGTTCCAAATGGCATCACCGTGAACTGCATTATTGACCTGCCTGGGACGGTAAATGCAGTTTTTTCGCGGGATTTTTCGTCAAGAGGTATCTGCCAATAGGCATCCTTTAGGTCAATGCTTGATATGAAATGCGACCCAGACGACTTAACACAGCGTCTATATGGTGTATGGGATTTGCATCCTTCTTTGTCAAAGCATTAACCTTCCGGTAATCGATACAAAGACGATTTTTCCCAGGCTTCCTTATCAAAACCACAGGTGAAGACCATGGGCTCTGGCTTTCTTCTATGATACCTTACGACAACATTCGGTCGATCTCTTCATTTATGAGGGACTGGATAACTGGCGGGTAATGCCGTTGTTTCACTGGTTCAGCATCACCTGTGTCAATAACGTGGGCATCAACCGTGGTCTAACCCAGCCCCATTTTAGCAAACGATGGAAATTTGTCGACAACAGTCTCCAAAGCCTTACGTTGATTGAGATTCAAATCGTGTTGTAAAGGATTCGAAGCTATTGAAACGTCGGCGTCGTTTGTAATTTCTGAAATCAGATACGGAGCTATTTCAAAGGTCAGCCAAAAATCGATACCCAAGTACAAGGGTTGTGTTAACGATGGCCTTAGATAAAGTTCTACATAGTGTGTATTATTTTTGTAGTTTATTGGAGCATTGACCCATCCTATAATTTTTTGATTGGTACCATCAGCAGTTCTTATTCCCGATTCTAGTCGAACGATTTTTAATTTATTGCGTTTTATGAAATCCTCACATCCACTACTAAGTTCCGATCCGCTATCGAACGCGTAAAGACGTGCCGTGTTAAGTGTCCGCATTTTGCCCAACCAGTGCCATTTATTTTTCATGCACCATCATCACGTCACCATATCTGCAATATCTTAATTATTAAATTAATCCCCTTAAAAACAATAAAAAAACCTAATTTTCCCGTGCGCCGCGATTAAAAAAAAAATATTCATTGTTTTTAAATCAAAAACAAAAATAAAAAGTGCAAATCAACACCTACCATCCATTTAAATTAATATAAAGAAAAAAATGCAACAATAACCCAAACACAAAGTGCGGTTTCTTATCTGTGTCATCTCCTTCCCAGCCCCGGATCTTCAATTTTTTAAAGGCGGGGCAGATACTGAAAAATGCCGCCCCCACCAATCTATATTTGCTTTTACCTTTATAATCTTTATTATTTTAGCTATCATATCTTCACTAATTGACTGAAAACTGGACACAAGCCTTTCAGAAAAAATACTTAAACCGCTGTTTTTTCTGTTTTAATCCTATTTACTTACAGATATGATAGGACTTAAAATAAAAATGTTTATAATAAAGACAGAATCAAATATACTAATGTATTTATCATTTGCAACTACAATTTTACTCTTCGAGCTTTTTGCTCAGCAAATAAATCTATGACCTTATCATAATTTAATTCGTGTGCGATTCGATTTTCTATCGCTAAGATTGCTAGACTGGATAAGCGTTCCTGGCTCATAGATGATCGCAAATAATTCTTAATTAGTTTTAGTTTGCTAAAACTTCGCTCTCAGCTTGTGGATGTAGTGGGAAGCGGAGAGTAAATTCGCAAGGCAACACAAATATTTGGAAAAGCATCCTGCAAATCATGCGCATAGATCTGTTGCAAGAGATAGAAACCGTTAGCTTTTTCAATGTCACCAAATAAAAGCGGAGCTTGCTCTTTAAAAACGTAGAGTTCCTGACAGAATTCAACGGTGCTCACATCTCGCTAATTTTTTTTAACCAGATCCGCTTTATACTTTTGCAGTTCTTCAATTGACATTTTCAAAATATTAGAGCCATTAAGAAAAGCGAAGTTCATATTCAGCATGGTGGCACAATCAAATCTCTTTTTAATTTCTGATATGATTCGATCAAATGCCATCATTATTTCCTTAGAAAAGAGTTGAACAGATGTGTTTGTCCCATTCGCGGTGGTCATTTTTCAGATACGATCGAATGCCCGAGAGCTCAGAAGCATTTGACTGTGGTGAATATAGAGCGGTTTTAATGTGACGAATTCCTAAATTTTCGAGATGCTGTTGGAACTGGTTAGAGACAAATTGCTTCCCATTATCTGAGTGCACATACTCTGGTATTACGAATACACTAAAAACCGATTGTTCAAGAAAATTAATCACGCAATTTGTATTTGCCTTTGGAATTGGCTTCAATAAAACAAATTTTGTGAGATGATCAACCAAAACAAACAAGTAGAGATTCCCTCTCTTGGACCGTACACTGCTGTTCACTTAATTAGACGCACAATTTTTTTTTTACATAAACCTAATTTTTTTGTAAGTGTGGGGTAGCAATTGTCAAACAATTGCATTTATTTGAAAGCTTATTAAATTCTCAACAAAATAACACTAAAAAGTCCAAGGTGAATGGAAGTAAACGGACTTTGTTTTCACTTTTGTCTATGCTCCAAGAAAAAGTACAGTTTTTTTTTGTTCACATGATTAGACGCACCTGTAAATTAGTTAGTTGGTCGCGATATGTTACGTGGATTACAGATAGCTGCAAAGTTTAAGCAATAAAAAAGTGTTTGCCACAGATTTCAGTCCAAAATGTTGGAAAAAAAAGTTTTAGCTGCAGAAGAAAAAGGGAAAATTGACGTGTTGCAATCCGAAGAGTTTTCAATGAGAAGAATTGCAAAAAAAAATAGGCCAAAGTGACCATGTTGTGAGGAATTTTATTAAAACAAGTGATTCATACAATAAAAACTGCAAAGGAAGGACAAAAACGGCTTTAACTCCTCAGGATAAGAGAACAATTTTAAAAACTGCATCAAATTCAGCTCTCTCTACCAGCAAAATAAAGGAAAAAGCGGGGGTAACAGCCAGCACATTAACTGTTCGTCGAGCTATTTTAGGTGCAGAACATCTTCAATTAAAAGAAACAAAAAAAAAATTCCTCCACTAAACGCGATAAGAGCAAACAGCGGTTGGAGTTCGCACGCGTTCACATGACCTGCGATAGCAACTTTGGAAATGAGCTAAATTGGCAAAATGCGGTTTTTCTGACCAAAAAAATTTAACCTAGATGGTCCTGATGGATACAACCACAGTTTCCCTGATTATTTTTTTGGTCAGAAAAACCTAGATCTTTGATTCGACTCCAGAAGTTTTTTGGAGAAACATTAGAATTAATTTTGGTTGTGTAATGGAGACGTTTAGCATGGCGGATTAAACATGTTACTCTATTTCTGGCTCTTTTGAACTCATTGAGCATGTCTTCACAAATCTTTTCCACCTGCGAAATAAAATGTCACGAAGGGCCATTGCTGATAATATGCTTTCGGAAATCCTTGGGCAGCTTGGCCTTTTTATAATTTTAGTTTTTACAGGCACATTTCTTTCAAAAAGACTTATAACCAAATCATTAAAGATATTTAATTGCTCATCGACATTATCTAACTGGTAAACTTCTTCCCATGCTAGCAGATTACATTCAGTAAATAGCTGTTGTAAATTAATCTTTTGAAATTCTCTATATTGAAAAGTATAAGGAGAATTTCTAGTTATACATTGAAAATCAATAGTTGCAAATATTAGGTCATGAAAAGAGAAAGCAGGAGCTGAAAGTTGGTTATAAAATTTTAAAAGACTTCGATCACTCACAAGTATAATGTCAAGTAGGGAAGGCACAAAATTAGGTTTGAAGTGAGTCGCTTCAGTAACATTTGCAATATTTAGGTTCAACGCACACATTGCATCCTTAAAGTTATTACTTGACGAGTTGTTTAAAAGGTTGATGTTAAGGTCACCACAAATAATTATATTTAAATTAAGGTGAGATATTTCATTAAAGATGGATTGAGCTAGTTGATAGCTGGCAACATTGGGTGGCATATAGAGTGAGCCAGTAAGGCATTTATTATCCCCACTTTTAATTTCAATAAAAATAAACTGCACGGAGCTAAATTCATCTGACTGCAAAACAACCCGTGAAATGAATTGGTTTCTTATATAAATTGCTGATCCACCTCCAATCCTGCCAAAACGATCGGCACGAAATAATTTAAAGCCACTCAACGAAAAACACTCATCGTTTACTAAAGAATCAAACCATTTCTCAGACACACAAATGACATCAACCTCACTCCCTACAAAGATTTGTCTAAACTCGTCGATCTTGTTGACAAGGCTTTGAGCATTTAAGTGGCAAATACCAAGACCCGACTGTTGTTTACATAACACATTTACCAGCGAAGGCAGATTTCCACTTACGCTGTTGTTATTAAAATTATTCATATAAAACAATAACAATAATTGAACAGTAAAGAAGATAGAAGTAAAATTAAAAATTGATCAAACTGGAGTTATCTCTTACAGATGACTAAACAGTCAAGAACAAAAATTGAATTAAAATCAGAAAGCAAGAGAGAGAGAGAAAGAGTAAAAGAATAATAATAAAAAAGAAGAGAACGTAAAAAGAATACTCAAGTCAAAACAGATTGAAGTTGTTGATTGTTGTTCGTTGTTGTATTGCTTTGACAAGTGCTGCCGACAATTTTACTCAGATCTTCGGTTGAATTGATTGGGAGTGGAGGATGATCAGGTGCAGTCCGTATAAAGAGCTTTCCGTTGAAAGTGTGGAATGATATTATGAGTGAGCGTTGTTTTAATTTTAAAGCTTGCCTTTGAAGTTGGTAAGTTCGTTTGGTTAGACTCTCATTAATATGGAAGCTCTTATTTGAGTCAATACCAATGTCTCTTAATTTAAGTGCAGAGTTTT
Organism: Melanostoma scalare; assembly: GCA_949752695.1. Classification (NCBI taxonomy): domain Eukaryota; kingdom Metazoa; phylum Arthropoda; class Insecta; order Diptera; family Syrphidae; genus Melanostoma; species Melanostoma scalare. The sequence goes on from OX456985.1 coordinate 117,079,334, forward strand.
TTCTTTTACGGAAGGTTGTTGCAGCTCGTAATAATTGTTGTTTTGCACTGCCGTGAGCAAATTTAAGCACAATGCAGCCATCAGCATATGATCGTCTTCCGTGGGGTTTTACTCTAAAAACATCTAAAAGACCTTGCGCTGGGACGTCAACCGTTTCACAAATTTTAGAATAGATCGATGTCAGGTTTTCGTTTGGCTGAAATGGGATGCCATTTAAGATCACATCTAATTTCAATTTGTCTTTTTCCATCTCTTCGATAGTGGTTTCCAGTTGAGTTTGTTTACTTGTGATGTCAGCGATCTTTTGTTGTAAATCAAGAGTAACTTTTTTGATTTTTTCATTGAAAAGATCCTCCATAGCTGAGAGCTTTGCTTCAACAATTTTCGATAGCTCTTTCTTAAAAACATCTCCCCACGTTAGCAGATTTTTCTCCATTTTACTCCACAGTTGATCAGCAATGTTCGTTGAGTTACTCAGAGAATTTGTTCTTGGGGAATTTACCTTCTGGAACTGTGCTTTTGACGCTCTTGTGTCAGGCATTTTCAATGTTTAGTCAAAATTTACACAAAAATAAATTAAAGTTAAATAGTGCAATTTAATGACAAATTTATACAACTTTTCACAATTATAGAGTCTGTTAATACTCTAAGTAAGGAACTTTGCAAGCAACACTGTGGCTTTATTTAGAAATAAAATAGCAAAATTGAAGGAACACTTTTACTTGCGACTATCGCAGGTCATGTGAACGCGTTGCTGGTAGAGAGAGCTGAATTTGATGCAGTTTTTAAAATTGTTCTCTTATCCTGAGGAGTTAAAGCCGTTTTTGTCCTTCCTTTGCAGTTTTTATCGTATGAATCACTTGTTTTAATAAAATTCTTCACAACATGGTCACTTTGGCCTATTTTTTTTGCAATTCTTCTCATTGAAAACTCTTCGGATTGCAACACGTCAATTTTCCCTTTTTCTTCTGCATTTAAAACTTTTTTTCCAACATTTTGGACTGAAATCTGTGGCAAACACTTTTTTATTGCTTAAACTTTGCAGCTATCTGTAATCCATGTAACAGATCGCGACCAAGTAACTAATTAAACACTTACAAAAAAATTAGGTTTATGTAAAAAAAAATTTGTGCGTCTAATTAAGTGAACAGCAGTGTATATATGGACCCATAAAGTCTATATATATTTTTTGGAATGGTCTGTCAAATGTTTTAAGGGTAATCATCGGTGGCTTGATTATCTTACTTATTCGTTTACTTCTTTACACACGGTGCAGCTATTTACAAAATTTTTAGCGTCCTTAGCCATTTTTGGCCAGAAAAAAAAGCACTCCGGGAGTGCCGACAGAAGTGAAAACAGAATTGAATTTTCAGTAAATATTTTAATGTACAGGAAAATCTTTTCATTGAAATGTTTTTTCTTAATGCTTATAATAAAAATAGATAAATAATATGCCAAAATTTTATTCAATGTTTTATAATATATGTACATGTAGAAGTAGATACATATGGAAGTACATCAATGAAACTTATGAGTTTTCATTCACATTTTCAAAAAATAGGAAACGAAAAATTTTGACTCGAATCTATTTAAAAATATCGCAAAGACTGCACCAACTGTCGATTTATATTTCGTTGTACTAAGGCTGCGGCCATTCGTCATTGTTAAATTATTTTCTTTTAAAAATTAAAATTTGTAGCATCGGCGGAGTTGATGTTTAAAGTCACCATTCAAAATCATTGGCAAATCATCAAATCTCTCCCCAATTTTGCCGTGAAGGTGTGCAGAAGCGTATTCAGAATAAATAAATAAATTTTTATATAAAAACTGTCATATTACACTTAAAAACGTATTCGGTGAAATATAAACGCCAACTATTATAACTTGCTGTTCATTTTCAGAGTGGCAACGACAAACAGATAGATCGCCGATATCAAAATAGTACTAAACATACTAGTGTACCTCGTATGCAAATTCATATGATTTGCACAAAAAATGGCAGTTGTATCTGACAACCATTTATAGATAGCTACTCCTGCTGCTGGACGATCTTGCCTTCTGAAACTTGCAACTAGATTGAAATCAGGAATATCATATATTTCTTCTTCACCCATGTGAGTCTCTGTTAAAATTAATACGTTAATTTTCTTAGCGATAGTGTCTATTGATTAATGGTTTTCAAGCTATTTTCATGCAACCGTTTCAATTCCATCGATAAATCATCGCGATGAGTTGTTGATCTCTTCTAATTTGTTGTAAAAAGCGTCTCCTACTCTGTCATGATGAAATTTCCAGCTTCACTTATCCAGCCACCCTTCATTGTAATGGCAGTAAAATATTTGGTGCTTTTTATTTTTTCTGCGTTGCATAAATTTTTCTCCGTTTCTTCAATTGATTTCTTTCTTCTCTGTATTTCTCCGAGTCGGTAAGTACAATTACTATGTAATAATGCTATTGCATTCTTTTAAGTCATTTAGCAACATAAAAATTAAGGTGTCTCTTGTCTCAATGGTAGAGTCGTTGGCTATTAAACTGAGGGTCTCATGTTCGAATCCCAGCCGTGACGATCAATTTTTGTTTATGTTTTCACTTTAAATAAACAAAAAAATGCAAGTCATGGCTGGGAAACGAACCTGAGACGCTGGGCTATGACGACTTTACAAACGAATTACGATGAGCTAATCAAAAAATGGTGTCGGTCGCGAATTCAATGCTTTACCCCCATCGCAAAAGTGCCAAACGCACCTAAAGAAGTTTTCACTTCAAAAATTGGCGAAGTCTTTCCAACGTTTTGGCAATACCATTGTGGGCACAATTTGGAGGTTCATGAGCAGATGAAACAAGGTTTTCCGTTATTCCATTTGGTACCCATAGGCGCCATTGATGATCTGTTTTGTCCACGTCGGAATCTGAATGGAAAAACCTTTTATAAACGCAATTGTTATATACCCTCTAATCGGAATAACTTTCTTTATAAATGATAGATAATCGTTCTCTTTAAAGTGATCTGATTTAAGGTCAATTGGAATCGTGTTCCGCTCAGCCACTTCCAAACTTTCTATGAAAGCCCTAGATAAGGCATCAGGAACTACGTTCGCGGATCCTTTCCTGTGTTCGATAACAAAATCATAGGCCTGTAATTTCAAAAAACATCTGGGCAATCGCCCGCTCAGGTCTTTTAACTCCATGAGCCATTTAAGGCTGGAATGATCAGTTATCATTCGAAAATGGAAGCCTTCGATGTATGGTCTAAATTTTTTGATCGCAAGCACCGCTGCAAGGCACTCCTTTTCTATGACGGTATAGTTAGTCTGACTGGAATTCAGTTTTTGAGAATAAAACGCAATCGGTTGCTCTTCGCCTTCATTATTCACTTGGAACAATACTGCCCCCACACCTTGATCGGACGCATCACATTGTACCGAAAACATTTTCGAATAATCAGGATTTTTCAACAAGGGAGCTGACGATAACACGGCCTTAAGTTTATCAAAAGCCACAATAGCTTCAGGGGACATCTCAAATCTTTTATTACTCTTTTTTAACGTGTCTGTTACGGGAGCGGCTAATGTTGTAAAGTTCTTTATGAAACGGCGGTACCAACCGCACATACCGAGGAATCGCCGAACCTGTTTGACACTTTTCGGCAAAGGAAAGTCGGATATAACCTGCACCTTATCCGGATTAACTTTCATATGTCCGTTTCCCACAATATATCCCAAAAATTTTAATTCTTGGAAACAAAATTTGAATTTTTCTATATTGATCGTTAAGTTTGCATTACGAAGGCACTGTGCAACAGTCTCGAGCCGACGCAAATGAGTATCAAAATCTGCAGATATAACCAGCAAATCATCAATATAGACGAATACAAATTCTCTTAAAGCCGAAGGTATGACCTTATCCATAACGCGACACATTCGGGCTGGCGCGTTGCATGTTCCAAATGGCATCACCGTGAACTGCATTATTGACCTGCCTGGGACGGTAAATGCAGTTTTTTCGCGGGATTTTTCGTCAAGAGGTATCTGCCAATAGGCATCCTTTAGGTCAATGCTTGATATGAAATGCGACCCAGACGACTTAACACAGCGTCTATATGGTGTATGGGATTTGCATCCTTCTTTGTCAAAGCATTAACCTTCCGGTAATCGATACAAAGACGATTTTCCCAGGCTTACTTATCAAAACCACAGGTGAAGACCATGGGCTCTGGCTTTCTTCTATGATACCTAACGACAACATTCGGTCGATCTCTTCATTTATGAGGGACTGGATAACTGGCGGGTAATGCCGTTGTTTCACTGGTTCAGCATCACCTGTGTCAATAACGTGGGCATCAACCGTGGTCTAACCCAGCCCCATTTTATCAAACGATGGAAATTTGTCGACAACAGTCTCCAAAGCCTTACGTTGATTGAGATTCAAATTGTGTTGTAAAGGACTCGAAGCTATTGGAACGTCGGCGTCGTTTGTAATCTCTGAAATCAGATACGGAGCTATTTCAAAGGTCAGCCAAAAATCGATACCTAAGTACAAGGGTTGTGTTAACGATGGCACTAGATAAAGTTCTACATAGTGTGTATTATTTTTGTAGTTTATTGGAGCATTGACCCATCCTATAAATTTTTGATTGGTACCATCAGCAGTTCTTATTCCCGATTCTAGTCGAACGATTTTTAATTTATTGCGTTTTATGAAATCCTCACATCCACTACCAAGTTCCGATCTGCTATCGAACGCGTAAAGACGTGCCGTGTTAAGTGTCCGCATTTTGCCCAGCCAGTGCCATTTATTTTTCATGCACCATCATCACATCACCATATCTGCAATATCTTAATTATTAAATTAATCCCCTTAAAAACAATAAAAAAAACCTAATTTTCCCGTGCGCCGCGATTAAAAAAAAAATATTCATTGTTTTTAAATCAAAAACAAAAATAAAAAGTGCAAATCAACACCAGTGCCAGTGCTTGTGCAGTGCAATCCATTTAAATGCAACCTACCATCCATTTAAATTAATATAAAGAAAAAAAAATGCAACAATAACCCAAACACAAAGTGCGGTTTCTTTTCTTCAATTTTTTAAAGGCAGGGCAGATACTGAAAAATGCCGCCCCCACCAATTTATATTTGCTTTTACCTTTATAATCTTTATTATTTCAGCTATCATATCTTCACTAATTGACTGAAAACTGGAGACAAGCCTTTAAAAAAAAATACTTAAACCGCTGTTTTTTCTGTTTTAATCCTATTTACTTACAGATATGATAGGACTTAAAATAAAAATGTTTATTATATGTGACGACGCGTCACACTTTTGTTGTTCTTTTGCCACTGCCGAACTGCCGAATTACCGAGACCTCACCCTACAACCAGATAATCACGAAGGCCACACTTAAGACATGGGCACATAGAACTAAATCACGCAGCCAAGTGAAATCATACACCGCATCACAACAAACACCGAAAACCCATTGTGTGTGCATATGCATTATTCGGTTGGTGTACAACACGACTGCGGCTCTATGCAAAAATTAATTCGACACAACAGCGACCAGCACTCTGCCATCTGCGATGGAATTAATTTTTTCATGTGCGGTGGTAGGTAACCAACGATAGGTAAGCGTGTGGTTGGGTAAAGCAATGGAAAGATTTCGCTTATTCGTATACCTCACACTCACTTGTGGGGCAAAACATTATAAGTACAAGTGAAATTTGCCGAAAAAAGCAGAGAAGCAATTACCATTATTAATTGGGGGAATACCTCTTTAGTAATATTATTTCCGTTTCTCTATCCCTGCTGCGTACTTTGAATTTGTCAACGGTGACCAACATACCGGTCTCATTAGCAAATTCCATATTTTCCCGCCGTCAACTTTGAATTTGTCAACGGTGACCAACATACCGGTCTCATTGGCTAATTCCATATTTTCTCGCCGTCAACTTTGAATTTGTCAACGGTGACCAACATACCGGTCTCATTAGCAAATTCCATATTTTCCCGCCGTCAACTTTGAATTTGTCAACGGTGACCAACATACCGGTCTCATTGGCTAATTCCATATTTTCTCGCCGTCAACTTTGAATTTGTCAACGGTAACCAACATACCGGTCTCATTGGTAAATTCCATATTTTCTCCTCGTCAACTTTGAATTTGTCAACGGTGACCAACATACCGGTCTCATTGGCAAATTCCATATTTTCTCGCCGTCAACTTTGAATTTGTCAACGGTGACCAACATACCGGCCTCATTGGTAAAATTCCTTTCCAAATTAGAATTTCTCAGCGGTGACCATTCGGGTCTCATTGTTGAAATTCCTTGCCAATTTAGAATCTCTCAGCGGTGACCACTCGGGTCCCATTGTTGAAATTCTTGGCCAAGCTTGAATTTCTCAAACGGTGACCATTCGGGTCCCTTTGGACTAATTCACCATCTATGGTTCTTACGATAGCCACTCCGTCCCCCCGTCCATTTCAAGAAGCAGTGCGCCATATTCGGGGCAACGTTCCTAATATTTAAAATTATTTATTTCCAGGAGCGGATCCAGTCTTAAGTAGCTAAACAAGGCCATACCATCCCAAAACGATTACACCGACCTCCATCGATCTAGAAGGAAAGCCAGAGGCCGTACTCGGAGCAATTGTCGCCCCTACCGTGCCAGCAGTAAAGAGATTGCAGTTTCCGCCCGACAACAGACTTTTTGAACACTCTTGTAAAGCTTTGTTAATTGAATTATTTACCCAGCTATTAAAAGAAAACCATTATAATTCGTATTTACCGTGTTTCGCCTATTTATTTAGAAGTTGGATTGAAGCAGCCCGAGTCTTCGAGCTTCCTCGGGGACAAACCCTGGGTCCGCTGAGTTTTACCCCAGCCCACGGACAAAGAAGCCTCACAAATTGGCGCCCGAGCAGGGACTTTGCTGAAAGCTCAACTACCGACCGCCCGTTACCTAGACCTACAGCATTGTCCACCGACCGCATCCGACCGCTGCCGACCGACCGACGTCCAACACGGCGAATCACGAAGACCAGCCCTCCGAACACTCCGATGAATTCAACCCGTACGAGAACCTAGGATTCATATACTTTTTAAAAAAGCCAGAGCTCATCGAGACGCTTAGTCTGCGAGGGCTGAACACCACCGGCACCGTACGTGACTTACGCCAGAGACTGAGCCAGCACCTGAAGGAATTGCGAGCGCATAAGTCAACCCAAAACTTATGCATGGAGTGGGAAAAGAAGATTGAGGCTCGGAACGATGCTGAAGAGGAAGACCCCAATCCCAACGTATCCCGCAAAGTCAAGCCATCCGTGTACCAGACTAGCCTCCAAGTTCCTCTACTCCAAACGGCTAACCCGACCTCTCCTTCGTCTACGTCACAGCTAGCGTACCGTCGCCAACACGTCGAACGTGCTACGTCAGCACCTCCGATTAGCCAACCTGCCGACATGGGGACGACCGGCAGGCAACCGCCTAGCCCTGATGTTCAACACCGATTCCCGCTGAGTTTCGAAGCAGAGCTAATGAACGTCGTGCGCAAGTGGGGTCTGCGGTTCGATTCGTCTGGCCAGCCTCTGGAATTTTTGGAGAGGATCGAGGAACTCGCGCAGTGCTACGAAATCCCCCTCGACCAAATGGTACGTACCCTACCAGACATTTTCAAGGGTTCAGCCCTGGAATGGTTGCGAATCAACCGAGACGACTTTAGGGATTGGCGTGACTTCCGTCACGCTTTCATTAGTTACTTCCTACCGGCGCGGTATTACGTCAAATTGGAAGATGAGATTTTGCGGAAACGACAAGGGGTGCGCGAGAAGGCTAAGGATTACATCCGATCGTTCCTATACCTAATCCGCCAACATCCACGTATGACGACCGCTGATCATCTAGAGAGAATTTACGACAATCTCAGACCGGAGTACCGCCTGTACATTAAGAGGAAGGATTTCCGAAGCTTAGAGGAGCTAATGGAACTAACAGATGAGTTTGAGTTCATTCAAAAAGATGACCGACCTAGCGCCCATGCCACCGCTCAACCGACCTATAATCCGAACGCCGTCCCTCGCGTAAGACTACCGCCACCTGCTCGTTTTCCGGAGACTAGCGCTATGGTACCGCACGGCCAATCACGCTTAGCCCCAACTCCCGATTACGACAGAAACACCCATTGCTGGCATTGTAAACAAAGGGGTCATACGAAAAAAGATTGCCGCCGACCGTTCAGACTGTTCTGTTCGCATTGTGGTACTGATGGCCGCCTTACGAAAGATTGCCCTTGCCACAGTAACCCAGTCGCAGTGGCACGATTATCGGTCGGAGATTGTTAAAGTGGTACTATTTACATAATGTTTTTATAATACTATTTACCATCCCTGTAGAATTATTATTTCTTGCTGCTCTCCCACTGTCATTTGAACTCTTATAATTTGCTGAATTGCTATATACTTACTTACTTAATAATGTATAGTTGTAACTTGCAAGCCTATCCTAAATGAAATACATTACAGTTCTATTTATCAAGCAACCAAGTAAGACGTGTTTTCTCTTATCGCAACAGGTTATGGGCCCAGTGCTGTAAATTTTTTTTTTGAGAATCACGTTCTTTGCTATGTATAAAGTTTAATTGATAGCGGCAAATTTAAAGAAACGAAAGCTCAGTGAGTTTAATACCGAGAAGCATAATTAAGGTTGCAGACGATTGGTATTCTGGTAAATTTGCAAAAATAAAAAAAAATTGCATTAATTTTTTTTTTCAATTATATACATATGTACATATGTACATAACTGGTCATTTTACTATACATAACATAACTGTCGAGAGGTTCTTTGGGTTTCACTGTTAGCAAATTTTTTTTGACATGCCATCTGATAACAGTGAATTAGTCAAAATTGAGAAACTGATAAGTGGCGATCAGTGGAACATATGGAAATTTCAAATTCAAATAATTTTGAGTGCATCTGATCTGTTCAAATATGTGACAGGGGAACTGCAAGACTTCGAAAGAAATGTGGGACAAGCTCCACAGCGTCTATGAGCTAAAGTCGAAGGCGAGCATACATATGCTCCAGCAGCAATTCTATAGCTTCGCTAAAGATTCACAAGACGATATTGCATTGCACATTTCAAAGCTACAGACGATTGTACAGCAACTTGCCGATGTAGGGGAAAAAGTTTCCGATTCAATGGTCATAACCAAAATACTTATGACCTTGCCGTCTTCATTTAGCCATTTCCATAGTTCTTGGGAGTCCACAGCAATTGAAAAGCAGACATTGGAGGACCTCACTACTAGGTTAGTTTTTGAGGAAGCGCGTATTAACTCGCACAACAATTATTCTGAGCCTGGAAGTAGTAGTGCTCTGATTGCCAACAAGCAATTTACACCAAAAAAGGTTTTCAACAAAGGTAGCCAAAGTAGACAGTCTTCAAAGCAAGGAAGATGTTTTTATTGTAAAGGCATAGGGCATTGGAAGGATGAATGTCCAAAGAAAAAGGCTCAAAGGTGGGATGGATCGAATTTTAATGAAAAAAGAGGCAGTGCGTTCGTTTGTGAGGCGCTATTGACCGATGGTAGTTCTAGCGCAGATGATTGGTTCTTGGATTCTGGGGCGAGTGACCACATGACAAGAAGGAAAGAGTGGTTCATTAACTACAAGGAATTTGAAAAACCTGTAGTGGTAAGGTTGGAGATGGAAACACTATTAATGCATATGGCAGAGGTGACATAAATGTGCTGTCTTTTAACAATGTTACATGGGAGGCGAATCATTTGGCTGATGTGCTATATGTTCCGGACATTCGTCTCAATTTATTCTCTCTGAACTGTGCGTTAGACAAGGGTCTTAGATTTTCTTCAAATAATCTAAAATGTGAGCTTTTCAAAGAAAAATCTATTTTGGTAGTGGGAGTTCGTGAGTCCAAATTGTTCAAGCTGCTTTTGAAGGTCACTAGCGATTCAAAGAATGTTGAAGCATGTGCGAATTTAGCTGAGGGAAGGAAAGAATCACTTCGAACATGGCATGAGAGACTCGGACATCAAAATGTAGTTCAAGTTAGGAACATTTTAAAGGCCAGGAACATTTCATTTGTCGATGAAGATGACTTCTTTTGCGAGGCATGCCAATACGGGAAACAACATCGAGCAGTTTTTCATTCAAGTGAAAATAAGGCGAGTTGTGTAGGGGAACTGATACATTCAGATGTATGCGGGCCTATGCAGTGTACTTCAGTTGGAGGAGCCAAGTACTTCCTGCTTTTTAAAGATGACTTCTCGCACTTTAGAAAGGTATTTTTTTTAAAGGAGAAATCGGAGGTACAAAACTTAATTCCAAGGTACTTAAAAATGATGGAAGCTGAAACAGGGGCAAAGGTGAAGGTTTTGCGATCGGACAATGGATTAGAGTACACAAACCAGAAAGTTCAAAATATTTTATCTGAAAATTGTGTCGTGCATCAAAGGACAGTGCCTTATACACCTGAACAAAATGGGCGCGCAGAGCGTGAAATGCGCACAATTGTAGAAGCAGCTCGAACCATGATACATGGAAGGAATTTGAACTTGAAGCTTTGGGCTGAGGCAGTGAATACTGCAGTTTTTGTCCTTAACCGAACTGGTACCAGCCCAACAAAAGGAAAATCACCATATGAGTTGTGGTATGGAAAGCGGGCCGATATTACAAACTTCAATGTTTTTGGAACTGAAGTCTTTGTTCATATACCCCAACAAAAGAAGCGGAAATGGGATCGAAAATCCAGAAAAGGTGTTTTTGTGGGATATGGTGACTATGTCAAAGGGTACAGAGTTTATTTTCCAGAAAACAATAAAGTTGATGTATGTCGTGATGTTCGGTTTCATGATTCGAAAACGGTGTTTAAATGTAAACAGGGAAGCTGTCCAAATGATAAAGATGATTTTGTTGCTAATGTTGCTGCAAATAAAAAGAAATACTTTCATGTTTTTGCTGATGAGGAATGTGAGAGTGATGAGGTAGATGCTGAAATGGAAAACCATAAAAATTGTGTCGTTAGTGATGTTGATGTTAATGCTGAAAAGAAAAACTCAGAGAATTGTGCTGCTGATAATCAGGTTGATGGAATAGAAGATCCTATGAATTGTGCTGCTGTTGATGATGAGGTCGATGAGGTATTTGAAGATGTTGTTGACGATTTTGCAGACGATGTGAATACTTCAGAAGAGAAGGAAGCCAGGAAAAGCTTCGTTAGCGACAGGTTGCGAAGTAAAACCAGTAATGCTGAAAGTGAGGTTAACTTGTGCATGCAGGAAAGTTTCGCTTTCTTAGCGAGTTCGTATACGCCAGATTGCTTTGAAAACGCTAGGCGATGTGAAGAGGCAGATAAATGGCGAAAAGCAATGGATGAGGAAATTGCTTCGTTAAATAAAAATGAAACTTGGATTTTGATGGACTTGCCTGATAATTGCAAACTGGTTGATACCAAATGGGTTTATCAAATCGAAAATTCGACGGACAATGAAGGTGAGAAATATAAAGCTAGACTAGTAGCTCGAGGTTTTAGCCAGCAGTTTGGAGTGGATTACTTTGAAACTTTCAGTCCGGTGGCAAAATTTAGTTCAATTCGCGCAATTTTGGGTATAGTCGCCTCAGAAAAACTTCATATCAAACAATTTGATGTTAAAACAGCATTTTTATATGGTGACATTAAAGAAGAAATTTATGTTCGACAACCAAGAGGTTATGAAGATGGGAGCAATCAAGTCTGCAAACTTCAAAAAAGCTTGTATGGGCTCAAACAAGCGTCTAGATGCTGGAACCAAAAATTTACTAAGCTTCTGAAAACTTTTAATTTTCAACCATGTTCTGCTGATCCATGTGTTTTCATAAGCGAGAGAAAAGCTAAAAAGGTCATATTGGCTATTTATATCGATGATGGTTTGGTTGCGTCAACGGACAAATGTGAAATTTCGAAGTTTTGTGAGCACCTGAAACTTAATTTCGAAATTAGGGTCTTTCCGGCAAGGCATTTCTTGGGACTGGAGATAAGAAGATTTCAGGATGGGTCGATTCATATCAATCAATCGCAGTATGTGAATCGTTTGATTGAAAAATTTTGCATGTCAAATTCCGTGCCTGTGTCAACTCCAGCAGAAACATCTGGAAGTGCGAACTATATAGGAGACTCATCCGAAAAGATAAATTTTCCCTTTCGACAAGCAGTGGGCAGCCTGATGTACCTGATGGTAGCTACCCGACCGGATATAGCCTTCGCAGTTGGGTGTGTGAGCGCTATTTGGACAATCCTAGTCCACATCACGTTACAATGGCCAAGAGAATAATTCGCTACTTGAAGGGGACAGCCGACTTTGGTATTTATTTTAAAAGCACTAAATTTAAACTTTCTTGTTTCAGTGATGCAGACTATGCGGGTGACGTAGTAACAAGACGTTCGACCACTGGATTTGTTTTCCTAATGGGGTCAAGCTGCATCACTTGGGCCTCGCAGCGTCAAAAATGCGTGGCACTTTCAACTACTGAAACTAATTTGTGGCTGCATGGCAAGCAGTCAAAGAACTTGTGTGGATCCAGCAACTTTTAAATGATTTGCTGAACCAAGAGATGAAGCCTATTTTATATGTCGATAATCAAGGCGCTATTCGGCTAATTAAGAATCCAGAGTTCCACAAAAGGACGAAACATATAGATGTCCGCTTCAATTTCATTCGTGAAAAGTTTGAAGATAACGTTTTTGAACTGGAATATGTGCCAACACAAAATCAAATTGGCGACATATTTACAAAAGCGTTACCTAAGGAAAAATTCCAAAGATTTCGTTGCATGATGAGAATTATCTCTTTAGATTCTATAAACTAAATTTGAATTTTCGTTTGTGAATTAATTTTTTTAAAAAAAAACATTTATAAAAGTGGGAGTGTTAAAGTGGTACTATTTACATAATGTTTTTATAATACTATTTACCATCCCTGTAGAATTATTATTTCTTGCTGCTCTCCCACTGTCATTTGAACTCTTATAATTTGCTGAATTGCTATATACTTACTTACTTAATAATGTATAGTTGTAACTTGCAAGCCTATCCTAAATGAAATACATTACAGTTCTATTTATCAAGCAACCAAGTAAGACGTGTTTTCTCTTATCGCAACAGAGATGACCCACGACTTTTCATCAGGATACCAACCGCCAACCAAACTTATTACGCGCTGGTCGATACTGGCGCTACCCGATCCTTTATCGGTAGAGAATTAAGAGAAGAGTGCAGACGGTTAGGTATCCCAGCGCGAGACCAAGCGCATGTTATCGAGCTAGCCGACGGGCATTCAATGCGAACATCGGAGCACTATTGCATCAGTTTGCACGTCAATGGGCAAACAGTGACAGGGGAAGCGTTATACATGCCCACCCTAGCGGAGGACGCAATTCTAGGAATGGATTTCCTAGGCCAAGCAGGCTGCAAAATAACTTTGGGAGGTCGAGAAGTCTCTAGCGAAAGGGGCAGGGGACCTCGTTCGTCGGACATACTGTGTGCGCTCAACGGAGAATCACTGGGTAGGGAAGGTACAAGTGAAGTACAGGAGCCGAATCAGGCCCTTCGCTTAAAGGAGTTCCTAGACGCAGAGTTGCCTAGGTTTAGCGAAACGAAGGGCATATCAACCGTAAAACCCCACGTCATACGCCTAAGGAACCCCGAGCCTTTTAAACAGCGCTATTACCCGCGCAATCCGGCCATGCAGCAAATCATCAACGAGGAGATCGATGACTTGCTGGCGACAGGAAAAATAAGTCATTCCAAAAGCCCGTACAGTTCCCCCGTGGTACTTGTACGCAAGAAGGAAGGGTCCTGGAGGGTATGCGTTGACTTCCGCCAGCTCAATGAAATTTCGTATAAAGACGCCTACCCGTTGCCCTACATTTCGTCCATCCTAGACAAGTTGCGAGGGGCTCGATACCTATCAACCATCGATCTCAAGCAAGGCTATTGGCAGATCGCGTTGAAGGCAGAGTGCCGGCCATATACCGCTTTCACCGTCCCCGGCCGTGGTTTGTTCGAATGCAATGCGATGCCGTGCGGATTGCACTCGGCCGGAGCCACATTCCAGAGGGCCATGGACGAAATATTTGGGCATGACATGGAAGAACACGTCCTGTTGTATTTGGATGATATAATCATCATCAGTAAAACGTTCGAGGACCATCTGCAGCATTTGGGAGAAGTATTCCGGAGGTTACGCGCCGCAAATTCGAAAATAAACCCAGACAAATGCCATTTTTGCCGACCGAGTCTGAAGTACTTAGGTCACGTCGTATGCAAAGACGGAATCAGTACCGACCCTGATAAGGTGGCAGCCGTGCGAGATTTGAAAGCGCCTACGAGCATACGGGAACTTAGACGCATTTTAGGCATTTGCTCCTGGTATCGCCGCTTTATTCAAGACTACTCCACCATCGCCACTCCCCTCACGTCCCTCTTGAAGAAGACATCTAAGTGGGTATGGGCCGACGAGCAACAGGCCGCATTCGATGCTCTTAAAACCAGGTTGACCGAAGCGCCCGTTCTAGAGTGTCCCGACTTCACGCAACCGTTCACCTTGCAGACGGACGCCAGTCAATATGGCCTGGGTGTAGTATTGACACAGAAGTTAGAGGGGCATGAAAAAGTGATTGCTTCCGCCAGCCGAACGCTGACCGACCTCGAAGTAAAGTATGCCGCCACAGAAAAAGAATGCTTGGCCATTTTGTGGGGGATACGTAAAATATGCCCTTACTTGGAAGGGTACCATTTTAACGTGATCACCGATCACCATTCTCTCAAATGGCTGCATTCACTTGAAAACCCGTCGGGGAGGTTGGCGCGATGGGCTTTGGAACTGCAGCAGTATGACTTCGACATCCAATACCGAAAAGGAACGTTGAACGTGGTGGCTGACACACTGTCGCGAGACCCTTTGACAATAACCGAAATAGACCGACTAGCCGTAATGCGAGACGCGAATCCCGAATGGGTCCAGATCAAATATGAGCAAGTGAGACAAACGCCCGAAAAGTTCCCTGACTTCCGAATTTCAGACGAGAGGCTTTACCGTCGATTCACGAGTATTAACCCGTTATCCGATCCCGGTGCCGATGAATGGAAACTGTGTGTACCCTTAGCGGACCGTCGACAGGTGCTGTACGAAAACCATGACGTGGTAACGGCTGGTCATTTAGGCATCGCCAAAACGACAGCCCGAATTATGATAAAGTATCACTGGCCGGGAATGTGCCGCGATATCGCTAAATATGTCCGCCAGTGTAAGACGTGCAACCAGTATAAACCTTCTCAGCAAAAACCCAGCGGCCTTATGCACACGACCCAAACTGAAGGACCATGGGACGTAGTGTGTATGGATTTCATAGGGCCTCTACCCCGTTCAATGAAAGGCAACACGGTGATCTTGGTGTTCACTGATAAATTCACCAAGTGGGTAGAAGCTGTTCCCCTCCCCGCCGCTACTGCTGCAAGCCTGATAAAAGCCGTCCGCGAGAGGATTTTTACCCGGTTCGGAATCCCGAGGATGGTACTGTCTGATAATGGGAGCCAATTCATTAGCCATTCCTTCCGAGAACTACTCGCCGATTTAGGCATAACTCATCGCCTCACTGCTCCGTACACCCCGCAGGAGAATCCAACCGAACGAGTAAACCGTGTGTTGAAAACGATGATTGCCCAATACATTCAAGGCAACCAACGACATTGGGATGACTTCATACCCGAGTTGACCTTTGCGATGAATACGAGCCGTCACGATTCCACTGGTTACTCCCCGGCATTGCTCAATTTCGGTCGCGAATTAAGAATGCCCAGCACCATGGGGAACGAAATCGACAACTATGGTCCCGTAGGAGATATTAATGAGCGAGCGGAACGCATGAAATCACTATTCGAGCTCGTGAAACAGAATCTACACTTAGCCTCTCAAACAAAAGCCAAGCATTACAACCTCAGGCATCGCCCCTGGCGCCCCCTTGTCGGCGACCAAGTATACAGACGTCTCCGGGTCCTCTCTTCAGGAGTGAACTACTTCGCGGAGAAATTAGCACCCCGCTACGAGGGGCCGTATGAGGTCACCAAAATCATTTCCCCAGTCATTGTTGTTTTGCGAAAGAGAGATGCCAAAGGGAATTTCACTGACGTCCGAGCTCACGTAAGAGATATTAAAAATTATATCCCTGGTAATGATGTAACATCAAATATTATTTCTAGTTTAACCAGGCAGTCGTCAACCACCGCCACGATCAGTCGGACCAGGAGCAGTCAGCCCGAATCAAAGTCTTCGCCGGCAACGGAAATATCTTGCAGTTTAGGACCGACCGTTCGAGAGGTAAGTGGTAGGCACCTTGAACAAAATAAAATAATTAAACGGTCATTTCCCAAAGTCAGAACGAATTTCGCAGCGCAGCCGGCAAACAAAAGGGATATACCCACGGTAACATTGACACTCGGCAGAATGTCACCACCAGCAATAACCGATCCGTGCCAACAAGTACGCACCGCCCCATCGCGACTCCGACCACCACCACGAACCGATGCCTCGATGTCGGTCACTTTGGGGGGAACCACCACCTCAACCCAGCCTGCGACGTCTCACCGGGTAACAGTGAGGAGGATATCCAGCACCGGAGCCGCGCTCATTCACCCGCCGATACCTCCTCAGCGCCTCATGACCCAGATACGCGCGGCAAGGCGCCGAGCCAACGAATTGTGGACCGCGCGGCTCTCAGCGGTCGGAGCAACCGCCCTCAACCGCCCGCAAGAGGCACAAGTCGCACCCAGGGCCCAACCACCGAGATGGGCGCTGCATAAGCTAGTTATGCCGCCGGTAGAAGACGCTCGACGAGCTCATACTCAGCTCGCCGCAAGCCGCATGACCCCAGTGCAAGCACGACGCGATCCCCGGACGGCCAGGTACGCTCACGGATACGACTCCAGGGTCTGCGATATGCCGTCGTTAAGGGAGCCCTCCCTGACGCAAACCCATAAAGGGTGACACACGGAAATGCGAATTATTTGAGTTATATTATTATTTTTTTTTGCTTTTGCATTGCCTGTTTTTTTATTATTATAGTTGCACAAGAAGTATTTAAGTTTGTTATCGTTAATAAAAGGGAAAAAAAAGAAAAAAAAACGAGTTCACATTTTCACGTAGGAGGTCTGAGACGAGAGGGTTCTCGTCTCGTAAAGCGAGGAGGATCTGTGACGACGCGTCACACTTTTGTTGTTCTTTTGCCACTGCCGAACTGCCGAATTACCGAGACCTCACCCTACAACCAGATAATCACGAAGGCCACACTTAAGACATGGGCACATAGAACTAAATCACGCAGCCAAGTGAAATCATACACCGCATCACAACAAACACCGAAAACCCATTGTGTGTGCATATGCATTATTCGGTTGGTGTACAACACGACTGCGGCTCTATGCAAAAATTAATTCGACACAACAGCGACCAGCACTCTGCCATCTGCGATGGAATTAATTTTTTCATGTGCGGTGGTAGGTAACCAACGATAGGTAAGCGTGTGGTTGGGTAAAGTAATGGAAAGATTTCGCTTATTCGTATACCTCACACTCACTTGTGGGGCAAAACATTATAAGTACAAGTGAAATTTGCCGAAAAAAGCAGAGAAGCAATTACCATTATTAATTGGGGGAATACCTCTTTAATAATATTATTTCCGTTTCTCTATCCCTGCTGCGTACTTTGAATTTGTCAACGGTGACCAACATACCGGTCTCATTAGCAAATTCCATATTTTCCCGCCGTCAACTTTGAATTTGTCAACGGTGACCAACATACCGGTCTCATTGGCTAATTCCATATTTTCTCGTCGTCAACTTTGAATTTGTCAACGGTGACCAACATACCGGTCTCATTAGCAAATTCCATATTTTCCCGCCGTCAACTTTGAATTTGTCAACGGTGACCAACATACCGGTCTCATTGGTAAATTCCATATTTTCTCCTCGTCAACTTTGAATTTGTCAACGGTGACCAACATACCGGTCTCATTGGCAAATTCCATATTTTCTCGCCGTCAACTTTGAATTTGTCAACGGTGACCAACATACCGGTCTCATTGGTAAAATTCCTTTCCAAATTAGAATTTCTCAGCGGTGACCATTCGGGTCTCATTGTTGAAATTCCTTGCCAATTTAGAATCTCTCAGTGGTGACCACTCGGGTCCCATTGTTGAAATTCTTGGCCAAGCTTGAATTTCTCAAACGGTGACCATTCGGGTCCCTTTGGACTAATTCACCATCTGTGGTTTTTACGATAGCCACTCCGTCCCCCCGTCCATTTCAAGAAGCGGTGCGCCATATTCGGGGTAACGTTCCTAATATTTAAAATTATTTATTTCCAGGAGCGGATCCAGTCTTAAGTAGCTAAACTAGGCCATACCATCCCAAAACGATTACACCGACCTCCATCGATCTAGAAGGAAAGCCAGAGGCCGTACTCGGAGCAATTGTCGCCCCTACCGTGCCAGCAGTAAAGAGATTGCAGTTTCCGCCCGACAACAGACTTTTTGAACACTCTTGTAAAGCTTTGTTAATTGAATTATTTACCCAGCTATTAAAAGAAAACCATTATAATTCGTATTTACCGTGTTTCGCCTATTTATTTAGAAGTTGGATTGAAGCAGCCCGAGTCTTCGAGCTTCCTCGGGGACAAACCCTGGGTCCGCTGAGTTTTACCCCAGCCCACGGACAAAGAAGCCTCACAAATAAAGACAAAATCAAATATACTAATGTATTTATCATTTGCAATTACAATTTTACTCTTCGAGCTTTTTGCTCAGCAAATAAATCTATGACCTTATCATAATTTAATTCGTGTGCGATTCGATTTTCTATCGCTAAGATTGCTAGACTGGATAAGCGTTCCTGGCTCATAGATGATCGCAAATAATTCTTAATTAGTTTTAGTTTGCTAAAACTTCGCTCTCAGCTTGCGGATGTAGTGGGAAGCGGAGAGTAAATTCGCAAGGCAGCGCAAATATTTGGAAAAGAGTCCTGCAAATCATGCGCATAGATCTGTTGGAAGAGATAGAAACCATTAGCTTTTTCAGTGTCACCAAATAAAAGCGGAGCTTTCTCTTTAAAAACGTAGAGTTCCTGACAGAATTCAGCGGTGCTCACATCTCGCTAATTTTTTTTAACCAGATCCGCTTTATACTTTAGCAGTTCTTCAATTGACATTTTCAAAATATTAGAGCCATTAAGAAAAGCGAAGTTCATATTCAGCATGGTGGCACAATCAAATCTCTTTTTAATTTCTGATATGATTCGATCAAATGCCATCATTATTTCCTTAGAAAAGAGTTGAACTGGTTTGAGTGTTCTTCACATATCTCATCGAAATGTTTTTTATGTTTCGGAATTCCTTTGTTTTGCAAGATAGGGTCAACACCACTTTTTTCAGCCACTTCTCTAGCCTCATTTATCCAATACTCCATTGGATTTTGTCTCATTTTTTGTAAAGTTTTGAGCAGACCATCCATTAGTGCGACGGAACGGGCAAGGATAACGGCGAGAAAACTTGAATTTTATGGATAAATCTGGTTTAGTGGCCCGTACCACTTGGCCGGTATGAGTAACGACTTTGCCAAAAAGAACATTTTTGTAGAGCGGTAAATTTTGAGAAAAAACCATTTTTGGTTGAAGCGATCCCATGAAATCGCGCTGAGCTATAGAAATTTAAAAATAAAAAATCAGAGTTTCCGTGTATTTTCAATGGGAAATCTTCATACCTCTTGATCGAGCACTTAAAATTAATATTAAGGTCTCAAAGTTTCAGGGCTTATTTTTTTTTAGTATTTTCAACAAAATTTCAAATCAAAATTTGTAAATACATAATATGTGTAGGTACATATTTTTTTATAGCATTCAGCAATAAGAAATAGAAACAACAAATAATTGTTACTTTCAAATCGTCAGACTAAGAGTACGCCCCCATATAATTGTCAGATTATCATCCTGGAGGACGAAGACATCAAGTTGATAACTCTGTATAAAAATCTGACGAGCTCGTGTATTTCAAGGTCACTTGTTTTTTTACATTTTTAAAAATCAGCCATGACTTATGGCCCCACTCAAATTGTCAGATTATTGAAACATACACTTTTTGAGTACACTTAACATTCACTTTAAAAATCTGAAAGAAAAGTTGTCCACTTCTCGGTCGTAGCAACCGATGCTGCTTTGAAACCGAAAGGTAGAAAAATTGTGTACTTCTCGATCGCAACTAGCGTTGGTGTTTTCCAAAAAGTAGCTAATTTTTAGATTTTTTTCTAGATCCGGGGCTGCTCCTGCCCTGCACCACTCTTGCAGTCATGGTATTTATACACATTTCATATGATTTGAATTTTTTCTTATCAATGCAGTGTGTGCAAATGCTGTGGCTGTGAGTTTGCTAGGCGAATAGTCGATCAACGGTGTTGGTTCCGTTGGTGAAACATAAGCAAGTTGCTGGCTGGGCATAACACCACTAGTAATTTGCTTGTGTTCTCCAATCGAGATCTATACTTGTTGGTTCGACTTAGGTAGCGTCTGCGTTTGATATTTTGTTTTATGTGTTTTTTTGAATTGTAATGTCGGGTAAATTTCGGGTCGATTTTAGCAACATTAGGGGGTTGCGATCGAATTTCTTTGCTGTGTACGCTCACACTGCAAAATGTAGGCCAGCTGTTTTGGCACTGAGTGAAACACAGGTGGGTGTTGATTCTGATCCCACAGAGTTCAACCTGCCTGGATATAGCTTAGTGCCATTATTCTTTTTCTTCCATGGCCTCGCCGTATATGTTCGGAATGATATTGCTTACCAGCTTCTACCACAATACGGCATCTGTTCTAATACGAACTTTAATTTCATGTGGTTAAAATTCACCGTCCGTAAGCATATCATTCACTACTGTTTTATTTATAGAAGCCCCAATTTAGATAGCAATTCAACCTCTAACGAGTTTGATGCGCTATCTGACACCATAGTAAGAATTGTTTCCCTTTATCCTCACACTGAAATCGCAATTGCGGGCGATTTCAATGTACACAATTCAGGTTGGCTTCGACATTCTGGCCAGACAACACCCGAAGGAAGGTGTGTTGAGATCTTTGCTGAATTAAATCTTTTAACTCAGCTTGTTGATGAGCCCACTCGGGTTCCGGATATTTCTGGCCATTCGGCCAACACATTAGATTTGTTTCTCACTTCTCATCCTGAAAAATATAGGGTCAAAGTGTCATCACCTCTGGGCACGTCGGACCATTGTGTCATATCGGTAGATTTTTCCGTCACAGTAAAAAGAGAAAAGGTCCCAAAAAGAACTGTATGGCAATATGAGAAAGCCAATTGGGACGGCCTGAATAATTTCTTTCGAAATTTCAACTGGTCCTAGTGCTTTCTCGACGGTAACATGGATGCATCAGCTGATATGATATCTAACGTAACTCTCAACGGCATGACTAACTTTGCTCCGCATAGATCAAAGAGCATCATTCCCAAAGAAAATTCGTGGTTCGATTCGAGCTGTAGGGAGATGATTAGGGAAAGAGAAAAATGTTTTCGGATTTTTAAAAATGACCCTATCGAAGAAAACAGAAATAAGTTTAAGTGCGCCAGGAACGCCTGCAATACTCATATACAGAAGACCAAGTTTTTATATGACCATAAAGTAAGGCAAAAAATACTATTGTGTCCAAAAGAAAGTAAAAACTTTTGGTCTTTTGTTAAGAATATTAAGAACTCGACCACATCATCGGTCCCAACGCTCGTCTTCAATGACTCTCCGTATGTCAGCTCCATCGACAAAGCCAATTTGCTGGCAGCTCAATTTGCTGCCAACTCGACACTTCCTTATAGCATTTTGGCTCCACCTGAGCTCGAGTCTGCAAATTCTTTGATGAAGCAGATATTTTTTCGAACTTGCTTGGTTGCGAGAGTCCTTAAAGATCTCAACATACATAAATCCGCTGGTCCAGATGGTATCCCCGCCGTTATTCTGAAGAGGTGTTCTTCTACGCTGGCAAAACCACTGCGTAAACTTTTCCATCTTTCCTAATCTGCTGGGATTTTTCCGAGCAGATGGAAAACTGCATTTGTCCAGCCGGTCCCTTAAAAAGGCGAATCTTCCTCCCCTTCCAATTACCGTCCAATTGCACTAACGTCCTTTCTTTCCAAGGTCATGGAAACGTTGATAAACCGTCAACTTATGAAATATCTTGAAGAACGAAAGCTTCTTAATGACCGTCAGTACGGCTTTCGTAGCAAACGGTCCATTGGTGATTTGATGGCTTATCTCACCGAAAAGTGGAACCAATCTTTACATTGTTTTGGAGAAAGTAAGATTATTGCGCTTGATATTTCTAAAGCATTTGATAGAGTTTGGCATCAGGCTCTTTTATCGAAAATGCGTACTTTTGGTATCGATGAGTCTCTTCTTCGTTGGATTAGAAATTACCTTTCCGACCGTTCAATACAAGTTGTATTGGATGGCTTCAAGTCTGATACCCACTTTATAAATGCTGGTGTGCCTCAGGGCTCCGTTTTGTCTCCGACTCTCTTCCTCATTTTCATTGATGGTCTCTTGTCTGAAACTTCTAATCCGCTTAACTGTTTTGCTGACGACTCGACCCTCAGCTTTTCATATTCGTTTCCAAATTCACGTCCCTGCTTTTCGGATGTGGAACTGGAACGGTTGCGTATGATAAGCTCATTGAATTCTGACCTTGACAGCATTGTTTCATGGGGTCTTATGAACCGAGTAGAATTCAATGCTTCGAAAACTCAATGCTGTCTCTTGTCGTTGAAGCTTAACATACCCCCATTGCCATTATCCATGAATGGTACCTGCATCGAAGAAACCGGAAAGCTGTCAGTTCTTGGTATGTGTGTAAACGATGATCTTCGTTGGAATGACCACATATTTGAAGTCGCCAAAAACGCTGCTAAGTGCTTAGGTTTCTTAAGACGATGCAGGAAGTTCTTCACCCCTTCTGATCTGGCTACAATTTATAAGGCCTTCATCCGCCCAAAACTGGAGTATAACTCCCATATTGACCAGATATGTGCTGCTCAAACATCTTTGCACCTGCTTGATAGGGTACAAAATAGAGCGTTAAAGTTGATAGGTGATAGTTCAATCGTAGAATCGATTGATTCTCTTGAACATCGTCGAAATGTTACCTGTCTCTTACTCTTTTATCGCTTTTTTCACAAACAGTGCTCTAGTGAAATAGCCAGTTGCATTCCTCCCCTGAAACAATTAAGCCGCAACACCCGCCTTGCTAGGAATGCTCATCAGTTTTACCTTGAGTCCAACTTCGGACGTACAGTCAAGTATAGAGATTCGTATTTCAGTAGCACCACCCGTATGTGGAATGCTTTACCTGGCTCTGTGTTTCCCCTGCATTACGATTCACAAAAATTCAAAAGCTACGTGCATCGGTGTCTCCTTTCAAATCCTCTCCTATTTTCCTAAATGCTCGCACTGTGTTCTATAACATTAAAAGGGTAGTCATAACCCCTTGATGTGCGCGTTAATTATAGAAAAAAAAAAAAAAAAAAAAAAAACAGGACACAGAAGCGCCACTGTCTAAAAGGCTTTTCACAATTTCATTCCCTATTTGTACGTCCGCATAAGGACGTGGATCAATAAATTCTTTAGTGATACGTGACGATTCCAACAAACGCATGTAAATCTGTCTCTTTTGTTTTCTATGGGTTGATCTGTTGGATCCTTTTAGAAAGATTTGAAAGATTTTGCACGCAATTTATTGTATTTTCTTAGTCGTTCTTTATAAGTTTTATATGGAAGTTTGATATTTTTGGTCTGAGAATAATCAGTTGTTCTTTTCAATTTATTTTTTATTAGAAAAACAACGGTCCTCAGTATCTGGGTTTACAATATGTGGCTTTAGGCCGGGTTGTCCTGAGCAGAACGAGATTCCCCGGTCATCTTCTCGCTCCGTTTCTCGTTTTCCGAATTCGGGTTGCAGGTTGGGCATTGGGGTGTTGTATACCCTTCCAAGCCACATCTATAACAGAAAAGCTTCCTAACAGCAGAAGGACAAACTACAAAGGAATGACCTTCCTTTTTGCAATTGTAACATTTGCGATTCCGTGAAGGAAGATTCTTGCTATCAATTGCTTCAATGTTATTTTCGGCAAAATAAAGAAATTCTGAATCATCTAATTCATTAACATTTTTTTGAGGTGTGAACTGAACATAACGACTACGAAGTGGATCTCGTGAAACTAACATTTTTTCTGTTTTCCTACATTCGGTTCGCAAATGTACCAATGTGTAAAGTGTCATAGGGTACATGTATTGAGTGGCTTAAATTACCTTTCATAATGTTAAGAAGATCGGGTTCTCGAATTTGTTCTCTTAAACGGTTTCGAAGACTAAGTATGGCATTATAGTAGTCCTCAAATGATTCATTTGGAAACTGACGTCGTTCCATGATTCGCTTTATAATTTCAAAATCTGATTCATAACATCGAAATTGGTGTAATAGACTACCTCGAAGGTCGTTCCAACCAGATCTAGGGTAATCACGAAGATATTGCCAGAACCAATTTTGTGCATTGCCAGTTAAAAGAAGATGAAAGTTTTTTATAACGTCTTCCCATGTCATATTGTAGTTCTCCTTGAGTTTTTCAGTTCTAAAGATAAAGTCTTCGATTGAGATAGATTTATCTGTCCCATCGAACTTTAGACCCCATCTATCGAGATCGAATTTGCGACGAAGGTCACCAAGGAGAGGTATATGAAGAGTTTTTAGCTTTATTAGATAAATTTAAGTTTGTTGCTGGCAGCTGATTACTCGATGTTTGGATTGGAATATGCAAATGCTGATTTCGTTGTTGTTGTTGTTGTTGCAGATTCATTGAACTAAAATATCTATTTGACTGATCATTTGGTCTTGTTTTGTAACTGATCAAGGTTATATGACCCTTGCTTATTTTTTTGTGAATTGTTTGGTTTGGGGTTAGATTTTTTTGAAAAACGTTCTTTTTCATTTAAAATCTGTTCATCATGAAAAACATCTTTGATAGTCGTCAAGACAGACTGCTCAAGATTTTTGACTGTAGTTTGGAATGAAGACATAAGTTTAACGTGTAAACTATTAACGCTTTGCGTTACGCATTTGTGAACATATGATTTCATTTGTGAATCATCTGTCACCACAGATTGTTCCTTATTAAATGGTGGATCATGCAAATTTTCCCCATCTAGTAAATTTGATAACTGTTCAACATTAACTGCAAGATCGTATTCAATATTGAAGTCGCGAATCGAACCAATGGAATCTGGGAGATTCACATTATTAGAAGGTTCCGTGTCTACTACTGTCCCAAGAGGTGTATGCTGTACCCTTTGTCTTGTTTGCGTAGGAGAATTCATACTTTCATGAGAATTCATACTTTCATTTTTCCTACCCCGTCTTCTCCCCGAACCCTTCGGTTTATCTTTAGGCACTGTGCGGTTTGACATTTTGTAGGTTTAGTAGATAATGTGCGGGAATACGCATGAAAATATTTTTACTAAGCGCAATAATCAAATATATTCATAACCCAAATCAGGTGGGCTCTCTCAAAAGTGTAATGTAATCGAGTAATTTCACCATGTATCACAAAATAAGAAAAAAAAAAAATGTTTGATCACGCAAAAATTAATAGGTATTTTGAATATGTATAATTGTATATCTCTCTTCATGCAAAGGAGCAAAACCAAAAATTAATTCAAAAATTGAATAAAATAATATAATAAATCAATTATTACTTTCGTGCATATGATAATTCGGTTCGGTGAGGTTGTAACTTTATGGTGGAAATGATGCGAGTGAGATGCAATAAGTGTTCGCCATGCAAAATACTAAAGCTGACTGAAGTGTGTTCTATTTTTATTTTAAAGATTATTGCGAAATCAAAATAAAAGAAGTAGGTTCTGTTCTCTGCAAAAATGAAACTGTTCATTCAAAATAGGTATTGAAATAATTATTGCGGAAACGTATGAGTTCTTCTCTTTTGCGCTATAGCAAATAAAACTCAAAACCTATTTAGAC
The DNA here is from genome assembly GCA_949752695.1 of Melanostoma scalare. Classification (NCBI taxonomy): domain Eukaryota; kingdom Metazoa; phylum Arthropoda; class Insecta; order Diptera; family Syrphidae; genus Melanostoma; species Melanostoma scalare. The sequence continues at coordinate 117,105,450 of OX456985.1, forward strand.
TCTAAAAACAAAAACATTCACATAAAAGCTCTGATGATGATTTAATAAAAACTCTAATCGGCTTCAATGCTTGCACAAAGTAACTCGCTCTGATAGCTACTCTTAAAATAAGATCTACTCTAATCGGCTCGTAACTGAAATTTGAACTTGACATGAAATCAAGATGGGACCACCTTAAAAACAGCCCTTGCTCGTTGGGAGCCAAAATTTGTAATGAGCCTTGGAAAAGATATTGCTATTCCTTGGGTAAGCAGCGTCTGGTACTTCTTCTCCCAGCTAGCTCAAGCGTTGGAGTGGGTATTGCTGCTACCAGTACCTAGCTCACACAAATAAAATTCGTGCCAGAAAACATTTACAAAAACTAAATAGAAAAGAAAATAAACACAAACTTTACATCTACAACAGTCAACCTTCGTCAGGTGGTAAGACGGTAGTTCTTTAATGAGCTACTTAGCAGGCCCTTATCCTATAGTGGCTTAAGCCACCTCCATGCAATGCTCTTGACAAAATATAAACATTGCCCCTTTTGCGCTGAATAACTTCTCTCACTTATCGCATCTCTTATTGCCTTACTTCCACCCTAGGTACTCTCTCACCTCGTTTTAAATTAGACCATTATAATTGATAACAACTGGTTTTCACTATTGATAAGTTTGTCCTCTTTAATATTTATTTAAGAAAAAAAAACAATCTTCAAGCTACTAATAAATTTCAATACAATTTATAATAAAGAAAGAGATAGTTGCATATCAACTGGATGTCATTGTTTGACTTTATGTTTTGAACTAATATTTAAGAGAAAATGATCTTAAGAGAAAATGATCTTAAGAGAAATCAAAAGGAATGATAACAAAATAAATTGGTACTCACTGAAGAAAATTGGTACTCTGGGAAGAAAAAAGCGTGATGTCATAGGTGCTTTTGCGAGTATTGAAACAGAAGCGGCAAAAATGGGTTTGATGGTTAATGAGGGCAAAACGAAGTATATGCTGTCATCAAACAAGGACACAGAACATCGACGAATTGGACAAAACGTCACAATAGACAGACATAACTTCGAGGTAGTACAGGACTTCGTCTACCTAGGATCCGCTGTAGACACGGAAAACAACATCAGTGCGGAGATCAAACGGAGAATAACTCTTGCCAACCGTTGCTTCTTTGGGTTAAGAAGGCAATTGAGAAACAAAACCCTCTCTAGAAAAACCAAGGTGACCTTGTATAAGACCTTAATCATCCCAGTCCTGCTGTACGGCGCAGAAGCATGGACCTTATCGAAAGCGGATGAGGAAACTCTTGGTCGTTTCGAAAGAAAAATTCTCCGAATGATCTTTGGTGCCGTATGCGAAGACAATGTGTGGAGAAGAAGATACAACAACGAGCTGTATGAGCTGTACCGCGACATGGGCATAGCCAGAAGAGTACGCATCGCGAGGCTACGATGGTTGGGCCATGTAGAGCAGATGGACCCAAACGCTCCGGCTCGTCGGGTTTTCGAAAGCACATTGCAGGGAAATCGCGGAAGGGGAAGACCTCGTCTTAGGTGGCGCAATCAAGTGGATGAAGACCTCAACCGACTTGGAGTGCGAAACTGGAGAGAGCTCGCCCGAGATCGAAATCGTTATAGAAGGATGTTGGTTGAGGCCCAGGTTCACCCCGAACTGTAATGCCCACTTAAGTAAGTAAGTACTCACTGATTATACAAATTGCAGCATCCAGGCACATGTACGTACATCCACCGATGATCTGCTTGATGTTGCTATTAAAATTAGTTATTTGTTTTTGTTTTCTCTTGATTGGATTTTTTTTCGATTTTTAACGCTAGTTCAAATGCAATTGTATTTGAATTATGTTAATTTAACACTTAAATTAATGAAACTAATATTAGTCGAACTATTAGATTAATAAGAAGTAATAGCAAAAATGAGAAACAAATTATCCAAATTAGATTTTACACTTATGAGTTATAATTTAAGCTGATTCTGTCACGAATATTGATTTTGCAAAGGTTTCACAATTCTTGTCATTAGATCAACTAGTAGACTACTGGGATACGCAGACCAGAGGATCTGACGACGTACTTGGCAAGAATTCAAGCTGGGTTTCGTTATTAGTTGTTTTTTTAGGTGGTGCAAAAAACTCAATCGGATTAATCGGCCAATTTTTATAATTCCGATTTGGTGAGCTAGTAGGGCAGGTGGTGTTGATGTAGGTTAGGTAGGTATGTCTGTTGAAGGTGGTGATTCAGATGCTGGTACAGTAAGGAACAGAGCTTTCTGTTGGTTTCTGACCCCTCAAGGTGGGACAATACCATAAACCTATCACACTTTTGTTCGTTTGGGAAGTCACTTCACACTGCCTATTGAATGAAAAGATCACCAATAATTTGGCCACGTACCAGAACAATAATTTGTTGTAGCAGTGATTTCTTTGCTTAGGTTTGTAGGTGCTGTTGGGAGAGATGACTCTTGATATTGGGACACAAGAACTTTAAGACATAATTTTACTTACACGTGGCCGAGGAAAAATTCAATTAAGCTGTTATCTTTGATTTTCGTCCAATTTTACTATAGATGCTTACTTAATTCGCTGAGCTGTTCTTAAATCGTTTGTTTGTTGTTCTCGAAATTTCTAAAGAATTTACATTATCAATCAAACAAATTAATAAAGAAATAAATGAATTACCGTGGTTAATTAGATGAATAAATTCACACAGAAGAGGTTAACGAAGAGAACAACTTTGCTCGTGGATGGATTGCAGCGAAAAGAAAGTGTGTCTTTCAAGTCAGAAGGTAAGAGGATATCGAAATAAAGTTCGAAGACAAAAATCAGTTCAGTGGTTTACTAGCTTATGTTCGAATTCCACACATGGACAACTTAATATGTGTCGATATCGATGCAAAATTATGATCACGGTCTAGCTAGTGTCTATTTTGAATTAAAATAACAATTTGGTAAAACAGAAATCATGACAGGTGGTAACAGCAGTATTTAATAGCCTCAACGACGTCATTTATAAACATGCTGAAAAGTAAAGGTCCCAATAATGACCCTTGAGGAACACCTACTTTCAAATCCACAAGATCAGAAACCAAAGTACCAATACAAACAGCTGTCTGCGGGTTGTTAGGTAACTTTTGATCAGCTTGAGGGCACAATAAGAAAAATCAAAATGATGTTTCAACTTATGAATCAAAACCGAGTGGTTTACTGACCCAAAAGCATTCGAAAAATCAAGTAAGCTTAATATTGACACTTTTTCAGAATTCAATGCAACCCGAATGTCATCTTGCACCTTAAGAACAGCAGAAACACACCTGTGTCTTTTCCGGAAACCGGACTGAAGAGGTGACAGGAGATTCTGAGACTCAATGAAGTCGGAAAGCTGATTAAACATCAATTTTTCCAAACCCTTGGAAAAAAGGCAGTATACTAATAGGTCTATAATTCGACAGGTCAGTACATCCCGTCTTTTTCTGAAGAGGAATCACCTTCGCCATTTTCCAGGAACTTGGAAATACAGACTTTGTTAAACAGTCGTTGTAGATATTGGCAACGCTTGGAATGATTGCAGGCAGCAGCAGACGAATGAATTTGGGAGAAACAATAAATTCAATAGATACACAGTTAAATGAAAATGATCCATCATTAGTATTCAAAGTAGAGGGCAGATTTACTTGAGGGTTAGTGTCGGCAAGATTCAACGCAAAAAAATTATTCAAATTATTCACAAAATTTAAATCTTCACAGAGTTCAAGATCAGGTCTTCCAACCGCACCAAGGTTCTTTAAATTGTTCCATAGAATTTTAGTGGAGCTCTTGTAGTATCTAACTTGTTAAGGTAGAATAACTTTTTCGAATCTTTTATAGCCTTAACTACTTTATTCCTGCAGGCTGCATACCGTTCCCAGTCGCTGCTTAGTCTTGAATTTTTGTACACACTATATAAGAAATTCCGTTCACATATTACATTATTAGTTGCCGCTGTAAACCATGGGTAGTTATTGGAGGAGGTCCTCGTCTTGATCGGAACATATTTGTCATACAAATATTTTAATAAATTTTCTAAGAAATCAACTTTAAAATCAATATTGGAAAATCTAAAAATATGCCAATCAATGTTGGACACTTCCAGAAGGAGGTCAGCCATATTAATGTTATTGAAATCTCGATAATAAACTAAATTGTCCTGATTAGAACTCTCAACTTCAACGTCATAAATTAAGAAAGTCAAATCATGATCGGCGACTCCATGTGTTTGGTTAAAAAAAGAAGCTTTATTTTTGTTTGAAACGACAAAAAGGTCAATAGCAGTTGCACTCGTCTGTATGAACCTCGTTGGAAAGTAGCTTACTGTTTCTAATCCAAATGAATCAAAAACGTTTTGTAACAGATAAGATGACGATGTGGGTACACTTACATCAACGTTCAGATCGCCACACAAAATAATATTTTCGTAACATATACTATGTTTAGAAAGAAATGTTTCAAATTCATCAAATGGAAATCGACCTGGATGCCTGTAAATGTAATTGACTAACACTTTTTCATGAGGTAAGGTGATTTCAATTAGCAAACACTGGATGTCTTTGGGTTTTAAGAAGTAAACAAACTGCACGAATTCCTTCGCGCACATAAATCAGTACACCTGAACAGTAAACATCACTGTCACACCTAAACAATCGATAGCCTTTAATTTTTTTTTTTTTTTTTTCCGAATAGCTTTTTGGAATTTTTCTCCAATATTATTGTTGCAGTAGTTGGAAATAAGTTGTTAGTAATTTCACATATATAACCTCAAGGGCGGCGTCCATATGAAACTGGGAGGCTGAAAGAAAAGTAGATGCCCAGAGCGGGATTCGAACCCACGCGTCCGGCCTATCTACTAAACACTCTACCACTGCACCACGGCCGCCCTCAACTCCCAGCCTTCAAATTTTTTTTTAGGATTATTCATAAGCCATGTTTCAGACAGACAAATAACATCAGTTGTTTGTGATTCAAACATTAATCTTAATTGATCGATTTTTGACAGAATAATCCGAACATTTATATGAGACACTTTCAATCCAGGGGACCGTATTGAGAAAATATTCAACATTGCACCACCAAGGTTAACTACGTTTCTGCCAGCCGGAACAAGATTGTGACTGTCCAAAAAAACTAACACCAACCCAAAAACAACCATCACCAGACAGAATAGAAGCATTTTCAATATATTTAAAAGTATATACATATTTACAAGAATTTTAATAGAGATAGTATTAATACATAATGCAAAGATAAGACCCTACTGAAATGTGTTGTCTGTATTGGAGATGGACACCCTGCTAACTATCGGGGATGTCCTCGATACCAGGTTATTAAAAAATCAAAAACAGGTGCTCCAACAGCAACTAAGGATGAGGGAAGGCAAACAGCCAGACCAATTCCAAGGGCCGTCGTTCCCGAAGTGTCTTACGTCCAAATGGCGTGGGGGGCTGGGAAAACGGTACAGCCTCCCCAGAAATCGGCCGCACAGCCATCTGTGTCAAAGGCAGATACTGGGGAGTCAGAGGTGATGGTCGCTCTGCGTGTCATTCAGGCACAAATGAGTGAACTATCACGGCAAATAAGTGAGCAGGCGCGTAGGGTGGACTTGATCTACCGTGCAGTGCCGTCGCTTGCGCAATTTTTAGGTTAACGGGCGCGCTGCCGGAGAGGCCTTTTAAGATCCTAGCCGTGAATGTGAATTCGCTAGTTAGGATAGAAAGATGAACCAACTTCCTTGAGTTGTTAAAAGACCAACATCCAGATGTATGTATGGTTAGCGAAACTAGGCAAAATCAGCATCACAAATTGACGGATAACAATTACATTATCATAAGGACGGACCGACCCAACTCGAATCTCGCGGGTGGGGTTGCGATCTTCCTACGTAAGGGCATTGCTCATAAGGTAATATATAGCGGTGAAGTACGCCGATTCCGGTTGCTGGAAACGTGTATCATATGCATCCCTCTCCAACAGGGGAGGCGGTTGTATGTGGTCGCGCTCTATGCACCGCCGGAAGCTTCTAAAAACTCTTGATTTGTAAGAGAGCTCGAAACACTTTTTCGATGTCTGAAACTGAACTCGGATGAAAACTATTTCCTTTTGGCTGGTGATTATAATGCTAAACACCAAGATTGGGGAAATCAATTAGCCAATCCAAGGGGGACCCAGCTATTCAATTGGCTGGGGCTCCACAGCATTGAGTGTAAAGTCGATCTGCTGGCTACTGACAGGCCTTCACATCCTCGAAGTGGCTCTTATTTGGATCTATTGCTTTTAGACTCAAGACTGAAACTGACCGACGACATTCTTCGACGGATGAAAAATTGTTTGGCGATGGTTGAGTACGACAGTGACCACTGTGGACTTGCCGCCGTCATACTGCTTCCGAACAACCTTGTGGAACTGGAGGAGTACGTGCACGACACGTTGGCCGCGCTTTTCCGGTGCCGTATCAATTGAACTTCGCTCGAACGGTATTGCGCCGCCATGCAACAGGAATCTGTCGAACGTTGAGATCGATGGGTACCTGCAACGTATGGAGGATGCAATCCGTAGTACAATGGACAGGACAATTCCTAAATTTAGAGAACATGACCATGAACATGATTATAATCATGTCAATTTAAGTCTAGTGAACTTAGCTAACCCATTGTTGTCGCGGTTTGTTGAAATTGTGAGCTTCCGACTGCCTCCGAAGATGAAGCTACTGCTGCTGCACCAGTTGTTGCTAAAGTAGATGGGACTATTATTTGCGGTTACTTCGGCCTGTAGTGGTTGAGTTGATGATGAGCCAACAGCAGCTGAGCTGGAAACTGCCGCTTTTGAATTGGCCCCACCAGATGCGGCTGAACCACCAGCGCTTCCAATGTTCGATGACTGGTTACCTAGAAACAATAAAAGAAAAACAAATGTAAAATTACCAATCAAGGTTCTATAAAAGTTAATCAGAATTGGTTTGCTTTTTTTTCAATTGCATATTCAAATATTTATGGGTGTTGGAGAAAATTACCACACACACATAGAATGAGAAAATTAAAAAACAAACCGCACACCACACCAAGGTGGAAAATATAGTCCATTAAATTTTAACATATTCAAAATTCAGTTTTCTTTTATATTCTCTGAAAATATTTAGCAAAAACAGAGTGGTGCCCAAAAAAAAATTTTCCTGTGGCAGCAAGTAAAAAAGGCAACATAATTTTGGTCCTTCAAGCAACATAGAACACAGTTCAATGGAAAGAAATATAAATTAAACTTCTTTCAGTTTGAAAAATAAAAAAACATTTCTAGGAGCGGAGCTCTTTATTCACTGAATCTAAATTTTAGATTAAACTTACAAAATAGAAGTAATTCTAATTTACATCTACCTTAAGTGTATATCCCACGAGTCCCACGAGTGGTTTCCTATTTCTATCGCCGCTACGTGATGGAAAATGGAATACAGCTTTTGCTGGGCTGTTGTTTTTTGCCAGATGCAACGTCAGCAAAATGAGTGTGGGAATAATTATGAATGATTATTCCCGCGATATGGCATACCTTAACTTATATACATATTACATACCTATAAGTATTTCAAAGTGCTATCGGGAAAATAGTAAATGTCTGAGCCTAGAAGAAGTAGCTGGAAAAATAAATGTCGTTTGCCTGCACACCTAAAAAAGAACGAGATAAATGGCAAACAGCGAGTTGGGGGAAAAAAAAATCCGTCATCGTGTTGGACATTGTACAGGCAAACACCTGACTACGATTGGCTAGGTATGTATAATAGTGGTTTGCATGCAGTTTTGCAGACAACAACGCTGACATCATCAGCCAAACAGGACATGCACAGATTTTTCGGGACACGCAGACAAAAATATTTGCACGGATTACATAACTCTATACCTGGACTTTAATAAATTCTTCTCAATAAGCTTTCCCAATAGACAGGATTGGGAATGAAACACCTCATACGAACGAGACGTCTATATCAATTTATACGGACGACAGCTCGAAAATTGAAGTTGGACCGGTTGCGGGTACTTTTTAAGAAAGCTTCAGCCTTGCTAGTTCAAACTGCAAAACACGTGTTCATAATGGCGCTTTCTTTAACTTTTTTCATTGATAGCCAAGCAGCAATAAAATCTATTTCTGCGACTATTATAAAACCAAAGCTTGTTTCTTGCTGTTTGTCGTGAAGAGCTAAAGGTTCTATGCACGCTAGCATACCAGAAATTGAAAAAGCGAATAAACTGGTGAGCCTTCTCTCAGAGACCAATCAATTATGATTCCACCCAATACAATTAAACAGATCATTGGTAACAATATAATACGCAAGTCTAATGAAAGATGGGAATGCCTAGTAGTTAAGGAACTTGAACAAAAATCATCAACAAAAACACAAGAACTAACAATTGCAGGTAAATGTGAGTACACCGGCAGATATAAGCCCCTATTACGGTTGGTAAATCAAACGTTCGATGTGAGTTGTTTTCATTGGCGAACTAACGCATTCAACATACTATGGTTGGCAAACTTCACGGTTCGAGTTCGAGTTCGAAATTCAGAGGTAAAGCAAAAAAAAAAAAATTCATGCGCAAACCATTGCAATGACAATTATCAAATAACAAAACTTCCAAAAATTGAAAGTGTTCATTTAATGGGTAGTAAAATAATAAGAAGTGATAAGTAATATAGATTTGTTTTTTGAAGATAGTGAATCTCACAGAAAAAAAATTAAAAATGCGTCGACTCCGAAAGAGTATACGAGACAACTCTAACGTCGTGGAACTGCCTGATCATCTGTAAGTAGAAACAATTATTTTTCTTAAGTGCAAATTCTTTTACAACTTTTGAATTTTTGAAGTTTCAGCTTTTATTTTCGTGCTAAGCAAATTAGACTGAGAATTCCAAAATACAACCTCTTCAATTCCTGCTATATATAAATTAGCTTAGGCCTTTCACAACCCTTGGTTTCAATAGTGATGAAAGAAGTGGTGTCTGAAATTAAAGATAAACTATGTTCTACCCGGATCACTGTATTATTGCAAAAGGCGTGCACAATTTCAAATGCGAGGATTTGTGTTAAATACAAACCTAAATTCAACCTTTACTTTGTTCTTCTTTTTTCTTATTTTGAAAGTTATTTTACTGCCATTCTACAAAAACGCCTATTCTAATAAAAACGAGTAAAACGATCTTCGTTCGAAAAAATTTCTTAAATTAAAAATTATCCGATTTGTTCGGAAGCGATGGAAACCTCAATAGGCAATAGGGCCGATTACATCTATGCCTATAAAATTTTTCTCGCAAGACTATTTCGATTAGTAAAGTCTTTTCTCCATTAAATAAATATAATTAATCGAGGTAGCACAACAGAGTTCTGCTAGTCCAAAAAGTAGTTAACTTCATATCGGTCGACTTCTTTTCACGTTATGCTTGTTGTTCGACAAAAAATAACATGAATGGCATTCAACTTCACGAACGTTCGATAGCCACAATAGGGTGAGATCACACTTCGAAAATCATTTGACATTTTAGTCGAACCACAGGGTGTGAGGTCGTCAACCATAATACCAATTTCTCAAACTCACACGTTTTTTCGTTCGACTCGCCAATCGCAATAGGGGCAATAAAGATGGCTTTCTGGCACCGATACTGTTTATGATAATATCATTTAAGCCATATACCATGCTATACGCACCAGCTTATCTGCATGATATGGTCGGAAGAAAGCATGCCCGATGAATGGAACCTCATACCCGATCCTAAAGAAGGGAGGCCCTTACGATTGTGCCAATTATAAAGGGATAAGCCTCCTTAACAAGGAACTCACCGAGACCTTTGATGTCGAAAAAGCCTTTAGGCAAGGCGACAAAATGTCATGCGATTTCTTCAACATCATACTTGAAAAGATACAAGATAAATACAAAACTCTAACATCAACACCAGAGGAACAATTTTTCAAAAGTCTGTACAATTACTCGCCCACGCAGACGATATTGACGTAATGGGAAGAAAAAAGCGTGATGTCACAGGTGCTTTTGCGAGTATTGAAACAGAAGCGGCAAAAATGGGTTTGATGGTTCTTCTTCTTTTCCATTTCCGGCGTTACGAGTAGTGATCTTGAAGCGATCACAACTCTCCCACTTTTCTGCTTCACACTAGTGATCCGCCTGTGGGGTACGCCGCGTTGACCTCAGAAAGCGTCGGCAAGCCTCCCGGTTTTGGATTGTTCCATGTCTGAGGCCAACCAAATGCTGCTGTTTTTGCATTTGCTTGTACCAGGAGTGTTTTGGCCTGCCTTTTCTTTTTCATCGCGAATTTGTTGAAATGTTGTACGATATTGCCTTTTGGACGGGGTTCTGCGGATCTCTCCTTTGAACATGACAATACCAACTGAGCCGGTCGTGCTGAATTTTGTCCAAGATGGTACTTTTGACATGAAGGCTTCCACGGATCTTAGTACTTCTAATTCGATCAAGCTTTGTTACTCCTGCTGTCATCCGAAGCATCTTCATTTCGGCTGCCGTCAATTTGCTCTCATACTTTTTGTACATTGTCCAACATTGTGAACCGTATGTCAGAGCTGGACGGACAACTGCTGTGTAGAGTCTTCCCTTCAGTTGAGGTGGCATTTTTCGATCACAGAAGATAGCTGAGTTTTCTCGCCACTTCATCCACCCTACGCTTACTCGATGATTGATGTCGTCATCACAAGTTGCTTCACTATTGATCATAGATCCCAGATATTTAAACTTTTCACACTTGGGAAGCACATTTCCATTCAAATAAATGTCTGGAATAGGCTTGTCTGGATCAGAAAAAGGGCAGCACAGGTATTCAGTCTTTTTAGCGCTAATACGGTACCCATTTCCTTCCAGAACATCCAAAATCCAAACGTCAAGTGCTCGTTGCAGGGATGTAGGATCCTCGCTTATGATGGCTCCATCGTCAGCAAAGAATAATTGTTGTACTTTATTGTCCGTTACTTTTCCTTCGAGCGAATAATGCAGAACAGCAATAAAGAACAGTGGACTCAAGACACTTCCCTGATGTACACCTACTGTTATTTGGAATTCTTCGGTGACTCCAGCTGGGCATCTCACTTTTGTAACTGCTCCCTCGTACATGTCCATAATTATTCGCACATAGGCTTCAGGAACTCCTCGGTGTCTGAGGGCCACCCATATCAGATCTCGTGGTTGTCGATCGAATGCTTTTTCGAAGTCAACCAATACAATATGCAAATCCTCTAAGGCATCTCGGTGATTTTCCATAATGATCCTTATACTTTGGATTGCGTCTGTAGTTGACTTACCCGCGACAAACCCGCATTGGTCATCAGACAGCCTTATTATTTTCCGCAGTCGGCTATCTAAAACCCGCTCAACGATCTTCATAGTGTGGGACATCAACTTGATCGAACGATAGTTGTCACAGCTTCTGGTATCTCCCTTTCCCTTGTACATTGGAAGAAGAAAACTTTCCCTCCATTGATTAGGCAACAACTTAGACATCAACTTGATCGAACGATAGTTGTCACAGCTTCTGGTATCTCCCTTTCCCTTGTACATTGGAAGAAGAAAACTTTCCCTCCATTGATTAGGCAAACTGTCACCTCTTATAAGTTTGGAGATGAGAATCGTGAGCCATCTCAAACCGAAGTCTCCCATATTTTTCCAAAACTCATATGGTACCTCGTCTGGCCCAATCGCTTTGCCTTTTTTTGAGTTCTTAACTGCCTCCCTAACTTCTTCGACTGTGACGTCGGATACTTCCGTAAAGTTAGGTGCAGCTGTTGGAAAGTGGCGCCGAGGAAACTGTTCATTCAAAAGATCATCACAATACTGTCGCCACCTGTGAAGAATTTTGTCGTCATCCAAAAGTACCAGTCCTTGAGCATCATTTATGAACTTCGGCGAACGAATCTCCTGCGCATTTCTCCTTCTCTGAGCGGCTATTTTGAAAATGGTTGCTCCCTTATTCAAGTTGCTTTGTCTTAGCTCTTGGATTGCCTGATTTGCTTCAGCAGCTGGGGAAGAAATCTCTTCCAGCTCTCGATACAGGCCCTCCGTGCTTTTTGCTTGAAGTTGGGCGCACTTTTTCTTCGCTTCTTTTCTGCAGCACTTGTATTCCATTTTGAAACGCGCTTTTTCATTTGTATTTCTTGAGGGGCACTTCGACCAAGCTTGGAAAGCTGCTTTCTTCTTTCTAATCGCTGCTTTAGCTTCGTCATCCCACCACCAGGTTTCTTTAGCTTGTTGGTGGTGTCCTTTTGAGACTCCTAACAGTGATTTGGCTCTTTCTAAGCAGGTTCGTTGTAGGCGATCCCACATATTTTGTGCCGTGATTGCATTTGAAACTGCGTCGATGGTATTACACAGCTGACTTTGCATATACGAAATGAATTGCTGTCCTTTGGTTTTCTCCAGATTATACCACTTGATGCTCCTAGGAGCCTTTGTTTGTTTGACTACCTTCACCGCATCCGTAAAAAATTCTGTTAAAAGAAGACGGTGTTGTTGAGCGGCAGCTTCTCCTAGTATCACTTTGCAGTCTTTCACCCGAGATTTCATGTAATTGGTTACCAAATGGTAATTAATCTGGGTTTCATTTCCTCCACTGCTGTAAGTGATAAGGTGTCGGTCTTGTTTGATGAACATGGTATTTAGTACGATTAGACCGTATGACTTGCACATATTTAGAATATCTTCACCAGGAGTGTTCCTGGTGCCGAATCTTAAACCTCCATGGCAGTCTTCATAATCCTCGTTTGTCTTCCCGACATGTCCATTCAAATCGTTCGACTTAGGTAGCGTCTGAGTTTGATATTTTGTTTTATGTGTTTTTGTGAATTGTAATGTCGGGTAAATTTCGGGTCGATTTTAGCAACATTAGGGGGTTGCGATCGAATTTCTTTGCTGTGTACGCTCACACTGCAAAATGTAGGCCAGCTGTTTTGGCACTGAGTGAAACACAGGTGGGTGTTGATTCTGATCTTACAGAGTTCAACCTGCCTGGATATAGCTTAGTGCCATTATTCTTATCCTCCCATGGCCTCGCCGTATATATTCGGAATGATATTGCTTACCAGCTTCTACCACAATACGGCATCTGTTCTAATACGAACTTTAATTTCATGTGGTTAAAACTCACCGTCCGTAAGCATATCATTCACTACTGTTTTATTTATAGAAGCCCCAACTTAGATAGCAATTCAACCTCTAACGAGTTTGATGCGCTATCTGACTCCATAGTAAGAATTGTTTCCCTTTATCCTCACACTGAAATCGCAATTGCGGGCGATTTCAATGTACACAATTCAGGTTGGCTTCGACATTCTGGCCAGACAACACCCGAAGGAAGGTGTGTTGAGATCTTTGCTGAATTAAATCTTTTAACTCAGCTTGTTGATGAGCCCACTCGGGTTCCGGATATTTCTGGCCATTCGGCCAACACATTAGATTTTTTTCTCACTTCTCATCCTGAAAAATATAGGGTCAAAGTGTCATCACCTCTGGGCACGTCGGACCATTGTGTCATATCGGTAGATTTTCCGGTTTCCGTCACAGTAAAAAGAGAAAAAGTCCCAAAAAGAACTGTATGGCAATATGAGAAAGCCAATTGGGACGGCCTGAATAATTTCTTTCGAAATTTCAACTGGTCTTTGTGCTTTCTCGACGGTAACATGGATGCATCAGCTGATATGATAACTAACGCAATTCTCAACGGCATGACTAACTTTGCTCCGCATAGATCAAAGAGCATCATCCCCAAAGAAAATTCGTGGTTCGATTCGAGCTGTTGGGAGAAAAGAGAAAAATGTTTTCGGATTTTTAAAAATGACCCTATCGAAGAAAACAGAAATAAGTTTAAGTGCGCCAGGAACGCCTGCAATACTCATATACAGAAGACCAAGTTTTTATATGACCATAAAGTAAGGCAAAAAATACTATTGTGTCCAAAAGGAAGTAAAAACTTTTGGTCTTTTGTTAAGAACATTAAGAACTCGACCACATCATCGGTCCCAACGCTCGTCTTCAATGACTCTCCGTATGTCAGCTCCATCGACAAAGCCAATTTCCTGGCAGCTCAATTTGCTGCCAACTCGACACTTCCTTATAGCATTTTGGCTCCACCTGAGCTCGAGTCTGCAAATTCTTTGATGAAGCAGATATTTTTTCGAACTCGCTCGGTTGCGAGAGTCCTTAAAGATCTCAACATACATAAATCCGCTGGTCCAGATGGTATCCCCGCCGTTATTCTGAAGAGGTGTTCTTCTACGCTGGCAAACTGCGTAAACTTTTCCATCTTTCCTATTCTGCTGGGACTTTTCCGAGCAGATGGAAAACTGCATTTGTCCAGCCGGTCCCTAAAAAAGGCGAATCTTCCTCCCCTTCCAATTACCGTCCAATTGCACTAACGTCCCTTCTTTCCAAGGTCATGGAAACGTTGATAAACCGTCAACTTATGAAATATCTTGAAGAACGAAAGCTTCTTAATGACCGTCAGTACGGCTTTCGTAGCAGACGGTCCACTGGTGATTTGATGGCTTATCTCACCGAAAAGTGGAACCAATCTTTACATTGTTTTGGAGAAAGTAAGATTATTGCGCTTGATATTTCTAAAGCATTTGATAGAGTTTGGCATCAGGCTCTTTTATCGAAAATGCGTGCTTTTGGTATCGATGAGTCTCTTCTTCGTTGGATTAGAAATTACCTTTCCGACCGTTCAATACAAGTTGTATTGGATGGCTTCAAGTCTGATACCCACATCATAAATGCTGGTGTGCCCCAGGGCTCCGTTTTGTCTCCGACTCTCTTCCTCATTTTCATTAATGATCTCTTGTCTGAAACTTCTAATCCACTTAACTGTTTTGCTGACGACTCGACCCTCAGCTTTTCATATTCGTTTCCAAATTCACGTCCCTGCTCTTCGGATGTGGAACTGGAACGGTTGCGTATGATAAGCTCATTGAATTCTGACCTTGACAGCATTGTTTCATGGGGTCTTATGAACCGAGTTGAATTCAATGCTTCGAAAACTCCATGCTGTCTCTTGTCGTTGAAGCTTAACATTCCCCCATTGCCATTATCCATGAATGGTACCTACATCGAAGAAACCGAAAAGCTGTCAGTTCTAAACGATGATCACGATCACGATCACGATCACGATGATCTTCGTTGGAATGACCACATATTTGAAGTCGCCAAAAACTCTGCTAAATGCTTAGGTTTCTTAAGACGATGCAGGAAGTTCTTCACCCCTTCTGATCTGGCTACAATTTATAAGGCCTTCATCCGCCCAAAACTGGAGTATAACTCCCATATCTGGTCAGGTGCTTCTCAAACATCTTTGCGCCTACTTGACAGGGTACAAAATAGAGCGTTAAAATTGATAGGTGATAGTTCAATCGTAGAATCGATTGATTCTCTTGAACATCTTCGAAACGTCACCTGTCTCTCTCTTTTTTATCGCTTTTTTTACAAACAGTGTTCTAGTGAAGTAGCCAGTTGCATTCCTCCCCTAAAACAATTTAGCCGCAACACCCGCCTCGCTAGGAATGCTCATCAGTTTTACTTTGAGCCCAACTTCGGACGTACAGTCAAGTATAGAGATTCGTATTTCAGTCGCACTACCCGAATGTGGAATGCTTTACCTGGCTCTGTATTTCCCCTGCATTACGATTCACAAAGGTTCAAAAGCAACGTGCATCGGTGTCTCCTTTCAAATCCTCTCCTATTTTCCTAAATGCTCGCACTGTGTTTTTATAACATTATAAGGGTAGTCATAACCCCTTGATGTGCGCGTTAATTATAAAAAAAAAAAAAAAAAAATCTCCTCCAACAAACAAATACTCTTCTTTTGGGATGTTCTTAAGTAGGTTATGAAAATCAAGCCAGAATGCATCTTTTTCCTCCTGCTCACACCCTATTTGGGGAGCATATGCACTGATTATATTCCAGACCTTTCCTTCCATCACCAATTTAAGAGACATCAAACGGTCACTGGACTTCAAAATGGTCAACACGCTGTTACATAAACTTTGGTCAAGGATGATACCGACTCCGTTCCTACCTTGTTCTGTTCCATAGTAGAACATCTTGTAAGTCTTGGTCTATGCATCTAAGAAAGGGGCTTTGTTTGCTGTGTTTCGCCATTTCGTTTCCTGAACACACAAGATGTCCACTCGCCTCCTACTCATCATCTCTTCGAGTTCGAGACTTCTACCAGTCATACTTCCAACGTTCCAACTCGCGACTCTAAATTTTCGTCCAACTCGTCGCATTACTTTGCTAGCCCCCGGAATCCGTATAGCTCTTACCCGAACATTGCTGCTCGGTCCAGGATCAGCTCCATGCATAGCAATGGAACTGCCTGGCGGGGTAGTGCTTCTTATGTTTGCAAGTACTTCCATAATGCTCAAAATTTTTCAAAAATTTTCCTTTCATCCTTTTCGACACATGCATGCTCCATTTAATGAGTTTGATTTCTCTTTTACTTCACCGGTGATCTCCAGTCGTGTTAACCCCGGGATCTGCATGCATACTTGGGGAGAGTTTTTAGGTGGTATGTGTGTCGCTAGACTCACTTTGATGTTAGTCGTCTAGATATGATTGCTCCTTTAGTCGCCTTTTACGACAAGCGGGGAGGCGCTGCAGTGCTATTCTAACCCGACACTGCACGGGAAGGATGGTTAATGAGGGCAAAACGAAGTATATGCTGTCATCAAACAAGGACACAGAACATCGTAAAAATTGGACAAAACTTCACAATAGACAGACATAACTTCGAGGTAGTACAGGACTTCGTCTACCTAGGATCCGCTGTAGACACGGACAACAACATCAGTGCGGAGATATTTGAGCAAAGTAAAATGAAACGTCTGGATTTGAATAGAATAAACAAAGGAATAATAATTTATTGAAACATATTTTCTTTAGACAATAATATCGAAACTAGATTATGTACTTCGAAATTTTGGTCGCAAGTATAAACTTAACAAGTGTTTCAACACGCCCCCTCGAACAAAATTTACCTCAAATATAAACCCATGTTGTTGCAACAGAATTTATGTTTTTCAGCTGGAACAGGTTTTGTTAAATAATCTGCAACCATAAGTTCAGTTCCAATTCCAGTGAAAGTGATAATATTCATGTTCTTTTTTTCACGTATAAAATGATGTCGAACATCAATATGCTTGGATCTTGATAAGTACTTGCTTGTCGATGCCAGATGAATTGCACTTTTGTTTTCACAATATGTATATATTCATGGCCGAGTTATTAAAACGTTGATTCAGTTCATTCTCGAGGCCACGAATCCACATTGCTTCTTGAGTTGAGGCCGAAAGAGCCATATATTCGGCTTCTGTTGAGGATAAAGCAACAGTTGGCTGATGCTTTGTTGCCCAAGACACGGCGCCTCCTAGTAAGATACAAGCGTATCCTGTGACAGATCTTCTTTCATCGCAATCACTTGCCCAATCTGAATCAGAATAAATTTTGAACGCAGAAAAGCCATCTCTTGAAAATTTTAATTTGGCTGCTTTTGTTCCCTTGAGATATCTGAATACTCTCTCCACAGCAGCCCAATGTTCTTTACCAGGACAGTTATTAAATTTGCTCAATTTGTTTACTGCGAAGCATATGTCCGATCGCGTACACTGTGCTGCAAACAATAAACTTCCGATTGCTTGCTGGTAAGGAGTTTTAGCAATTTCTTTTTCTTCTTCTGGATTTTTGGTGACATTTCTTTTGTTAGTCTTATGTTGATATCCATAGGAGTTGCTACAGGATTTGATTCATTCATGTTAAATTTTATTAGCATCTCAGATATGTAATTTTCTTGATTTAGATAGATTGCATCTTTGTCGCGAGAAATCTGAATACCTACCTAAACAACTCTTCGCAGTTCCCAAGAACTTTACTTTGAACTTCTTCATCAAGTTCAGCTTCAAATTTTCACAAAATGTCGTTTCGTTAGTGAAGGTAAGGATGTCGTCAACGTAAACTGCTCAAAATGTCATGGTTCTGTTCTTTGGATGAAAGTAGATACAAGGATCCACTTGTGAACGCTTCATTCCAAACTTTTGAAGAACTCGATCCAACTTAGTGTTCCAAACTAAACTTGACTGCTTAAGATCATAAACAGCTTTATTAAGTTTCATCACTTGGCCTTCTCTTCCTATCGAAAGTCCCTTCGGTTTCTCAACATAGATGTCGTCACTTAACTCACCTTGGAGAAACGTAGTAATAGCATCCATTTGTTGAATTTGAAGATTGTACTTCGCTGATAATGCTATCAAATATCGGATAGAAGAGTACCTCACGACAGGTGAATAGGTTTCTTCATAATCAATACCTTTCTTCTGTGTAAAACCTTTCACCACCAATCGAGCCTTGTACCGTACAACATCATTTTCATCCTTGAATACCCATTTTGTCTTAATAATGTTGGCTCCAGCGGGCTTCTAGATACTTTTCCAGGTATCATTTTCTTCAAATGACCTCATTTCACACTGCATTGCTTCTATCCATTTTTCTTTGTCACTTCTGGATAAAACATCTCCCAAATCTTCAGGATCTTCTAAAAAATTTACCTTCTCAACGTTGTATACAACCTTACGCAACTTTGAGATCCTTTCGCTTCGGCGGTTCATGATGGATTCTGGAACTTCTTGTAACTGTGTCGTAACGTCATCTTCCTCCTCATTCTCCAAATCGGGATAAGAATCTGCTGTCGAAGGAAAATAATGATTAACTGGTGAAGTTGTCAAAAGTACATCTTCTTCGTTATCCCCCACTACGTCATCAGCTTCTAGATTTGATAAAGTTGACTCAACATCGCTATTCACAGCTAGAATTTCCTGGTTCTTGATTGGATTCACCTCCGCTACAGCAGTATACGTTGGAATTGCTTGGTATTTTCATTTTTCATGTTCTTATAGTGAAAATTATCTTCATGAAAAACTACATCACGGCTTATAAAAACATCCTTCTTTTGTAAACTGTAGAGACGATACCCTTTTGAAGTACTTGAATAGCCAATGAAAATGCATTTTTCAGATTTCGAGTCTAGCTTACGACATTTTTGTTTGGGAATGTATGACATCGCTGTGCAACCAAATACACGAAAACAACTAACATCTGGTTTACGATTACTCCATAACTCTTTAGGCGTTCTTTCAAGCTTTCTATGAGGCGAACGGTTAACTACATGTATAGCTAGCACAATTAATTGCTTCAGCCCAAAAAAATTTTGGCATATTAGCGTCACACAACATAGCTCGAGCCTTCTCTATAAGTGTTCGGTTCATCTTTTCTGATAAACCGTTTTGTTCTGGAGTATAGGGTACTGTTGTTTAATGAACAATGCCGGACTTTTTCAACTCGAGTTCCATAGCTTTGTTCGTAAATTCTTTGCCGTTGTCCGTTCTTAATATTTTTATTTTTGAATCTTGTTGATTCTCGACTTCGGCCTTGAATTCACGAAAGCAATTCAATACATCATCTTTGGTCTTCATGAAGTATACAAATACTTTTCGCGTGAAATCATCTATAAAAGTAACGAAATATATACTTCCCTTAATAGATTTCACTTCCATGGGACCACACACGTCTGAGTGGATTATATGAAGAACTTTTGATGACCTTGACCCCTCTGATGGAAAACTGTTCCGATGCTGCTTCCTTCGGTACATGACTGACAAGTCGAAAGAGAATCCAGGTTGGAATCAATACCTTTAACTAAGCCTCGTGTAAGTATCTTCATATTTTCTTGGCCCAAGTGACCAAATCTTCGATGCCAAATATTGTCCAGGTTACTTTTAGCAACGAAAGCGTTCTGATCTGTGGCAATATCCAACTTGTACAACTCATTTGAAGATTTACCCTTTGCTATGACTTCTTTCGATGAATTCATGACACGACATCCATCTTTGTAAGTTGACTTCCAATTCGGGGACATAGAGAACATCAAGAACTACGATATCACACCTTCCTTTGAGAGTAAAAACTGCCAACGATATGTCACCTTTATTAATAGCTTCCATTGTCTTGTTATTCGCTGTCTTTCTTTGTATTTTACCCTGGAATGGCTTAAGTTCTTTGAAAAAATTTGTATTAGACGTCATATGATCGGTTGCACCGCTATCAAAACACCATTCATGATTACTGGACTCTGCTTGAAACGCTGCAAACATTGAACCACCTTTTGCTGGGTTCAAATCTTGCCCTTTGAACTTAGATGAACAATCTGAAGCAAAATTTCCAACGCCATCACAGTTAAAGCAACGAGATTTGGCTTTTTGTTATGCTTGGGTTTCATTTTCTTATGAAAATTCGAAAAATTTCCTCTATTTGACATAAGTGCACTGTTAGATGATGTCGGATTAAATTTAACATCTTGCAGCAATTTCATTTTGATGGAATCTGCTGTTATTTGCTTTCCACAGCAACCGATGCTCATGATCATGGGTTTATATTCATCAGGAAGACCCTTCAGCAATAAACTTCCAACCCATTCATCGTTTACTGCAAATCCGATTTTGTTCAACTTCTGGGCTGTTGAAATGATTTGACTTACATAATCTTCTGCTGAGGAACATTCTGCCAGGACCACAGAGCATAATTTTTGAAGCAAACCAATATGCCGCGCCGCGCCGGTCCAAGCCTGAGTCTTGAAAAAGATTTTGCAATGATGTCCAAACATCTTTGGAAGTTGTTGCGTACCTAACATGAACGTATAGACTCTTGTCGATAGTTAAGATCATCTTACAACGAGCAATCTTGTCCTTAGCAACATCCAACTCTTCGCCTGGAACATTCTCGATACATTTCCTAGTATCTTCAAGCTCTAATTGGGTTTTCATCGCAAAGCCCCATGTTGACCAATTTTCTGAACCAGTCAGCTTCTCCATTTGATGGATTCCCAAATTCTGTGAAAAACGCATTTTTTCTTTTAAAGCAATTTCTGTAATTATATTTAGAATTCATTATTGGTCTGGGCCCATAACCTTTTAGCAAAGTAAAATGAAACGTCTGGATTCGAATAGAATAAACAAAAGAATAATCATTTATTGAAACATATTTTCTTTAGACAATTATATCGAAACTAGATTACTTCGAAATTTTGGTCGCAAGTATAAACTTCACAAGTGTTTCAACAAGATCAAACGGAGAATAACTTTGCCAACCGTTGCTTCTTTGGGTTAAGAAGGCAATAAGGAAACAAAACCCTCTACAGAAAAACCAAGGTAACTCAGCATAAGACCTTGATCATCCCAGTCCTGCTTTATGGCGCGGAAGCATGGACCTTATCGAAAGCGGATGAGGGAACCCTTGGTCGTTTCGAAATAAAAATTCTCAGAATAATCTTTGGTCCCGAATGCGAACACAGTGTGGAGAAGAAGATACAACAATGAGTTGTATGAGCTGTACCGCGACATGGGCATAGCCAGAAGAGTACGCATTGCAAGGCTTCGATGGTTGAGCCATGTAGAGCGGATGGACCAAATCGCTCCGGCTCGTTGGGTGTTCGAAAGCACATTGCAGGGAATTCGAGGAAGGGGAAGACCTCGTCTTAGGTGGCGCAATCAAGTGGATGAAGACTTCAACCGACTTAGAATGCAAAACTGAAGAGAGCTCGCCTGAAATCGAAGTCGTTACAGAAGGATGTTGGTTGAGGCCCAGGTTCATCCCGAACTGTAATGCCAACCTAAGTAAGTAAGTATATACCATGCTAAGTTTTAAAATTGGGATGTATTTTTAAGATGGGCCGTGGGTGAATTGGGTTAAAATATGGGCTAAAATTGCCACCTTGGTTAAATTTTGACTCTAGTGAGGTGAATAAAATGGGTTAAAATTTATTGATCTGTGGAGCAGGTTAAATGGGTTAACCCTTTACCGCATACGAAGCCAAATATGGCTTTGGCTGTTTGTATCCTTTTTCGTGTTCTCTGTCACAAGGAAAAGATCGAAATACAACAAGATCCTCTTCTTTGTATTTCTAAGAACGCTTAACGGTAGTTTTTTTTGTGTGTGCGACAGCAAAAAAGTATGTATTTCGTGATCAAAGGTCAGCCGGTCGGTCCGGTGTATTGAAAACGGAAGTGTGGATTATATTAATATTTTGAGTGTTAATTATTGCTATTGCTTGGTAAGTTAAGTGAAATCAAAAATATTTTTTTGATTAAGTTGTCAAATTGTGCTGCAATGAACCAATTTTTGATTGAAAGAAATGATTGGGCTGGCCTTGGCAGAGCAAAAGGTACGGAAGCCATATTTGGCTTCGTATGCAGTAAGGGGTTGCAAATCCACACATTTTG
>OX456985.1:117127994-117130494 GCA_949752695.1 Melanostoma scalare
ACAAAGGCTCCTGGGAGAATCAAGTGGTACAATCTGGAGAAAACCAAAGGACAGCAATTCATTTCGTATATGCGAAGTCAGCTGTGTAATACCATCGACGCAGTTTCAAATACAATGACGGCACAAAATATGTGGGATCGCCTACAACGAACCTGCTTAGAGAGAGCCAAATCACTGTTAGGAGTCTCAAAAGGACACCACCAACAAGCTAAAGAGACCTGGTGGTGGGATGATGAAGCTAAAGCAGTGATTAGAAAGAAGAAAGCAGCTTTCCAAGCTTGGTCGAAGTGCCCCTCAAGAAATACAAATGAAAAAGCGCGTCTCAAAATGGAATACAAGAGCTGCAGAAAAGAAGCGAAGAAAAAGTGCGCCCAACTTCAAGCAAGAAGCACGGAGGGCCTGTATCGAGAGCTGGAAGAGATTTCTGCCCCAGCTGCTGAAGCAAATCAGGCAATCCAAGAGCTAAGACAAAGTAACTTGAATAAGGGAGCAACCATTTTCAAAATAGCCGCTCAGAGAAGGAGAAATGCGCAGGAGATTCGTTCGCCAAAGTTCATAAATGATGCTCAAGGACTGCTACTTGTGGATGACGACAAAATTCTTCACAGGTGGCGACAGTATTGTGATGATCTTTTGAATGAACAGTTTCCTCGGCGCCACTTTCCAACAGCTGCACCTAACTTTACGGAAGTATCCGACTTCACAGTCGAAGAAGTTAGGGAGGTAGTTAAGAACTCCAAAAAAGGCAAAGCGATTGGGCCAGACGAGGTACCATATGGGTTTTGGAAAAATATGGGAGACATCGGTTTGAGATGGCTCACGATTCTCATCTCCAAACTTATAAGAGGTGACAGTTTGCCTAATCAATGGAGGGAAAGTTTTCTTCTTCCAATGTACAAGGGAAAGGGAGATACCAGAAGCTGTGACAACTATCGTTCAATCAAGTTGATGTCCCACACTATGAAGATCGTTGAGCGGGTTTTGGATAGCCGACTGCGGAAAATAATAAGGCTGTCTGATGACCAATGCGGGTTTGTCGCGGGTAAGTCAACTACAGACGCAATCCAAAGTATAAGGATCATTATGGAAAAACACCAAGATGCCTTAGAGGATTTGCATATTGTGTTGGTTGACTTCGAAAAAGCATTCGACCGACAACCACGAGATCTGATATGGGTGGCCCTCAGACACCGAGGAGTTCCTGAAGCCTATGTGCGAATAATTATGGACATGTACGATGGAGCAGTTACAAAAGTGAGATGCCCAGCTGGAGTCACCGAAGAATTCCAAATAACAGTAGGTGTACATCAGGGAAGTGTCTTGAGTCCACTGCTCTTTATTGCTGTTCTGCATTATTCGCTCGAAGGAAAAGTAACGGACAATAAAGTACAACAATTATTCCTTGCTGACGATGGAGCCATCATAAGCGAGGATCCTACATCCCTGCAACGAGCACTTGACGTTTGGATTTTGGATGTTCTGGAAGGAAATGGGTACCGTATTAGCGCTAAAAAGACTGAATACCTGTGCTGCCCTTTTTCTGATCCAGACAAGCCTATTCCAGACATTTATTTGAATGGAAATGTGCTTCCCAAGTGTGAAAAGTTTAAATATCTGGGATCTATGATCAATAGTGAAGCAACTTGTGATGACGACATCAATCATCGAGTAAGCGTAGGGTGGATGAAGTGGCGAGAAAACTCAGCTATCTTCTGTGATCGAAAAATGCCACCTCAACTGAAGGGAAGACTCTACACAGCAGTTGTCCGTCCAGCTCTGACATACGGTTCACAATGTTGGACAATGTACAAAAAGTAAGAGAGCAAATTGACGGCAGCCGAAATGAAGATGCTTCGGATGACAGCAGGAGTAACAAAGCTTGATCGAATTAGAAGTACTAAGATCCGTGGAAGCCTTCATGTCAAAAGTACCATCTTGGACAAAATTCAGCACGACCGGCTCAGTTGGTATTGTCATGTTCAAAGGAGAGATCCGCAGAACCCCATCCAAAAGGCAATATCGTACAACGTTTCAACAAATTCGCGACGAAAAAGAAAAGGCAGGCCAAAACACTCCTGGTACAAGCAAATGCAAAAACAGCAGCATTTGGTTGGCCTCAGACATGGAACAATCCAAAACCGGGAGGCTTGCCGACGCTTTCTGAGGTCAACGCGGCGTACCCCACAGGCAGATCACTAGTGTGAAGCAGAAAAGTGGGAGAGTTGTGATCGCTTCAAGATCACTACTCGTAACGCCGGAAATGAAGAAGAAGAATTATTATTATTAATTATTATTATTATTATTATTATTATTATTATTATTATTATTATTATTATTATTATTATTATTATTATTATTATTATTATTATTATTATTATTATTATTATTATTATTATTATTATTATTATTATTATTATTATTATTATTATTATTATTATTATTATTATATTATTATTATTATTATTATTATTATTATTATTATTATTATTATTATTATTAT
>OX456985.1:120250494-120500494 GCA_949752695.1 Melanostoma scalare
GCAGTTCAGCTCAGACATTTTCACCAAAATAAAATAAATTATGGATGGGCGTTTAACGTGAGCGACACAAAAAAAAAATGTTTTATTTGGTTTAAATTTTTACTCAAGAAGATGTATTGGCAACCCTTTACTTTGGGCTATCAACAAACAAAATAACTACAAATTTTATTTAAATTACAATAACTTTGGATATATGAATCCCACAGTTAACTATAACCACTTTTTTGCAGCTTTAAATAAGTCTTACAATGGACAGTGCAAATTGGCACTATAAAATGCTAAGATCCTTAAAAGAATAATTGCACCAGAAATAAGTAAAAATTACGGTACTAGTGAGATGTATTTAATTTTCACTTTGATTCAAGTTGCATTATTGAAATCACCACACTAGCACAAAAATCCCGTACACTTTTAATGTTTAGCGGTGCATAAGCAGTTCATAAATATATTACGCGACTTTAAACGCAAACAGATATGTATTATTATTAGAAGACCGATGGAAAATCGGGAGCAAAATCAGAGGACTTAATGATAGAAGACCTGACTGATAATTTATAAAATGTGTGTCAGTTGTAAAAGCGATGGTGCCTGTGGCTTAGTAGTTAGCATATAGGTATAAATGGGTATCGCTTTTGGTGAAGTTTGGACAAGTCTTAGGAGAATAATTACAATGCCATGAAAAGCCTTTTCCCTTTTATTCGTTCGAAATGGACAAAAAAATTGTAGGTCCCTATCAGAATCCTCCGAGTTCTGATACCTCAAACCTCACCCTATTGATTTTATTTTTAGTTGCGAGAACGGTAACCACACCTGGACAATGTTTTGTTATAACGCAGTTGCTTCTTAGGAACAAAATTTCCTTGAGGTGGATGGATCGCCATGACACACCCAAAAGAAGTTGCTCGCCAGCATGAGCTCTTATCAAAGCAACTTGATCGTCCACCTGTTCCGTGTACCTGTATGTGTAAAGGTGGTTCTTTCTAACAGTTCGTCGGAAAAATCCTTTGCAAGGAGCAGCTAGATGCTCAATAGTGTTTACCTCTGTCACCACATATTTCACCGACTGTGGCCGCTTGTGATTTGTTTTGTAGAAAAGAACTGTTGTTGCCTGATACAGCGTTACTGCTCCCCGAACTAAGAGTCAAGGTAAGATTTTGATCAGCTGGGCTTGGTGCCTATTGTTTACTTCCTACGTCGTTACTATAGAATTCAATAGTTGACTTTCTGCATCTGAAATTGAATAAAATAGATTTGATCTTATATTTTGTATACTTTTAGTCAGACCGTCAGTAAATGGGACGTTCTTGCGACCTGGTATTCGGTACCAATACGTTCTCCTCTTGATAGCGACATTGAAACGTTAAGGAACACGCATTGTACTCAAAACTCCTATGGGTTGACCGAGTTTGTCAGACACTTAGAACTCTGTAAAGAATGCTATTTCATCGAAGGCTCGGTTTGTAGTGATGATTTTAGTGTTTGAAACAGAACTTCTTGTTTCTGAAAGAGAATCAAAAGATAGTTGGATACATAATAATTTAGTAATACTTACAATAAATGAAATATCTTAAGATTTCTTCATTCGAGTTTCGACTTCCAAGTTTTATTCTCAAATGTCAAAACCTTGTCATATTTTTTTTTTTTACTTTTCTATTGACGTTTAGAATCTTGCCACTACACCATTTTTATCAGGAAATGAGCGCCATTTTCAACAAAATTTTTTTGTGGGCGTTTTGGGTTGAAGGGGTGGAAGTTCATACTCTGTATTATCTACTCTGTGCTAACAATGTGGGAAAATTGGAGAAAATTAACTAAACAGTAGGTACTAAAACACATCCTATTGTGAACTAACCGATAAACAAATTATTGCTTGACAGAATACGCTGTCACAACAAAAGTCTTTTTTCTGTTTTCATTCGCGGTCGCTGTTGGTCTATAGGGCTTTTCGCGAAGCTATCTCTTTCTAATTATACCTCGTATTTCTTAAACGTCAAATGACTACTTGTATGAAAACATTGCTGCTAGTTTTTCAAAGACGTAGATTCATGAAAAAAGGAAAAAAAATTGTTTTTATCAAAACTGTGACGTTTTAAAAACAAAACAATATAAAAGTGTTGTGAAAATGCCCGCGAATCGCTGTCTAAAACAATATTCAAACCATACAATGAAGTCAGAAATCCGTAGATCCTATAGTTTTCCCCGAGTATAAAACAGAATTTCTAAGTTCTCTCAGAGGAAAGGAACAGAATGTGGTAAGAGGAAACATCTGAAACATCTGAACACTAAATTGGCTCGTGTATGTTCCAGACATTTCACTTCAGGAAGGTAAATATCTGGTTGAAGTTTGTATACTTGATCATTAATAAGAACTCCAGGGAAGAATGCAATACTTTTGGATAAATCTAATTCCAGATTGGGTACCAAGCTTATACACGCAAAAATTCAGAAATCTAGATAAACAATACCCAATGTATTTAGATTGTTCTTACTAGGAGTTCTTACTATAATCAAGCATCTAATATACCTTATAACCATGTTTACATACATAGGTACCTTAAATGAAATGTGTGGAACAGAAACAAGCCAATTTAATGTTCAGAAGTTTGATAGGAGCCAACAACGGCCTGCGCCTTTCCTCTTAGCGATTTTTCAATCTAGGAGTTCTATTCCACAGTCATGGAAAACTGAAGTCTGCAGTTTTCTGTGTTCACTGTATGGTTTGAACCAGTTTGAACACTGTTTCACACAACAACTCAAGGGTATTTTCACAACACTTTTATATTATTTTGTTTTTAAGAGTTCGCAATTTCGATATACACACTGTTTCAATCTTTTTACTACAAATTCACTTCACTAAATAACAATTCTGAAACAATTTTATGTTTTTGAATAGTACCGCCAACAATGTTTTCATACAAGTAAATTCAGCTGTAATTTTTTTTCTTTCTCTTTTGACAGTGACACTATCGCGAAAAGCCCTATTGGAATTTTGGTAAGCCTTTTTGATTTTTTCTTTTATCGTTTCTTATTAAAATAACCAACAAACTATATTTTTATAGTTGTGCTCTATTTAGCTTTATTGATTAAGAACCAAACGACCAAAAAGGTAAGAGCACAAAATTTCAAAAAACTATTAAATTCTTAGTAAAACTTTTCTTATTTTTAGGGAACAACAAAATGAAAAAGAAAAAATCAAAACACAAAAAAAAAATTGGGGTCCGGATACAGGGACGTTTCTCTGTGAAGTATGGAAAGAAAAAATCGAGCAGCTTCGTGGGACCCTCAAAAACAGCCACATTTTCAAAGAGATGGCAGAGATGATGGTGGCCGTCAGAAATCCATGTCAAAATAAGCAATATGATGGCAAGATACAAGTAAGATTCGCTGATTAATTTATAGAACCAGATAATATAATCTTTGTTTTATGCAGAAAAGAAAAAGCAGTCATTGGTTGCTCGGGAGAAACCTCTTCTAAGTGGCAAATGTTTCACAAAGTGCACACTGTCCTCGGAACGTTCAAAAGCATGAACATAGAAGCACTCGTCGAGGAATATATGTATACAGTCCGATATGGGTATGCTCTAAAAATTTGTTTTCGTTGATTTATGATGTTATTTAGTAACTAAAAAATTATTTACAGTTACTTTTCCAAATGTCGAGGAGCTAGATGGTATTTACAAGCTTTTTTCTTTATTTGAACTGGTTTCTTAACAATTTTTTTTTTATTTACAGTATGAAGGTACATATGTTCGTAATTTTCAATTTTTTTAATGTTAAAAAAAACTTAATTTGAAATGAGTTATTAAGCTTTATTTGTTCATCAACCGAAAGGGGGGAGTTAATGAATAAAAATAAGTCTTTTGATATACCAAAGCAACTTATTTGGAAACAGGTATTGAAAAATAAATGTGCTGCTGGTGTGGTTGAGGTTTTTAGCAATTTATATAAAGAAATGTAACCAAACCAAGCTTTTATATAAATCAGATTGTGCAAATGACTTATTCCAGTTTTGTTTTCTTGAAACTTTGTGTGGACAAAATAAATACTTAAAAGGAGATTGATCAGCCAAGCACAATTCCCAAAGAACAGGCAAATTAAAATACCTACTTGCAAAACGTTATAAGTACTGTACTTCGATCAAGACAATTTGATTACAATAAGTGTGGACTGTAGATGTTTACTCGATGGTGGTCGCTAACAGAAGATATCGAATTTCATTGTTATCATCGTACAATAATACAAAGTATTACCAAAATTGGCATCATCATATGCAAAGGGATAAGAATTAACAGATAACCAAAATGCGCAAACAAGATAAGAAAACATAGGGTATTATACAACAATGTTTGGCATTGCAATAAAAAATATCAACAAGTAATTAATTTTGTAAGACAATTAAATACAAATAATAAAAAACACAATAGCTTTAAGATGCGTTCCTGAACACGCCACCCCTCCCTGAAGAAATTCAGGAACATGGAAGAATAGCCTTCGTTTTCGGTAGTTCGAATATGCCATTTTTCTCATCATTACTGGGATGAAGTTGCGCAATTCCTCCAAGAGCCCATCGTGATGGTGGCATATTCAATTTTTTAATAACCACTAGGTCCCCAATGTTGGAATTTAGCGTCTTCATTTTCCATTTGGGGCGTTGTTGAAGCGATGTGAGGTACTAAGCGTGCCAACGACGCCAAAACCCCTGCAACATGTTTTGAATGAGCTGCCATCTTCCCAATCGGTTTAGTGGGACTTCCAGATAAATGGGCTCTGGTATCGCAGTATATGGTCTGCTGTAGGTGCTGTTTGACACTTTTTACCCCCGCTTCCCAAAGCCCCCCAAAATGAGGGCTATGTGGTGGGATAAACTCCCATCTGATGCTATCAGCTGCCAATGTTGAAGATACTAGACGGTTATGTTCTTCGGATCGCACCAGCTTGTGCCATTCGCACAAGGTTGTCGCCATACAAAAAGCGCAAAGTAACCTTTCTCGAACTTTCACGGATTCCTTCATTTGGCGTGTCGAAGGGTAATAGGCTCAGCATAATCACAACCCGTTCGGTCGAAAGCAAAAGATGGCGAGAGTCTGGAAAGAGGCAAATTTCCCATGAGTTGATATGACGTGGTTTGACGTTGCCGAAAAACAAGCGATGCACTGATGAACGACTTTTCTTATCATGTTTCTGCTTCCCAGAATCCAAAATTCTTGACGTACTAATGAAAATAGTTCCAAAACACCTGCATGTAGAAACTTTAAATGAGCGTCCAGAAATTCAATTTGGAGAACGGATGACCTTTTGGCAAAAATATAGGGTGTTTAAGACTAAAAGAAGCAGCAACAGCATTGGTAGTTCTTCCTCCAAGAAGCATCAGCCTGGCATCATCCAGAAACGGTGACAACGAGGAAAGTTTGGAACGACTAGAAACATGTTTTTTACTTCACAAGGATTTTATTTCTTCCTTAAACTTGCTTTGTGCCCATAATAGGCATTTTTGCTTAGCATAAAGCAGCTCTGAAGAACGCAAAAAGCCTTTTACCCTTTCCGCTGATGTTAATTTAATATTCCTGGCAAGACGAACAAAAACAGCTGCAATTCGAATGACTCGCGTCCTTGAAGAGACTCGTTTTCCTAACTTGTCGAGCAGACCCTCTTGCGCAAACACTAAATTTACCACAACCGACTGCTTCCTAATCTCAGGCACTTCATATGGTTCTACTTCGATAAATGCTACTTGTATCAGAAGTTTACAAGAATTTAATGAAATTACCTCAACACCAATAAGGAACAACATCATTGACCTTGAATCACCACAGCATTTTTATCGATCATGAAACAAATAACATGTTCTCTTTAATAAAAACCTACCACTTTTCACTTTCATTCTTATTTTTATCTTTATAATCACCTTTATTTCCATTTTTAATTTTTCTTTCACTTTTATTTTCATTTTTATTATTTTCATTTTCATTTTTATTTTATGTAATGGTAGTTAAAGTCATACTAACGAATTTTGCTATCCAATATTTCATTTCAAATTTATCACTGCATTCAACAATTTTTTTGTATATCGAACTTTCTTCCTTTTTTCCTCCATTTGAGTGTTTCATATACACTTTCCCAGTAATGTTTTATGCTTTATGCTTTAACTCTGGATACTTCCTGAATCTTTTTAACTGTTTGGTGCTCATTTTTAAATTATGTCTTCATGACTCAGTTATATAATACAGTAAATGGCAATGCTGAATTCAAAACTACAAAATTAGTGATGAGTCTTCTATCAAAGGCTCAAGCTGGTTTCAAAGTGTGTCATTTTAATGCCAGAAGCTTAAATGATGAAAAATCTGATTACATACAGAACATTTTCAATGGTAACAGATTAGATGTTATTTGTGTGAGTGAAACTTGGATTTCTCCAGAAATTCCTGATCGTATTAGAGACTTACATACATAGCTACACTCTTATACGTAATGATAGATTTACTCCTACTATAGGTGGTGGAGTTGCAATTTGTTGTAGAGCTGGACTGAAGTGCAAGATACTTGCTAAATCCGAAAATAATGGAGTTGAATTTATTAGTATAGAAATTTCAGACTCCAATGTTAAATGTATGTTGGCCTGTGTTTAAAACCCTAACAGAACCCGTTCTCTCACACCTCTTTTTACATCATTAGAACCATTCATGACATTATATGAACATATCATTGTTCTTGGCGACTTTAATGTTGATCTTCTCAAAACGGACCGTACAAGTGCTCAATTTTTCGATGCTATTGCTGCTTTAGGTCTCATTGTTATTAATACTTACCCAACAAGATATGCTCCAAACTGTCATCCTAGTCTACTTGATCTCATTATTGTATATGAACCAACAAATATTTTACTCAATGATCAATTATCCTTGGATGGTATATCCGATCACGACCTAATATTCTGTACTTAAAACATTGATTTTTCACATTCTCGATTACCATCGACCTTTAAATTTTGGAATTTTAAAGTACTCAACACTGAAAGCCTCTTCTATGATGCCAACAGTGTGGCTTGGGGAGATTGTCTTAGGGTGGTATTCACCAAACGATCTTAAGAGCGCTCTTAAAGCTAAGAGGCTCTTAGTTTTAAATTTGGATGTGCTATTCACCAAGCAATAATAGGGTCTAGTCTAAGCTAGTTCGAATATTCGAAAAATAAGGGTGTTGAGCCTGTGAACGCACACTTTTCGAACTACTTCGAAAATTTCAGTGTCAATTGTCAAAATCAGCTGTTAAGCAAACCAAAAACAGAAAAAATTTTCGGAGATTTAAGAAAAGGTAGAACGTAAAATTAATTCATTCTCTATATTGCAAACCATAATTCGAATTTCTTATTTTTTTCAACGCTCCTTCTCCTTCCATTTTGATTTTTGAATAACAACCACCAATGAAGCTGTCAGTAAATTTCGAATTTTCGAAATTATTTAAAACAACAACCGCTCATAACTTAAGAGTGGTAGCGACCACTCTTAAGTGTTATGAGCGCTCATAAATCTATACTAATAGTGGTCGGTGAATAGGTTTATGAGGCACTTAGTTTAAGATTTCTTGGTGAATACCACCCTTAATATACCCGATGTAGACAATAAGCTTGATTTTATGCATAACCATATCAAAAGATTATTTGAAACATACTTTCCCTTGAAAACAGTAAGGGTGGTATTCACCAAACAATCTTAAGAGCGCTCTTAAAGCTAAGAGGCTCTTAGTTTTAAATTTGGATGTGCTATTCACCAAGCAATAATAGGGTCTAGTCTAAGCTAATTCGAATATTCGAAAAATAAGGGTGTTGAGCCTGTGAACGCACACTTTTCGAACTACTTCGAAAATTTCAGTGTCAATTGTCAAAATCAGCTGTTAAGCAAACCAAAAACAGAAAAAATTTTCGGAAATTTAAGAAAAGGTAGAACGTAAAATTAATTCATTCTCTGTATTGCAAACCATAATTCTTTGTTGCTGGAAGCGTTAAACTCATTTGTTATCTGCTCCCAGCACCTCTTTTTGTCAGCTGTGCTTACACAGTCTGTTTTCTTACAGTTAATTGTATCACTGTATTTCAAAACTAAATTAACGATCAACTAGTGCCTCGCTCCATTTTGATTTTTGAATAACAACCACAAATGACGCTGTCAGTAAATTTCGAATATTCGAAGTTATTTAAAACAACAACCGTTCATAACTTAAGAGTGGTAGCGACCACTCTTAAGGGTTATGAGCGCTCAAAAATCTGCACTAAGAGTGGTCGGTGAATAGGTTTATCAGGCACTTAGTTTAAGATTTCTTGGTGAATACCATTCTAAGAGTTCAAAATAAGAAATATCTTTGGTACACAACTGAAGTCAAGAATGCCATTTAAAATCGTAGAAAATATTACCTTAAGTGGAGAAGTCTACAAAATCCTACAACTTGGCGACAATATTGCTTTTTCCGTAATCAAGCTACTTCAATCATTCGATCTGCGAAGAAAAGTTTCATCTCGTCTACGCTTAGCACTGGTCTCTCTTCAAAGCAGCTTTGGAATAATCTTCGGGAAATTGGTGTAGGAAAAAAACT
This sequence comes from Melanostoma scalare, assembly GCA_949752695.1. Lineage (NCBI taxonomy): Eukaryota > Metazoa > Arthropoda > Insecta > Diptera > Syrphidae > Melanostoma > Melanostoma scalare. The sequence goes on from OX456985.1 coordinate 120,259,078, forward strand.
GAGTACCAAATGTGAGTTAGATCCCAATGACCTTAACAACCAGTTTACTCAGACCATCCAACTTCCTACTAGCTTTGTGCCCAGGGATGTGTTGCTTTTTGACCAACCAGGCTCATTTTTTTCGAAACAGTAACTGAACATGAAGTTATCCGGATTTTTGGAGCCTTGAAATCTGACGCCGTAGGAGAAGACAGTATTCCTCTGAGATTTCTTAAACTTATTTTGCCCTATTGAATCAATGCTCTTACACATCTCTTCAATCACTGTATTGTCACTTCAACTTTTCCAACCGCTTGGAAAATAGCCAGAATAACTCCTGTTCCAAAAAAAAACAGCACCAATGGAACCCACTGACTATCGGCCAATAAGCATTTTACCATGCATGTCAAAAGTTCTTGAAAAAATTTTTACCAGGCAAATGATTGAGCATTTCACATCCAAAAGATTGTTATCACCTTTCCAATCTGGATTTAGAGCTAACCACTCTTGCTCAACTGCCATGGTTAAAATCTAAGAGGACATAAGAGTCGAATACGATAATGACATTGTGACAGTATTGTGTCTTTTAGACTATTCAAAAGCGTTTGACAAAGTTGATCACAAAGTGCTTTGTGAAAAATTAAAATATTATTTTGGCTTTTCAGTCTCCGCTGAGAGCCTCATTCTAAGTTACTTATGTAATAGAACTCAGCGTGTAGCTGTTGGAGAAAATCTCTCCACACTATCACCTTTAAAGATGGGTGTGCCCCGAGGCTCATTTCTGGGTCCAATTTTGTTCAGCACATATATTAACGATCTATCTTCAGTTTGTAAGAATGTTTCTTTGCATCTTTATGGGGATGATATACAAATATATCTTTCCCGTAGAATTGGATTGATTGAAGATTTAGTTTTTCGTGTTAATGATGACCTTCAAAAAATCTACGATTGGGTCAAAGAAAATGGACTCATGCTTAATGCTGGGAAAAGTGAAGTTCTTCTAACCGCAAAGAAGACTTATATTATAACTATGAAGATCTACCTTCTATCGTTCTCAATAATGGAAATCTTCGTTTTGTAAACTCTGTCACAAGTCTTGGCTTTAAAGTCTCGAGAGATCTTTCTTGTAAAGACCACGTTAATTATATCATTAGTCGTATCTATGGAACGTTGAGAAAACTCTGGATATCTAGCAGCTTTACTCCGCAAGAAACTAGACTCCATCTGATAAGAACTTTACTATTACCTATAATTTCTTTCTCTGAGGTTGTGTATCCAAAGCTTGATTCTTTATCTGAAAACAGACTACGTGTTGCCTTCAATGACATGACTCGTTATGTATATGGTGTTCGAAGATATGACCATATATCTGCTTTTAGTATCAATATCCTTAATTGCACACTGTCTCAGTACATAAACTTTCGAAATTGCCTTTTTCTGCACAGAGTAATTCAGACAAAAACACCTGAGTACCTGTATGAAAAAATTCAAGTATGTACATCAACAAGAACAATTGATTTAAGTTCTGCTATTGCAGACCACGTCTTAAAGCTCAACCACTTTAATATAAATGCAAGCTGTGTGAGTCTAAAAAAGCAAATAACAGATGAGAGAAAATTGGACGCGTATGAAAGCTACTTCATACAAAGAGATAGCCGTTCTATCAATGCTGATAACGGCAACATTACTTCGAGCCTCTTTTCTCTCATCTAATCACAAATACCAAAGAAGATGCCACTGATTTGATAAGTCGTTATGCTGATGATGGACTGTAATGCAGTCCGAAAATGATGCAGTCCGAAATGCATTCAAGGTACGTGTTTTTGATCGTTTTTTCGTTTTTTGTTGTGACTATTTGTTAACGCGAAACGCGGAAAAAAAGACCAAACTAAAAGTGTGTAAACATTAAGGTGCTTTAATTAGTCTTTAATTAATGTTCATGTAAATTGTGTTCGGTTTTTACGTGTTCGGTTTAGTATAATAATATACCAAGCTTGTCTCGATTGTTTTTAGTTCACAGCATTCGCCAATGGAGTTCTTTGTATTTAGACATCAAGCGGAGGTTCAGATCTGAGGTTCAGATCTGAAGCATTTAAGCATTTCTCTAACAGTCACTAAGTTTGTTAAAAAAAAAAAAATTTTTTTGTATATTATGTAGGTATAGTTTGAGCTTAACATGTTTAACATGTACATTGTACATATTGAATTAAATGATATTGAATAGTTGTAAAATTTACCATCTTATAAAATACTATAAAAGACAAATGTACTCTATTGTTCCTAATAAAAAAAATTGAATTGAATTGAATAGCAGAAATCGGCCAAGAATCCAAGTTCATGGAAAGCCACTCTGGACCATTCCACCATACTTTCTAATGCAGCAATTTACTAGGCTCGACACCTCTCGATGCGCAATCAGCCGGGTTTTCCACAGAGCGAATATAGTTCCAATTAGAACGCGGGAGAACATCGAGAATCTCTGCAGTACGATTCGCAATAAAGGTACTCCAACGCCGCGGAGATGACGAAAGCCAAGCTAGCACAATTTGCGAATCACAAAAAACAAAAGTCTGCGCAGGTTTGATATCTAAAGAAAAGCGAATAAGTTTTACAAGACGACATACAGCAGCGCTCCACAGAGTTCAAGTCTCGGAATTGTTAACTGCTTGACCGGCGCCACACGGGTTTTTGAAGCAACGAGTTGAACTTTAATGACTACGCTTTCTTTTTTTCGATGCTGCGGGCTTAGACTGCAGCTGAATACGCCTTCTCGGATGCATCTGAAAATATAATTAGATTAAAATGCTTTGAATTCAGAAGTTCTTTCTTTTTTTCGATGCTGCGGGCTTAGACTACAGCTGAATACGCCTTCTCGGATGCATCTGAAAATCCAATTAAATTAAAATGCTTTGAATTTAGAAGTAAAACGTCTCAAAATTTCCATCCTTTCAAGTAAAAGAAGATCCTTTCGATAGAGAATCCACTTGTCAGCAATTTCTTTTGGCAGTTGATCATCCCATCCAATTTTCGTCTCGTGCACCCATAACTCCCGGAACAGCATTTTAAACAAAATGGTGGCAGGAGCCAGAAAACCCAAAGGGTGGAAGATTTTCGAAATCACGGACAACAACGTTCTCTTAGAGGGTGCCAACTTGGATTCTTTCGCTAAAGAAATTTTAAAGGAAAACATATCACGGGGAGGATTCCAAACCAATCCAAGAACCTTCGTACAATTTTCAGCGCTATTCAAATCTAGCGAAAATGTTGGATCGCAATCTAACCTTTGCAAGACTGGCCAACAATTTTAGCTCCATTTACTAAGCTGCAAAACCTCCAAGGATAACAATTCTACAAGCTCTTTCTTCAATTTTCAAATATCTGCTACAGAATCCGACCCTGTCAGAATGTCATCAACATAAAAATCATGCAATATCGAATGAGATGCAACTGGAAAATGTTCCGCATAATCTAAAGCAAGCTGTCGCAGAACACGCATAGAGAGAAATGGAGCTGGAGATGTACCGTAGGTGACCGTGCAAAGTCGGTAATGACCAATGGGATCATTTGGACTTTCTCGTCACACGATTCGTTGAGAATCTCGATGTTTGATATCAACCCAAATTTGCCGAAACATCTTAGCAATGTCAGCACAAAACACATATTTGTGAACTCTAAAACGCAAACAAACATCTATCATGTTCCGCTGAAGTGGAGGTCCTGTATGCAACATTTCGTACAAGCTGGAACCGTTTCCATCTTTATGTGATCCGTCGAAAACAACGCGCAGTTTGTTCGTTATCACAGCGTGATGAGGCAAATAGAACACCTTTCCAGAAGTTGGTTCAACTTCACCATCTGGGATGCCCTCCATGTGCCCTTTACTCCTGGTAAGTCTTCATGAAACGACCATACTCCAAGCGTAGATTTTCCTGGCGAGAAAAGCGACGTTCCATAGCAAACAACCTTGACAATGCTCCAGAGCGAGTGTTACGGAACGTTATTTCTTTTTGGCTAAAAGGTAGCTCCACGATATATTTGCTATCCGGAGCGCGAGAAAAAGTTTTACAAAAATGAACATCTGCAAAATCAAGTGTGAGGAATATGAGCTATGAGGCAGCTCTTCAATTTCCCAAAACGATTTAAGGATATCATCAACATCCTGCACAGTTCCTACAGGTATGGAAACAATTTCCTTAATTGGAGTTTGCCCTGTTATCACCCATCCAAAAATGGTATTGTGGGCAATGAGTCTACCGCTTTCATCAGTAAGGCAGCCATTAGCAAAATACTCCAGGCCTTGTCCGATCCTAGCAAAATATCAATAAGACCAGGGACTGTAAAACCTGGGTCGGCCAGTTTCAAATCCTTCCACAGTAAAGAGTTGTCAAGCTCCAGAGGCAAACGAGGTGTTTTTGAAATTATTTGATTCAGAATGAAAGCATCGACATACATTTCATTTAAATCAAAGCAAGATTTGAGTTGCCGAGTCACAACCCCCTGGGTAACCCCAGCCTCAAGCGAAGAAATTCCGGAAATAGGAAGACGAGCATGACGACGTTGAAGATGTTACCTTTTAACCAAACCTTCGGTTGCAAAAGAAGCTTGGGAACCTATGTCGAGCAAAACGCGATAAAGCTGCTTGTTACCATAACTATACGCTACATGTACCACAACGGTAGGCAAAATACCCGAAGGCCTTGATTGATTCTGAATATGGTTACTGACAATCGATAAAGAGGCAACTTGCGATGTCAAGGGCATTTCTACATTTAAGTTGCTAGCTTCACTAATCGGCGGCGGCGACGAATCGAGATGCACGAGAACATAGTGACGTATGCTGCAATGAGGGCAGCGGGTTTTCGAACGACACCGCGACGACGAATGATTACTTCCTTGGCAATTATAACAGAGTTTTAGATTCCTAGCAAAGCTACGACGGGTAGTAACGGGCATACTGAGAAATTTCGAACACAGCGGAAGACTATGACTTTCTTTACACAAAGTACGTACGGAGTTGGTCACGGTAAGGCTTTTGATGTTGGAAGAACTACCCGATCGCGTATTTTGTTTGTTCACACGGATTTTCGACTCACTACCTTTTGCGGCGCATGCTTCTAAAGCATCGGATCTTTTTTCTAAAAAGCTTATAAGTTCTTCAACGGCTGCTATTTCCGATTTGTCATTGTAAAGAGTCCATGCTTTACGCGTTTCCAAGTCTGTTTTATTAAGCAAAACATAAATCAGCCAAGGATCTCTGCTTTCGGATTTCAGAGCCTTCAAGCCTCGAATCACTTTGTCTGACTTATCAGCTTAGCGACGCAAATGTCCACTATCAGCGATTTATACCGTAGGCACCTTTAAAAAACTTTCAATATGCGCATTTATTATGTACAACAGCTTATTATAGCGGCGCTCAAGTTTTTCCCATGCAAGCATATAATTGGAAACCGTTATTTCAATATCGTTCAACACTTTTGCGGCATCATCAGTCAAAAACGACTTCATATAACGCAATTTTTGAGCACCCGAAAGTTTTTCCCGACAACCGATGCTCCCTTGGAACATATCCTGAAATTGGGGCCACTCGCGATAATCGCTACCAAAAGATGGTATTTTAAATTTCGGTAACTCAATTTCATCGGTAATTTTCTTTTTACAGCTTTCTGATGAGACGGCTTGTTGCGTAGATTGTTCATTAAAATAATCTTCTTTAGCTTGTAGACGCGGAGGAGCAGGTGGAGGAAATGAAGGAGTGTTTTTACTGATCGCTTTCATAAAAGCGCTTTTTGCATCCTGATACCTGCTTTCGGTTGAGTCAAAATCGTTTTCGGGATCAACGTATCCCTCACAATCACAATACTCAAAGAATTCATGTTTATTTAAACAAAACTCTTTCCACGTTTCTTCTAACCGAGATAATCTAGTGTCTAAGTTGTCAATGTCCTCATCTGTGCTTTCTAAAATATAAATGGCCACGGGCTTGTTTAAGTTTATTCATAACACAACTAATTGCAATCTAAGTCTAAACCGAACACGTGCACGCAAAATCTTTCCAATATCAATTTCACTAAATTGGCTCTTTAAATGTCTTTTGAAAAATGCACTAAACAATATGTACAGCAACCACAATAGCCTAACCAACAGCAAACAGCAGATCCCAGAATACAGCAACCAAATTTCAATAAATTGATACAATTTTACCTTCTTCCGATACTCAATGTCGACAGGTCAAAAAATCCAAAACGATCAGCAACCACCATAAGATTCTAACACGACTCAAATTAAATTAGTTTAAAGCTTATTAATATATCCGGCTTAACGAAGGATCAGCTGTGATCAGCAATGCACAACTCCCAAAGAACAGGCAAATTAAAATACCAACTTGCAAAACGTTATAAGTACTGTATTCCGATCAAGACAATTTGATTGTAATAAGTGTGGACTGTAGATGTTTACTCGATGGTGGTCGCTAACAGGAGAGATCGAATTTACATTGTCACCATCGTACAATACAAAGTACTACCAAAATTGGCATCATCATATGCAAAGGGACAATAGCTTTAAGATTATACAGAGTTATCTATAAACCCCCATAGATAACAAACTCTGTAGTTATAACTAATCTGCTTGAAAGTCTACTACTATTATTGATGCTCCTGGGTTTTCAAAGCATGAACTTATCGTTAGAGATCACCTTGCCAAAGTGAAGGCTAAAGAAACTAAGCACAGTAGGTAGGAAGCATCGATAATATGCAAAAAATGTGGGCAAAAACTGCAAGCTTGGTTGTATTTATCTACCGTTGTTGGTTCAAAATCCGTTAGAACTTAAATCCTAACTGATCCTTTTCAAAAGTTATTCATAATTTTATATTTCTGATCGGGACAATTTGGAATAAATATTGTAACGTGCGCTTAGTTCGCAAAATAAAACTTCACCTTTCAATTTATTTCTATCACTTTTATTCAATATCTATACTTAATTCGATCTCGACTCGACTTTTGCACTATCACTTGTATACAACAATTTACTCTTAACTTTATCACTCTATAATCAAAACTGCCCTCTGGTTGCGGCCTATTTATATCGAATGACATTTCATCTAGAACTCTCCAGTAGTTTCCACATTGTCTCCACTCTCCACTGTCAAACATTTTCCTTCAGAAATATATCTCTACACTTACACTAGTGTTGCCACTTGTGTTTTCATTTGAACGTTTTCGATTGGGAAATTGGTATTAAATGTTGGGTTCGCGTTACACTGCCCCCTCCTTAAGATTGTTCGTCCCGAATAATTCCATCTGCAGCCTCGCCACTATATCGATGCAGCCGGTCACAATGAACTACTTTTAACTTGCCTCTTAGTCCTCTTTGGATGCGGTAAAACACGTCGTTAATCCTCGTGACAACAGTATAAGGACTTTCCCAGTTCTGCTGAAGTTTCGGTGACAATCCCTTTTGACGATGAGGATTATAAAGCCACACACGATCTCCTGCTTGGAATCCTGCCGTTGTCGCTTTTGTGTCGTACCGTGTCTTCATCCGGTCGCTGTAGGCATTCATCCGTTCCCTTGTTCTTTTATTGATGTTAGCGAGTCTCTCTTTGAGGTCGTCCACATACTCGTTCGTGTCCTGTGGCTCCACTGTGGGGCATCCAAATTTAAGTTCGCTGGGCAGCCGCATGGTTTTTCCGAACAGGATGTCAGATGGTGTTTGTCCTGTCGAGCTATGTACCGCACTTCTATAGGCCACCAGGAATAGCGGTACGTGCCTATCCCAGTCTCTTTGGTAGTCGCCTACGACCTTGGTGAGGTGTTCTTTCAAGGTTCGGTTGAATCTTTCAACCATCCCATCAGATTGTGGATGAAGCGGTGTGGTTCTCATCCTCTTAATGCCAAGTAGCCCGCACACTCCTTGGGAGATGTTTGACTCAAAGTTCCTCCCTTGGTCGGAATGGAGTTCCATAGGCATGCCAAACCTACTCACCCAGTTAAACACAATCTGGTCGACCACCGTTTTGGCTTCTTGGTTTAGGATGGCATACGCCTCAGGCCACTTGCTAAAAGAGTCCATTACAACCAGATAGTACTTGTTTCCAGCGTTGGTCTCTGGAAAAGGCCCAGCCACATCTACTGCAATCCTCTCAAAAGGCGATCCAACGTTGTACTGATGCATCTTACCTTGAATCTTCCTACCAGGTCCCTTGGTTGCAGCACACTTGTCACATGTTCGGCACCACTTCTCTACGTCATCTCTAGCATGTAACCAGTAGAACCGATGTCGCACCTTCTCCAGTGTTTTGTTAACTCCCAGGTGGCCTCCAGAAGGTCCGTCGTGCATCTCCCGAAGAACTTCACTGACTTTCGATTGCGGTACGATCAGCTGCATCACATATGATTTACCGTCAGCGGACTCCCATCTTCGCCTGAGGACACCTTCTTGCACATATAATGAGTCCCACTGTGCCCAATAGGCTTTGAGAACTGGACTCCTGTCAGAAATGTCTCCCCATTCAGGTTTCTCTTCATTTTCTTTCCATGCGAGAATGGGTTCGATATCTGGATCGTCTTGTTGAGCAGTCCTCACTTCCTCATTGCTCCATCCGCATATGGAGTCAGCTCTTAGTCGCTGAGCGGTAATATTTTCTTTGTCTTCTTGTCGCCTACAATGCTTGCAATCCACTTTGCAAGGTCTTCGGGATTATGCGTCGACATTTGAGTGCAACTTTCCTCTGCGGTGTTGAATCTGGTAATCATAAGTCTGCAGTCTTTCTATCCACCCTGCAACTTGACCTTCTGGATTTTTGAAGTTCAACAGCCAGTTCAGAGCACCATGGTCTGTCCGCAGAAGGAATTTCTGTCCATAGATGTACTTATGGATGTGCTTTGTTCCCAAGATAAGAGCTAGCAGTTCCCTTCTGGTCACGCAGTAGTTTCTTTCGGGCTTCGAGAGGACCTTGCTGTAATATGCCACCACTTTCTCTTCACCATCATGCACTTGGGATAGTACCGCCCCGACTCCAACGTTGCTTGCATCAGCGTCGATGATGAACGTTTTGCCAGGTGTTGGATGTGCCAGCACTGGAGCGTTACAGAGGCGGTATTTGAGTTCCTGAAAAGATTTCTCGCACTCACCTGACCATTTAAACTGCTTCCCTTTTTCGGTGAGCTGATGTAAACTCTTTGCAACTCCAGCAAAGTTCTTAACAAAACGTCGGTAATATGTGGCAAGACCAAGAAAGCTTCGGAGTTGATGTTTGTCCTGTGGTGTTGGCCAATTTTTGACGGAGTCAATTTTTCAGGATTAGTCTTCACTCCTTGGGAAAAGATGATGTGTACCAAATACTTAACTTCGGTTTTGAAAAGTGCAAATTTTTCCGGATTCAGTTTAAGGTTAGCCTCTCGAAGTCTCTGAAACACGGCTTTTAGGTTCTTGCAATGTTGGTTAAATGTTTTCCCGTAAACAATGACATCGTCCAAGTAGACAAGGCACGCTTTCCACGTCAGTCCTTGAAGAATGCACTCCATCAAACGCTCGAATGTTGCCGGAGCGTTGCATAGCCCAAACGGCATAACTTTGAACTGCCAGAGTCCATTGCCTGTAGAAAACGCAGTCTTTTCTCGATCATCAGGGTGGATGTCAACTTGCCAATATCCACTCTTCAAGTCCAGCGTCGCGAACCACTGCGCTCCCTCCATGGCATCCAGGGTATCACTGATTCTTGGCAGAGGATAGCTGTCCTTTTTAGTCACATCGTTCAGCCTTCGGTAGTCCACACAAAAACGAGTGCTTCCGTCTTTCTTTTTCACTAGAACCACTGGTGACGCCCAAAGACTTTTGGAATTTTCGATAAGACCGTCCTTCTTCATTGTTGTTATCATTTCCTCAACCTCACCTTGTTTGGCCAGTGGAAGGCGTCTTGCGGGCTGATGAATCGGTCTTGCATCTCCTGTGTTGATGCGATGCTGTACCAACTGTGTCCTACCATATTGCCCCTTTTGCGATTCGTAGATGTCAGTGTACTCTTGTAGGAGATTTTCAGCCATCCTCGTTTGTTGGTGATCAAGGTTGGATGAATTCAGGATTCTAGCTTTGATGGTTTTGAGCTCCTCCGGAGTTAAAGCTTTTCTCGGGGCTTCATCAGTGATCTTCGTAATTGCTGCAACGGATTCGCAACGTCCAACGACTTCTCCTTTCCTCAACCTTACATCGTACGGTCTGGTGTTTAGTAATCGTACAGGGACCATTTTATTCTTCGGTGCTACCAGTGTTTTCCCAATGATGATACTTTGAGAGGAACACTCTGGGTCTGGTTCCACCACGAGGTATCGAAGGCTTCCAAACTCACCTTCCAGTTTTGTTCAAACGAACACTTCAGAAGAAGGAAGCAGAATCAGATCTTCCGTGATGACAGTCTTTTCATTCGAATAGGGCATTGGAATTTCTTTATTTTGGTATTTCAAAACTTGATTACCGATATCCAAAATAACTCCTTGCTGTTTCATAAAGTCGATTCCAATGATGCACTCGTCACATATATCTGCCTCCAGGAATTGATGAGTAAACACTAGATCGGCCAGTCGAATTGTAAGACACACTTCTCCATATACTCTTGCTGCTTCTCCCGTTGCGGTTCTTAGACGGTAGCTATTGGTGTTATGAAGCCACGTCATCTTTACCAGGTCTCGACGTACTATGGAGGCTGTGGCACCGGTGTCGATGGTAGCCACATGTTTGTTCCCGTTAATAGTAGTTTCCACAGTCAGACTTTTGTTGTCTCGTTTGGTCTGAGAGACCTGGATGGTGGTTCTGGGGCCATCGCTACAAGAAACCAGCCTCTGCCCCTCGAAGTTGGTTCTAACTCGTTTCCCTGATGGGAAACGGATTGATAAGCAACGCTGGTGTTGTTGTTACCTTGCTCTGGGTTGGATCTCTTGCTTCCACAATATTGACAAGCGGCTTTATTTGGTGGCAGTCGGCATTGACGCTGTAAGTGCCCGGTCTTTTGTCAGTTCCAACATCTTGCAAGTCCGCTCCGCTGGTTCTTTTGTATTTCAGCTCTATGGCACGAGCACTCTTCGACTATGGCTTCTCTAAGTCGATGTACTCCATGAGAAGCCTGTTCTGCTGCTTCAATTGTCAATGCGAATGCTAAAGTTTCAGAAAGAGTACGTGTTCTAGCAGTTCGCACAGACCTATGAAGATGTATATCGGAAATGGCACGAACGAAAGACTCAACATCAAGCTGGTTGATGATTTCTTCTCCAGCATCCGGGTATGTCAGGTGAACCAGTCTTTCGACGTCTGCTTGGAGCTGCTGTAGACTTTCACCCCTTTTCTGGACTCTGTTATTGAGTTGGACTTGGAAGACTTCTTTCAAGTGGCTATCTCCAAAGCGTTTATCTATAGCTGCCACGAGAGAACTGAAATCACCGCTCTTACCAGCTGGAACTGTTTGAAGTAATTCAGCTGCTGGTCCTCTAAGAGCAAGAGTCAGTGCAATGTACTTGTCTTCGTCATCCCAGCCATTTGTTGTCGCGGCTGCCTCAAATTGTCTCTTGTAGACTGGCCAAGAAGACTGTCCATCAAATGTTGGGGGTTTCATCTCCTTTTTCTTTGCAAACTCCCCAGCAGACTCTCGAATTTTTATTTTCCGGATCTGGTCCAGTTCCTTGGTCAGAACAGAGAGCTGTTTATCACATCGGCTTTCCAAACGATTCTCTACAACAGAAAGCTGTCCACACCTTCAACGCGTTCGTCTAGGGCACATACATTTTTCTCAATGTTACCATTTACCTTCTAGAATTTTTTTCTGACCTTCCAAAACATTCTGTTGCGGCTCAAGTCTTTAGAGAATATTCTGTTGTTCTTTCTATTGTTCGTTTCGTTGCTCTTCAATCAGCTTCTTTTGTTCGTTTCGTTGTTCTTCAATCAGCTTCTTTTGATCGTTTCGTTGCTCTTCCAGACGTCCGAGAATATTCTGCTGTTGCTTGTTTTGTTCTTATAAAATCTTCATTATACTAGAAAAATCTACACTTTCATTTACTTCCTCTTCCTCCACTTCTGTTTCAAAAACAAAAGTGTATACGTCTTCCCCTTGCTGTTCCAAATAGTTACGCAAGCGCAGGACGAGCTCATTTTTCGATTCCGCTCTAGAAAGATTTCGCTTACCTAACTCACTTTTAAGCTCAATGCAGATGAGCTCTTCTAACAACTTACCCATTTTCACTGTATATAATTATTACTTTTCTTTTTACTTTTTTTTTTGTTACACTTTAGTAGTCAAATAAGTTTTATTTACACTTCTGACACCAATGTAACGTGCGCTTAGCTCGCAAAATAAAACTTCACCTTTCAATTTATTTCTATCACTTTTATTCAGTATCTATACTTAATTCGATCTCAACTCGACTTTTGCACTATCACTTGTATACAACAATTTACTCTTAATTTTATCATTGTATAATCAAAACTGCCCTCTGGTTGCCTCGGGCGGCCTATTTATATCGAATGACATTTCATCTAGAACTCTCCAGTAGTTTCCACATTGTCTCCACTCTCCACTGTCAAACATTTTCCTTCAGAAATGTATCTCTACACTTACACTAGTGTTGCCACTTGTGTTTTCATTTGAACGTTTTCGATTGGGAAATTGGTATTAAATGTTGGGTTCGCGTTACAATAGCCGCGTTTTATTATTGATCTGATCCGGATCAGATCATGGGTTTATTAGCGTTGCAACAACAAAGCGAAATCCTGCTTTTTAGTTGGATCTATTTTTGTGATCTAAAAATTAGTTCTTCTATTTCACACAAGAGGAGACTTTCCATTGAAACGTTGGTATCATTTCCAATATTTCCAATAACAACAGTATTGCCACATGAACATTTTTATCTGTGTGATATGAATTATATTTTAGATAGATACCGAGAAACTTCACATTAATTCATTTTTGTATAATACATGACATAATGAAAATGTTTTACAAAACGAAACATATATTCGCGAAATTAATAAGAATTAGTGCAAAAAAATGTATATTTGACAAAGTGGATGAATATCATTTTTCCCTAAAAAAAGGAACAAAAAATTAACCATTGAAAAAAAAGTTCGTAGGGCAACTCTGCAACTCTTTTGAAATGTCAGTTGAGAGAGCGAGTCTCTCACAGCTTCCAACTGGAAATATGATGATCTAAAGCTGTTTTATTATCAAGATCTGATCCGGATTGGATCATTGTGATAATAAAACGCGGCTAATATCAAAAGTATCGTTTGAACTTTTAGTACTCAAGAGAATAACAAAAATTCACTTATGCTTTGTCCGCACCTGAAGTTAAACTGGGTTTCATTCCATGATGGTTTGAGTTAACCAAGTAGTGTCCGTAATGAAACAAAGCTTTGAGTTTATTTTTCTGCCTTAAGTTAAAAAGAGACAGACATAAAGTGTGAGTAGAACGTCAACGACGTATGAGAAAATCCACTCTATCTTCACTTCACTCTCTTAAACGTCAAATTCACTGGAATATTGGAAGTAGTGCATTCAGCGCACTTGGTTTCGAGGAGGTTAAGATGAAACCCAGTGACTAAAAAGGTTTCATTTTGTAAGGTAAACCTCTTGGTTATCTTGTTGGCTTTGGATAGATTTGAGTTAAGCAAGTTTAAGTCTCAGGTGCGAACAAAGCCTAAAGTTTATACGTGGTTTTAATCGATTCCAAAGTACACCACGTAGAGGAAATAAACTTTGTATCCCTTTTTTCTATTTTTTTAATGCTTTTTGTATTTTTGTCTTTTTATTTTTAGATCTCAAGGTGTCTTACTATTTATGTAAATATAATTTAAAGTTTTATAAATATGCCGTGATGAAAATGTCACAACAGCTTTCTTTAACACATAATGGAGTGGCGCAACTGAGTGGGCGGGGATCCCCGGGCCCTAGAGCATTTCACACAACCATCCTGTTAAAGGAATGAGGGGACCTACATTTTTCTGATGGTTACAGACGGTTAATCAAGAAAGCGCTTTTTAATGGCAACGAATTTTCTATCCTCTTTAGGGTCGTCGGAATAAAGTTTGAGGACCTTGACATTTCACGATTCTCGAGAGGCACAATTTGCAACATATTATGTCCAAATCGACACTCTTTTCCTCACCCGAAACGGGCCAAAAAATTTCGGGGCTGCATCAGATAGCGCTAAGTTTCGTTGTTAAACCAACTTGTTTGGAAGGAACTGAACATCGCTGCATCGAAGGTTATATGTTTTCTGCGCCTTCTTAGACGTCGACTCTATCCTCTTTGCTATCTCTTCCTTAATTTCTTTAAGCTGTTCCCTACTGAAGTAACTAACTCAGGTCCCTATTACTATCCCTACTATTTTAACCGGTCGTTGCGGTGGAGGAACCTGGGGTGCCAGCACGTAATTTGCTACAATCAAGAATTGTCGATGTAATCGAATGTTGACTGCATCTATTTTGAATCAAACGAGTTTTCTAGATTGTATCGTCTTTTTTTGGCAGCACTCAAACTTGGAAACGACGCTTGAGACAAAAGTTTTCAATCGGCAGAAAATAGTTATCGAAAAAACTAACAAGATGTCAGTCATATGAATCAAATTGAAATATTGACCGCATTTATGTGTAATCACCACGACATAGAAAAAGGAATCCTCAAAAAAAGATGAATCCTCATCGTCACTCTCTGAATCAAAAAATATAATTTTAAGTAGAATTCAACTTATCTCGATCGAACTTTATTTTGAAGATAACCAATTTGACATTTCACTTCGTAGTTCAGAATAACATTTTTAAGGTGATATCAAAATGAAACTCGTTTCAAAATACGTGCTGTCAAAAATAGTTTGATTCGAGTCGGCCGACGATCGACAATCCTCGATTGTATCTAGTTACGTGCTGGCACCCCAGTCAATGTAACGATTCCCTTACCGAAATTCACATAGTACGGTGAAACACCTAAAACACTGCCACTTTCGCAAGCTGCGAGCCCCAGACCCTACGATTATCTAACACATAAGCCCTAATACTACGTTTTCACTAGGGCTTATGAGATGATTATGAAAAAAATTACAAAATTTAGTGATAATTGACTTCATCACCCATACAAAATTTTCAATCATTAATACCTCAACTTAAGGTAATTGTGTGGTAATTATGCGTAAACAACCACAGAGTATAACCAGAGAGTGCGTTTTTGCCTACAAGCTAAGCTAGACCGAGAACCCTCAGCCAAGAACCCTCACTTACCACAGCCGTCATTGTGTGGTCACAGACACAAAGTCAGTTGAGTTTGAAAAACAAAACAGTTTGGTTGCAAAAAAATCGATAATTTTTAATTTTCATACAGCCTAGAACTTAGAAAAATGAGTTTAAGTTGCAGGAATTCACATGTTTACCCATTTTTGCCAGTATTTCACTGAAAAAGACAAAAATTAGTAAAAAGTTCTTCTGATGCAGGCGGTTTGTTAAGTTTCACAGAACATAACAATAGCCTTAAGCTCCCCACACGATAGCACCTGGTGTGGTAGGTTATTATGACAAGCAAAATAAAAAGAAACCAACTTCGTTCGTGCGTGCAAAATATTTTTATCGAAAAGTTTCCAAAAAATATTTGGAACATGAAATACGGTACAATAGTTGTAGATTACAAATTCTATCCCAATTGGTGTGTGAGATGAATTCAATATTGTGGAAGCAGATTTTAACTTCTCGTTTTCGAAGAACTGCGAAATTGCTGCATCTTTTCGTGATCAGCAATTATACAAAATCTTTTGACTTTATTGTTCGCTTTTGGTAATGGCAAGGGACAATAGTAAAATTCTAAGCTTCGTGGATGAGTCTCAACAAGCGTAAGCTACTCAATCTTTATCATAATGTTATTATAATATTTTTTGTACTGTATACAGACTTATATCACATGTCCTGCGATTGACTAAAAACTTCTAAAGCTTTGATTTTATTGGATTCGAGGTAACCAAAACATACATACATGACTTCCCGACTGGAAGCTGTCCCCGTGATTGTTAGATACAACTTGGAAGATACTTTAGACGACCTGTGTATGGTACCACAGCAACTGGAGCATTTGTCTGTTATCGAACGTTGTGAATATAACAAAACATGAACGCTCCTAGTTCAGCATTTTGATCAGAAAGCTAGAACTCTTGAAAAGCCAATCGCCTAATCCCATGGATGTGACAATCCACGAATTTACATGGTTGGTGTACATAATTGGATCGGCGATTGAAGGTCGGTTATCGTTCAATTCATACCCGTATTAGTATGTTCAATTTTTGTTTTCTTAGAAAATAATGTGCAAATTCATTTGTCCAATCTCCAATGTTCTTCCAAGGTATTGCAACTGATTAGCCTCACAGACGCTAGACTTCCACTAGCCGGATATCCTTAGTTTCCTTGAACAAGTGCGCAATATGCATATTTGTGAGCAAACACTAAAAGGAGTGAACCGACAGAAAGTTGACCGTGTATTTGCAAAGACATATGCCCGATCCTCTGTCATATCTATTAACAGTTCCAAACACGGCTTTGATGTAGTCAGGTAAGAGCTGAAACTGTATCTCACACAAAACTTGAAAATAGTTTTACTTTCGTTTTATACCAAGGGACTTAATGGATTTCAGAACTCAATAAGCGAAGGTTTCAAATTGAAAATGAACAAAACGGGGAACGGAGTCTTTAAAACGCTATGGCAAAGCTAACGTTTATGTTCACAGCACCTCAAAGATTTTACAGTCAAATTTATGCCAGCCATTAGAAACAATATTTTTGGTAGAGCTAGTGGCGGCTTGTTAGTTGCAATGAAAAAAAATGAAATTTTTGTAAAAATTAAGTTGGTTGATAGGAAAACACTAATTGAGATTATACATAGGCAAGACTCCTACTTCATTGTTCCGATATATCTCAATTGTAATAACTGGATTAATGATTTCAATGAAATGAAAACTTTTTTTAATGAAAATGAAATGCAAAATGTAATAATATTAGGTGATCTTAATGGGAGAATTGGACATTTTCAGAATTCAGCGCCACTGGTGCAAAATGTTTCGCATGTGTTTGAAGGTGTAAGAAACTCTTAGGATGAGACGGTTAATAGATGCGGCAGGCAACTTTTAGATTTTATTGAAAATTTTGGTTTTATGGTACTCAATGGTACTACTAAGAGTGACAAAAATGGTGAACTAACTTTTGTATCGGGTCAAGGCAGTTCAGTAATTGATTATTGTTTGGCAAAAGGAAATTGCTTAAGTAGAATTGTATATTTTGAAGTTCCAATTGCTAATTATTCTAGTCATCTACCAACAGTAACCTCAATTAAATTTCAAGATCAGACTTTGCTACCTAATAATTCAATCAAATGTATAAAGTGGATAGAAAACCGTGCTGAAGTATATAGGCGTAGGCTTGATGCTCAGGTAAATAACCTACCATTACAAGATTATAGGAACTGCGATCAAGAGTTAGATAGCATTTTAAATTGTGTTAAGCAAGCTTCTTTTATAAAGAATAAGTGCAACAATCGTGATGGTTTTGTAGCTGAGTGGTATGACTGGGAGTGTAGGAAACTGCGAAAAAAATCGTTTTCTTTTTTGAATTTATTTAGGAATACCAATTCTCCTATTTTCAAAAGACTCTACTTAGATTCTAATAAAAAATATAAAAATCTATTAGTCAAAAAGAAAGAGAACTTTATAAATAAAGTTGCTAAAGCATTTCAGTTTGCAGAGATTCAAAAACATTTTGGAGAAAGGTGCGTATACTTGGAGGGTGAAAAATTGTATCTGCCGCTAGTATAGAGGTTGAAAAACTGGCCGATCACTTCAAAATACTACTGAATCAGCTAACTGACTGCCATTTGTTCCATTATGCAATGCCTCTAGTCTTAACTCCTGAATTGGATGGGCATATTACATTTCTTGAGTTGAAAAATACTGTAATGAACACCCAACATTTATACCAATTTCCTAATCGAAAACGTTTAACCGAAAACACAACTGGCAACACTATAATGGAATGGTATAAAATGACAGGCATTGTTTGTAAGCCAGTGTGTGTGAGTGTAGAGATGCTTGACAGCAAATGTGGAAACCATGGAGAAGAAACTGGAACGCTCTAGATAAGTATTATTCTATATAAATAGGCCGCTGACGCAACGAGCAGTCAGTTTTGATTATAGAGTGATAAAGTTAAGAGTGAAGTGTTGTTAACCAGTGATAGTCCAATAGTCGAGTTGAGTTCGAATAAAGTATAAATACTGAATAAAGTGGTAGAAATAAATAAAAAAAGTGAAGTTTTATTTTTGCGAACTAAGCGCACGTTACATTGGTGTCAGAAGTGTAAATAAAACTTATTTGACTAATAAAGTGTAAAAAAAAAAAAAAAGTAAAAGTAAAAAGAAAAGTAATAATTATATACAGTGAAAATGGGTAAGTTGTTAGAAGAGCTCAACTGCATTGAGCTTAAAAGTGAGTTAGGTAAGCGAAATCTTTCTAGAGCGGGATCGAAAAATGAGCTCGTCCTGCGTTTGCGTAACTATTTGGAACAGCAAGGGGAAGACGTAAACACTTTTGTTTTTGAAATAGAAGTGGAAGAAGAGGAAGTAAGTGAAAGTGTAGATTTTTCTAGTATGATGAAACTTTTGTTAGAACAGCGAAACGAGCAAAAGAAGGAACAGCAGAATGTTCTCGAACGACTCGAAGTACAACAAAAGAAGCTGATTGAAGAGCAACAGCAGAATATTCTCGGACGTCTGGAAAAGCAGAGAAACGATCAAAAGAAGGAACAGCAGAATGTTTTCGAACAACTGGAAGCACAACGAAACGAGCAAAAGAAGGAACAGCAGAATGTTCTCGAACAACTTGAAACACAAAGAAACGAACAAAAGAAGCTGATTGAAGAACAACGAAACGAGCAAAAGGTGGAACAACAGAATATTCTCGAAAGACTTGAGGCGCAACAGAATGTTTTGGAAGGTCAGAAAAACATTCTAGAAGGCAAATTGGGTAACATTGAGAAAAATGTATGTGCCCTAGACGAACGCGTTGAAGGTGTGGAAAAACAGCTTTCTGTTGTAGAGAATCGTTTGGAAAGCCGATGCGATAAACAGTTCTCTGTTCTGACCAAGGAATTGGACCAGATTCGAAAAATAAAATTTCGAGAGTCTGCTGGGGAGTTTACAAAGAAAAAGGAGATGAAACCCCCAACATTTGATGGACAGTCTTCTTGGCCAGTCTACAAGAGACAATTTGAGGCAGCCGCGACAACAAATGGCTGGGATGACGAAGACAAGTACATTGCACTGACTCTTGCTCTTAGAGGACCAGCAGCTGAATTACTTCAAACAGTTCCAGCTGGTAAGAGCGGCGATTTCAGTTCTCTCGTGGCAGCTATAGATAAACGCTTTGGAGATAGCCACTTGAAAGAAGTCTTCCGAGTCCAACTCAATAACAGAGTCCAGAAAAGGGGTGAAAGTCTACAGCAGCTCCAAGCAGACGTCGAAAGACTGGTTCACCTGGCATACCCGGATGCTGGAGAAGAAATCATCAACCAGCTTGCTGTTGAGTCCTTCGTTCGTGCCATTTCCGATATACATCTTCAGAGGTCTGTGCGAACTGCTAGAACACGTACTCTTTCCGAAACTTTAGCATTCGCATTGACAATTGAAGCAGCAGAACAGGCTTCTCAGGGAGTACATCGACTTAGAGAAGCCATAGTCGAAGAGTGCTCGTGCCATAGAGCTGAAATACAAAAGAACCAGCGGAGCGGACTAGCAAGATGTTGGAACTGCAACAAGACCGGGCACTTACAGCGTCAATGCCGACTACCACCAAATAAAGCCGGTTGTCAACATTGTGGAAGCAAGAGATTCAACCCAGAACAAGGTAACAACAACACCAGCGTTACGTATCAGCCCGTTTCCCATCAGGGAAACGAGTAAGAACCAACTTCGAGGGGCAGAGGCTGGTTTCTTGTATCGATGGCCCCAGAACCACCATCCAGGTCTCTCAGACCAAACGAGACAACAAAAGTCTGACTGTGGAAACTACTATAAACGGGAACAAACATGTGGCTACCATCGACACCGGTGCCACAGCCTCCATAGTACGTCGAGACCTGGTAAAGACGACGTGGCTTCATAACACCAATAGCTACCGTCTAAGAACCGCAACGGGAGAAGCAGCAAGAGTATATGGAGAAGTGTGTCTTAAGATCCGACTGGCCGATCTAATGTTTACTCATCAATTCCTGGTGGCAGATATATGTGACGAGTGCATCATTGGAATCGACTTTATGAAACAGCACGGAGTTATTTTGGACATCGGTAACCAGGTTTTGAAGTACCAAAATAAGGAACTTCCAATGACCTATTCGAACGAAAGTACGTCGACACTGAGGACTGTCATCACGGAAGATCTGATTCTGCCTCCTTCTTCTGAAGTGTTCGTTTGGACAAAACTGGAAGGTGAGTTTGGAAGCCTTCGATACCTAATGGTGGAACCAGACCCAGAGTGTTCCTCCCAAAGCGTCATCATTGGGAAAACACTAGTAGCACCGAAAAACAAAATGGTCCCCGTACGATTACTAAACACCAGACCGTACGATGTAAGGTTGAAGAAAGGAGAAGTCGTTGGACGTTGCGAATCGGTTGCAGCAATTACGAAGATCACAGACGAAACCCCGAGAAAAACTATAACTCCGGAGGAGCTCAAAACCATCAGAGCTAAAATACTGAATTCATCCAACCTTGATCACCAACAAACAAGGATGGCTGAAAATCTCCTACAAGAGTACACTGACATCTTCGCATCGCAAAAGGGACAATATGGTAGGACACAGTTGGTGCAGCATCGCATCAACACAGGAGATGCAAGACCGATTCGTCAACCCGCAAGACGCCTTCCACTGGCCAAACAAGGCGAGGTTGAGGAAATGATAACAGCAATGAAGAAGGACGGTCTTATTGAAAATTCCAAAAGTCCTTGGGCTTCACCAGTGGTGCTAGTGAAAAAGAAAGACGGAAGCACTCGTTTTTGTGTGGACTTTCGAAGGCTGAATGATGTGACTAAAAAGGACAGCTATCCCCTGCCGAAAATCAGTGATACCCTGGATGCTATGGAGGGAGCCCAGTGGTTTTCGACGCAGGACTTGAAGAGTGGATATTGGCAAGTTGACATCCACCCTGATGATCGGGAAAAGACGGCGTTTTCTACAGGTAATGGGCTCTGGCAGTTTAAAGTTATGCCGTTTGGGCTATGCAACGCTCCGGCGACATTCGAGCGTTTGATGGAGTGCGTTCTTCAAGGACTGACGTGGAAAGCGTGCCTTGTCTACTTGGACGATGTCATTGTTTACGGGAAAACATTTGACCAACATTGCAAGAATCTAAAAGCCGTGTTTCAGAGACTTCGAGAGGCTAACCTTAAACTGAATCCAGAAAAATGTGCACTTTTCAAAACCGAAGTTAAGTATTTGGGACACATCATCTCTTCCCAAGGAGTGAAGACTGATCCTGAAAAAGTTGACTCCGTCAAAAATTGGCCAACACCACAGGACAAACATCAACTCCGAAGCTTTCTTGGTCTTGCCACATATTACCGACGATTTGTTAAGAACTTTGCTGGAGTTGCAAAGAGTTTGCATCAGCTCACCGAGAAAGGGAAGCAGTTTAAATGGTCAGGTGAGTGTGAGAAATCTTTTCAGGAACTCAAATACCGCCTCTGTAACGCCCCAGTGCTGGCACATCCAACACCTGGGAGAACATTCATCATCGATGCTGACGCAAGCAACGTTGGAATCGGGGCGGTACTATCCCAAGTGCATGATGGCGAAGAGAAAGTGGTGGCATATTACAGCAAGGTCCTCTCGAAGCCCGAAAGAAACTACTGCGTGACCAGAAGGGAACTTCTAGCTCTTATCTTGGCAACAAAGCACTTTCATAAGTACATCTATGGACAGAAATTCCTTCTGCGGACAGACCATGGTGCTCTGAACTGGCTGTTGAACTTCAAAAATCCAGAAGGTCAAGTCGCAAGGTGGATAGAAAGACTGCAGACTTATGATTACCAGATTCAACACCGCAGAGGAAAGCTGCACTCAAACGCCGACGCATTGTCCCGAAGACCTTGCAAAGAGGATTGCAAGCATTGTAGGCGACAAGAAAACAAAGAAAATATTACCGCTCAGCGACTAAGAGCTGACCCCATATGCGGATGGAGCAATGAGGAAGTGAGGACCGCTCAACAGGAGGATCCAGATATCGAACCCATTCTCGCATGGAAAGAAAATGAAGAGAAACCTGAATGGGGAGACATTTCTGACAGGAGTCCAGTTCTCAAAGCCTATTGGGCACAGTGGGACTCACTATATGTGCAAGAAGGTGTCCTCAGGCGAAGATGGGAGTCCGCTGACGGTAAATCATATGTGATGCAGCTGATCGTACCGCAATCGAAAGTCAGTGAAGTTCTTCGGGAGATGCACGACGGGCCTTCTGGAGGTCACCTGGGAGTTAACAAAACACTGGAGAAGGTGCGACATCGGTTCTACTGGTTACATGCTAGAGATGACGTGGAGAAGTGGTGCCGAACTTGTGACAAGTGTGCTGCAACCAAAGGACCTGGTAGGAAGATTCAAGGTAAGATGCATCAGTACAACGTTGGATCGCCTTTTGAGAGGATTGCAGTAGATGTGGCTGGGCCTTTTCCAGAGACCAACGCTGGAAACAAGTACATTCTGGTTGTAATGGACTATTTTAGCAAATGGCCTGAGGCGTATGCCATCCCAAATCAAGAAGCCAAAACGGTGGTCGACCAGATTGTGTTTAACTGGGTAATTAGGTTTGGCGTGCCTATGGAACTTCATTCCGACCAAGGGAGGAACTTCGAGTCAAACATCTTCCAAGGAGTGTGCGGACTACTTGGCATCAAGAAGACCAGAAATACACCGCTTCATCCACAATCTGATGGGATGGTTGAAAGATTCAACCGGACCTTGAAAGAACACCTCACCAAGGTCGTAGGCGACTACCAAAGAGACTGGGATAGGCACGTACCGCTATTCCTGATGGCCTATAGAAGTGCAGTACATAGCTCGACAGGACAAACACCATCTGACATCCTGTTCGGGAAAACCATGCGGCTGCCCAGCGAACTCAAATTTGGATGCCCCACAGAGGAGCCACAGGACACAAACGAGTATGTGGATGACCTCAAGGAGAGACTCGCTGACATCCATAAAAGAACAAGGGAACGGATGAAAACCTACAGCGACCGGATGAAGACACGGTACGACACAAAAGCGACAACGGCAGGATTCCAAGCAGGAGATCGTGTGTGGCTTTATAATCCTCATCGTCAAAAGGGATTGTCACCGAAACTTCAGCAGAACTGGGAAGGTCCTTATACTGTTGTCACGAGGATTAACGACGTGGTTTACCGCATCCAAAGAGGATTAAGAGGCAAGTTAAAAGTAGTTCATTGTGACCGGCTGCATCGATATAGTGGCGAGGCTGCAGATGGAATTATTCGGGACGAACAATCTTAAGGAGGGGGCAGTGTAATGAACACCCAACATTTATACCAATTTCCTAATCGAAAACGTTTAACCGAAAACACAACTGGCAACACTATAATGGAATGGTATAAAATGACAGGCATTGTTTGTAAGCCAGTGTGTGTGAGTGTAGAGATGCTTGACAGCAAATGTGGAAACCATGGAGAAGAAACTGGAACGCTCTAGATAAGTATTGTTCTATATAAATAGGCCGCTGACGCAACGAGCAGTCAGTTTTGATTATAGAGTGATAAAGTTAAGAGTGAAGTGTTGTTAACCAGTGATAGTCCAATAGTCGAGTTGAGTTCGAATAAAGTATAAATACTGAATAAAGTGGTAGAAATAAATAAAAAAAGTGAAGTTTTATTTTTGCGAACTAAGCGCACGTTACAATACCTTGGAGCGCATGAAAAATGATAAATCTGCGGGGATCGACGGTATTCCTGTTGAATTTTATAAATATTCAAGTGAACTCTTTTTGCAGCATATCTGTAAATATTTTAATAAGCTTCTTGAAGAAGAATTAATTCCAAATTCGTTTTTAAGAGCTTGGATCTGTGCAATTTTTAAAAAAGGGGATTTGCAGCTAGCCGAAAATTACAGAGGTATTTCTATTTTACCATGTCTTAGGAAAATATTCATCCATATTCTATACCAAAGGTTGACAAAATGGGTTGAAGAGAATAATCTCCTTAGTATTTACCAAGCTGGTTTTCGTACAGGGCTGTCTACAGTGGATCATTTATTTGTTCTTACAAGTATTGTCAAAAGATTTTTGGATAAGAAAAAGAAATTGTATGCGTTATTTGTGGATTTCAAAGCAGCATTTGATACGGTTAACAGAAAATCATTAATTTATAAGCTTTCAACCTTGGACATATCGACTAAATTCCTTAATCTATACAAACTCCTTATTACAGAAACCTCTGCCGCAGTGTGGAATGGTAGCAAAATTTCCGATTTTTTTGGTACAAGCTCTGGTGTCCCTCAAGGGTGTAGTTTGAGTCCTATCATATTTGCTTTATTTATTGATGACATATCTAAAGATTTCCCTGGAGGAATAATGTTTGGTGAGACGCCAATAAAAATGCTTTTATATGCGGATGATGTTGTAATTCTAGCTGAAACCCCTAATGCTTTGCAGTTACAGATAAACAAATTAAAAAGATTTTGCGATTTATGGGATCTCAGTATTAATACCGCTAAATCTAAAATAATGATATTTCAAAATTCTCAACGCCGTAGAACTACACAAGAAAAATGGTTTTTGGAGCGAGAAGCCTTGGAAATTGTTAGTTACAAATATCTAGGGCTTTTAATAACATACAATCTTGACCTTTGTCCCCATATAAAAGAAAATTGTGCTACAGCCAAAACTGCAATTAATCTTATGTGGAGCAAATTTTTTGGAAACAAAGATTTTAATGCTTCTGCCAAGTTTAGGGTTTTTGATGCAACCATTAGAACACGTCTGTGTTATGCAAATCAAGTGTTTAGATACCAAAATATTGACGATTTTGAAGCAATCCAAAGATTCTTTTTAAAACGTATCCTTAAACTAGCTGAATCAACTCCTACGTTTGCTATTCACGTTGAATCTGGTATCTCACAAATATATCTTAAAAATCTGAAGGCAAATGCAGATTACATAATTAGAGTCATGAACAGATCGGATTCAAATCTTCAAAAACAAGTCATGAACTATGCGTTCCATCAGCGTTTATCTCCGTTTAAGGAATGGTTTGAGCTGGCAAATAGTCACAGTATGTACTTCAATATTAGTAACCTGAATTTAGTTAATTGGCGAGATGTTTTCTATCGATTTATAGCAAAAATAGACGACTCTTTATATCTGCAAAATTTAAACAGAGCTCAGACATCCTCGACCAGGCTTATTTACAGGGAATTAAATGATGTGCTGCATATTAAAAATTATTTTAGTGGAAAGCTTTCTCTCAATCAGATGAGTCTTATATTTAAAGCGAAGACGGAAATGCTCAATTTAAATTATAAACCACATAGAACTGATCTTAACCCGATATGTAGTTTGTGTAACCAGAATGAAATTGAAGATGTGTTCCACTTTTTAGCTGTATGTCCTATTTTAAAAGAAATCCGCAGTCTTTATTTTCAAAAGAGCATTCTTACACGCGAAGATACAAAGCAGATTTTAAATGGTTATTTATGTTGGAAAACCCTTCGTCTCTTCATTAATCACGCCCTATATTACCGGAACAGCTTTACAATAATGTAATACAAATATTGTGATCAACTATTTAAATATATGTATGTTTTTAATGTTCCTTTTTTTTTCTTTTGTTATTAGTTAGACTTAAATTTCAACCTTCAAATTTTTAATGTAAAACTCGAAACATGTCAATTGAGGCAGACGGCAAAATTTTTGCCATGCTATTATTCTTAAGTAACATTTAATTAAAAATGTAAATTTATCGAGAAGCATAATAAAGAATTTATAATAATAATAATAATAAGTGCGCAAAATGCATATCTGTGAGCAAACACCAAAAGAGTGAACCGACAGAAAGTTGACCGTGTATTTGCAAAGACATATGCCCGATCCTCTGTCATATCTATTAACAGTTCCAAACACGGCTTTGATGGAGTCAGGTAAGAGCTGAAACTATATCTCACATAAAACTTGAAAATAGTTTTACTTTCGTTTTATAGGATCGGACTTAATGGAATTCAGAACCCAATAGACGAAGGTTTCAAATTGAAAATGAACAAAACGGGGAACGGAGTCCTTAAAACGCTATGGCAAAGCTAACGTTTATGTTCACAGCACCTCAAAGTTGTCAAATCGGAGGGCATATACTACAATTACCACAACAAGCCATTAACGCACGAGTGTCTCCGAAAGTAGGAGCTTGCTTCCTTTAAAAAAAGCTTTTAATAAGTAATTTTTTTATTTACTTGTAGCTCTTCGATATGCGAAAGTTCACAACGAACATCAACAGAGAGTTATCCCGAACTGCCCCCGAATGTAGCCGTCTAGAGCGTCAATGCGTATCTGCCATTTCTTTAGCTAAATCTGGCAATAACCTCATTCACAGCCCTTTATGGATTCTGGTCATAAATATTGTTGCCATTCATATGCCGACTGACAACAATCGGGAGAAATATCGATAGTGGTAATGGAACATCCCCAACAACATCGGGAAGTGAAGACCCATGTTCGACTATCGAAAGTCAAACTTAGCTCATTTTAGCCGAAGATGCCAAAATGAATGCAAAGCTAAAGAATCATTCAACTCATGATGATAATACTTATGTACATATGTTGTTTTTATATTTTTTAAAGTACGAGCTTGTGTCTCTTGTGTATATTTTGTATATAAAAGCTTAAAACCATAATTTTTATACACCTACATAAATACATTATAATTTAAACGAAAAATAAAACATATTTATTTCCTATGATACTTATTTTTTTAAACGGTGGTAGAGCTGTAGCAGGTAATTTATAAAATGTGTGTCAGTTGTAAAAGCGATGGTGCCTGTGGCTTAGTAGCTAGCATGTAGGTATAAATGGGTATCGCTTTTGGCGAAGTTTGGACAAGTCTTCCGAGAATAATTACAATGCCATGAAAAGCTTTTTCCCATTTATTCGTTCGAAATGGACAAAAAAATTGAATCAGACAATAGGGTGAGGCATCAGTACTCCCCCGAGTTCTGATACCTCATATTTTATTTTTTGTTGCGAGAACGGTAACCAAACCTGGACAGTGTTTTATTATAACGCAGTTGTTGCCTTCGAACAAGATTTCCTTTAGGTGGATTGTTCGCCATGACAAACCCAAAAGAAAATGCTCGCCAGCATGAGCTCTATAGTCGTTACTATAGAATTCAATAGTTGATTTTCTGCATCTGAAATTGAATAAAATAGATCTGATCTTATATTTTGTATATTTTTTAGTCAGACCGTCAGTAAATAGGGTGTTCTTACGACCTGGTATTCGGTACCAATACGTTCTCCTCTTGATAGCGACAGTAAAACGTTTAGGAACACGAATTGTACTCAAAACTCCTATGGGTTGACCGAGTTTGTCAGACACTTAGAACTCTGTAAAGAATGCTGTTTCATCGAAGGCTCGGTTTGTAGTGATGATTTTAGTGTTTGAAACAGAACTTTTTGTTTCTGAAAGAGAATCAAAAGATAGTTGGATACATAATAATTTAGTAATACTTACAATGAATAAAAAATCTTAAGATTTCTTCATTCGAGTTTTGACTCCCAAGTTTTATTCTCAAATGAGAAAGACATGTCATGTTTTTTTTTTTTTTACTTTTCTATTGACGTTTAGAATCTTCCCACTACTCCATTTTTTATCAGGAAATGAACGCCATTTTCAATTCGTGTTGAAAATTTTGTTGCGGGTGTTTTGGGTTGAAGGGGTGGAAGTTGATACTCTGTATTATCTACTCTGTGCTTACAATGTGGGAAATTTGGAGAAAATTAACTAAACAGTACTAAAACACATCCTATTGTGAACTAACCGGAAAAAAAATGATTGCTTGACAGAATACGCTGCTTTCATTCGCGGTCGCTGTTGGTCTATTGGAATTTTGTTAAGCCTTTTTTAATTTTTTCTTTTATCGTTTCATATTTAAATAACCAATAAACTATATTTTTATAGTTGTGCTCTGTTTAGCTTTATTGATTAAGAACCAAACGGCCAAAAAGGTAAGAGCAAAAAATTTCAAAAAACTTTTAAATTCTTAGTAAAACTTTTCTTATTTTAGGGAACAGCTAAATGAAAAAGAAACAATCAAAACACAAAAAAAAAATTGGGGTCCGGATACAGAGACGTTTCTCTGTGAAGTATGAAAAAAAAATTGAGCAGCTTCGTGGGACTCTCAAAAACAGCCACATTTTCAAAGAGATGGCTGAGATGATGGTGGCCGTCAGAAATCTTTGTCAAAATAAGTAATATGACGGCAAGATACAAGTAAGTTTCGCTGTTTAATTTATAGAATCAGATAATATATGTAATCTTTGTTTTATGTAGAAAAGAAAAAGCAATCATTGGCTGCTCAGGAGAAGCCCCTTCTGAATGGCAAATGTTTCACAAAGCTCTCTGTCCTCGGAACGTTCAAAAGCATGAACAAAGAAGCACTAGTTAATGAACTTATTATTTCATTGACCCAAAAAATACAACCATATCAGACAGGTCAGAGTCTGATGTCTTAGTCCTGTTGAATCTTCAAAGTAATAAGAGATACAAAGTACTAGTAGGTATATAAAGTGTTTATTTTACGATGTCTACCGCACAACGGTCGTATATTTAAAAGGCGACCTCAGTACTGAGTCAATCCTATTTATACAATTTGTGTGCTACACATTGTAGGAAACCATTGTTTTTTTATATATATTACAACTACAGTTTTCTATATTTTTTTTTTATTCTAACATTCATACTTCCTAGTTCAAAATTCAAATCCAAATTCAGTTTCCAAATTCAAATTAGTTCAGTTGGTTTGAGGATTAGGTTGAAGTAATAGCAATCGCTTATAGAAGAATGAAGGTAAGGTAGTGTGTGAGGTGTGGAACGTGTTGGTTCGGTCATTAGATGAGAGAGAGGAATGAACATCGTCGAGTATTGAACAAATCGTTAAATTACGGGGAAGAAAACTAAATGCAACCCTTACAAATAAATCTAAATAAAAGTACAGATAAATATGAGAAAAAAAGCTAAAGTAAAAAAAAAAGTAAAAAAAATGTAAAAGAGGAGCAGCATACGGAATTGATCCCGGACCCCAAAAATCAATACATCATGGTATGACGGTCATACCAATCGGGCCACGTAAGCTTGCAAAGTTTATATGACTAAGATCGCTTCACGTAATATGGGACATGGGAGTATACAAGTTAGATACTTTTCGAAGTTCGAAACACCTTATCATTTAACACCCACGAAGAGGATCGGCGTCCCCAACACAAGCGCAGTTCAGTTACGCGTTTTTTTTTATTGACGGATATTTTAATCAAAAAAGCAGGATAACGTCACACCTATTTTTCTAAAATCCTAAAGAAAATTTTGAAACGAAAAACAGAATTTTCCGAATAAAATTGCCGAAAATATGCCGAAAAAAGGAAGTGGGAATAGCCACCATCTTACATTTTGCGAATGTATTGGAGAGGGAGTTTTCGTAACCCAACAAGCTGACCCGACGCTATATAAGGCAGTGCACGACCTATCTTCCGTTTTTTTCTTTCGTCAGACGCCTCGGTGCGGGTATTCCGTCGCTGTCTTCTTGAACAAAAATAAAAATCAAACGTGGTAAACTAAAAATATAAAATCAAAAGAGTGTGGTGCAAAAACAAAAGAACAATCAAGTGTAGTTTGAAAAAAATAAGCTATAAAATAAAAAAAAAAAGCCATTTGCAAGAAACCCTTCCCTCCCATTTTAAAAAGTAAAAAAAAAAGTGACGAAAAAGAATAGGTACCACAAGAAAGATACCTGACCAACACCTCTTGCAAAGCAAGAACCCAGGAGAACGCTGAAGGGTAAGTTCGCCTCTTTTCCAAAAGAAAAGGTTTTGTAAAAGCATAAGCAGAATTAAAATTTTCTTCATGTATATTAAATACTCAGGCGCAAATAACCTAGGCAAAGCACATGTACTAACCATCGTAGGCATACATTTAGTACACACGTGCCTAGCTAAAATAGAAGTAAAAGCACGCCTAAGATCGACCTACAAGAAGCCACCCGCTACACATAACCCACGCCAGAAGAAGAAAAAAAATCAAGAAGCAGCCCACCAGACAGAAGCCCCACCAGAAAAACAGATCGCCTGCCGTACAACAACAACACCTCTGACGCCAAAGATAAAGCCCCAACAGCAAAAACACCTACCCAAAGAAAAAAAAACTCACAGATCAGCATCAGCATACGCAAGAGAAAAAAAAATCATCTGCAGCAGCCATCCTCATATCCTCATATCATCGTGATCATATCAATAGATTTGATCAGCACCTTACGTTTCATCCCAATCACGACACCATCCATTCATCCGTCTCATCCGTCTTCCCATCTTTACTCATCGCATTCAACAACAACCACAGCAGCCACCCACAGTACGCTTCACCCTACCTCACGTTTTTTTTTTGTTTTCCTTCTTCTACCTATTTACCTACTGAAAATTTGCTCTCGCCAATATTAAATTGTGAAAAGTTAAGTATCCAATAGTTTAAAGTCAATACGATCGAGTGTGTTAAGGTTGTTAAAATTTTTCTTCTCTTCTTTTTATCGTAATCTAGCTAAACAAAAAAAAGAGAATCTCATATGTACGTAAACATATGTATGCCAACAATTGTCAACACTTTCTTATTATGATCAACGCCATACCCTCGATGCTGTGCACACCATCAGGAGGAATTTCAACGTCGATTTAAAAACGCAAGGCAAATATGAGATTTTGTTTGTTGTTTATGCGGGATAAGTGATTTGATTTTATTAATGTCATTATTCCAAATTTGAACGATCTCTTTGATAGTGTTAAGAGAATTTTTTTTTTAATAATTTTTATATCAAATGCCAGTATTTTACGTAATCCTTAAAGTATGCTATAAAAGATTTTGAACCAAAGACGGTGGAACTTTTAACCTTTGCTTAAACGAATTAGAATATTCTGTGAAAAAGAAATAGAATGAAAATATATATATATTAAATAGACCCATAGAGAAAAAGGAAAAACCTATAAGAAAAAGTTCAATCAAGTCTGAGAAAAGAAAAAAATGAAATTATTACGCTCTTACCAGTGGCAGGCTGAGTAAGCGCAAATGCTAGTGAAACTTAAAGCTCACATACTTTTAGAAAATTGGATTTTAAAGTTGAAGTTGGATTTCATTATCGTTAATCTTTTTTTTTTTTTATCCTTATTTACAAGTTTGACTTAACCTAACATAATCGCATTTTATATGTAGCTTATTATTTTTAGGACTTATTTTTGCTGTTATTACCATGAATCTCTTATTAAAATGTTTTCTTATTAAATATGAAATGAGCTAAAGCTTTGGAAAGTATTTTTTTCTTTTTGTGCATTTCGTCGATGATGGTTTTTATTGATCACAGATACACAGATGCTGTCGTACCTTCGAATGAGTGACCGTGTTCCGATTCTTTTTTTTTGATTCCGACTTTTAGTTTTGTTTGCTTAATATGATTATGAAATAAGAACCGTATAGTGGATGTGACTTTGCCAAGGGCACCCGGGTCGTAAGATGGTCGTAAGATGGTAGGCGACGCGTGAAGTGATGGAGTAAATCAGTCGTTTCATGTGGGGGTTACTATAAAAATGAGGACATGGTAATCCAGGATGGTATCGTTCAAGAATTTATATTCTTTGGTATGATACCGAGGGAGGGAAAATCCTCAGACGAGCTTATACATCGGTGCTCTCCTCACGTTATATCCTTATAGGAATTTTTTAGGATGAATAGGACTATTCATGCTTCGCTCGATTTTCCGTACAGCAAAGGCATGAAAACGTAACGGCCGTCCATGATTCCGACGCAAGAACCCCCCCTCCGACGAGCTAGTTTTGGCTATGCAAGCATGCCAAGCGGTCGTGAGTCAATGGACAACCATCTGCCTTGCTATCAGGACTTTCTTAGTGTCCCTGTAGCGCTGAGGAATAACGATAGTGTGAAAGGTGGATGGTCTAAAGGTAATATCTTGGGTTGGGTTGATGACATCCTTATTTATGGTAATGTGGGTGTGATTGGTTCTCAACTCAGATGTCCTTCCTCGAATATCACCTCGAGGGTACGTTACAACATATTGTGTCCATATTTATTTATCTTAAATTCTATTTCAGGAGATGACTGTGTGCAGAAGGTCACGTACAGTTATCTCCTTTTTTTTATTTTATCTTTTATTACCTATTGTATAGTTATCTATAATCGTTGGGAATTTCATAGCGAACACATGGTTAACATTCATGTGTTCGCTATCTTAAAATGTGTTGAACATTCATGTGTTAACTCTCCCCCCTCTTAAAATTAAACGTCCTCGTTTAAAATTCCTCTAGCTTTAAGAGCTTCTTTATACAGTCTATTATATTCTTTTTTTGCTTGTAGTTTCTTATAATTCGTATAGATTTTACAAAATTTGTTTAAAATGTAACATATAAAAATTATTATTGATAGTTATAATTGAAAAAAATATTGTTGCTAATGGATGTTCTTCAATTGGAATAGTAAATTTTCTTAATGTTTTAATATTATCAAATTTGTAATCCGAATCAGACTCTAATATCTTTAATATTTCAAATTCTTCAGTTTTCCCGGAGAGTATATATTTTCTAATTTCGTTCTTATAATTCACAAATGTTTCGTTATCAATAGTTATTTGTTCGTCAAATTGTACTAAATTTGTTCCACTTATATCTTTATTATTTAAAATATGATTTCCTGATAATAAGATGTTACTTTCGTCAATTCTAAAAATTGGATTATTTTGTTCTTGGACAATATTACAATGTGCTGATTTTCCTTCGATTAATGGAATAGTACAATTATCATTAGGTAGTTCCTTACATATTATAGAATCTACATATTTTTGACAATTTTCATTTCTTACATATTCATTATTACAACTTGAAATTGTTTTATCCATTATCAATTTTCCATGTCTAAATTCTAATGAGGTTAAAATGAAATGTTTACATTGTTTTTCAATTATTGGATATTTGTAAATTGTTATTAAGTTGTTTTTGACTTTACATAAATATATATCAGCATATTCTAGAACGTCTATTATTGGTATATTTAGTTTCTCTTTTAATTTATTAATTTATTTTTATTTCGTCTAAGTTGATACTTTTGGAATTAAAATTATTATGTTTAGCTAGATTAATTGTTAGCATTACTGATTCTAGTTCTTTATAAATAGCTTTTAATAAATGTGTTTTTTGAATGCTTGCAGAATCCATTTCATTAAACATTTTTTCAAAGTGTGAATTTATTTTCGATTGCTTATTATTGTTTTCGATTAAATCATTTATTCCCCGATGTATTTCAATTAAGTCATCATGATCTGGGTTTCCGGATATCAATTTTATTATCTTTCCTAAGAAGTTTATTGCTCTTTTAAATCTTGAGTGTGTTAAAACTTGTTCTTCTAAGGCTTCAATTTCATTGATTAAAATTTTCTCTTCATCTGAAGGCTTATCAATTGAATTCCTTACTTTATAAAATGGTTTAAGTATTTTATCTAAATCTGTTATGTGATATAAAAATTCTTTATTCCTAAATAGAAATGCATCTTCCGTTTGAGTTGCTATAAACTTTTTATCTTCTAGATTTATCATATCGTAGCAATTGCTTATACTTAATAATTTAAATATTACGATTGCAAGGTATACACTTTTTCTTAACATTGTCTTTATGTATTATTTTTTATTTGTTTGTTAAAATAATATTTCCTTTATTTTCTTTCACTATATGTTTTTTATACTTAGGTAGATCCTTAGGTCTCCTATCTGATTTAAGATACACAATATCGTTTTGATTAAATTCTTTATTGATTCTATTTTTGTTTTGGTATTCAACAGTTCTTTGTTGCGCTTTACTTATTAACTCGCGAACTTCAGTATACAAATTTTTATTAAAAAACAATTCTACCGGTTGGTTTTTAGTAACTGAATGTATAGTTAAGTTATATTGTTTGACCGCGTTATAAATTTCAATTATTGGTTTTGTTTTATTTTCCAATGCAAGAGCGTTTGTAAGTTCAATAAGTGTATTGTGAATTCTTTCGACTTGTCCGTTCGTCGTTGAATGACTGACTGGCGTCTTAACGTGTTGGATTCCTAATTTATTCAGAATACTTTGTACAGAAGGGGAAATGAATACGTTTTCATTGTCTGTAACTACATTCTGACAAAAAGGATATACTGTGCTAAGGATTTCTTCAATTTTTTTATATAGAAGTTTCTTATCTTCAATTTTACTTATGTAGCAATATTTTGAATACTTATCAACAGAAGTTATAAATAGCTCTTTGCTCATATAAAAGATATCAAAATGTACAGTTTCGCCAGCAAAGTTAGGGATAGGTGTATTTTTCATAATTTGTTTCGTTGGATGGCGTTCGTATTTACTTGTATGACATATTTCACATGTGTTTGTAATTTCTTTACACGTTATCTTCATGTTACGCCAAAAATATTTTGTCATGATTTCTTGAACATTATTTGAATGATTTCTATGTGCACGTTTATGTATTTGTTCTGATATATATATTTGTTTGCCGACATCTGTTATGTCCTCTAATAATTTTCTTGCTATCAAAATTTTATAATTTTCGAAATGTTTAAGTATTTGTGCTTCTATATAAAATAAACTTTGTTCGTCTATTTTTATTGCGTTTACTCCTTTTGGATTTAATACCTTTCTTAACTCAATTATTACTTTACTGGTGTCTGAATATTTTATTTCGTGTCTTACGTGATCTTTAAAAATATTTTTTGTTGTTGTTAAGTCGACGTTATCGTTAAACAAAATTATTTGATTATGAAATGTGTTTATTGGTTGTGAAACCACTTTTAATGATTTGGAGGGTGAGCTATCAAAAGAGTGAATTGAATCATTTTGTTCAATCGCATTCGTATTTATTTGCTGTCTAGACAAGGCATCGGCTACTACGTTTTGGTGTCCTGGCTTGTATACTAATTTAGCTCCATACTCTTCAATGAGATTTTTCCATCTCTTAAGTTTAGTATTTGGGTTTTTTTCTGATATAGCGAATATTAATGATTGATGATCTGTATAAATTGTCCGATCTGCTATTCCGTATAGGAAATTCCTTAATTTCTGTAATGACCATATAATTTCCAATAACTCCTTTTCGTTAGTTGAATAATTTTGTTCGGTCTCATTTAAAGTTCTAGATATAAAAGTTATAGGGTGTCTGTTTTGTGATAATACAGCACCAATTGCGAAATTGCTCGCATCAGTAGTCAAATCAAATGGCTTACTGAAATCAGGTTGAAACAATTCGATTTGTTCTATTAGATTATTTTTCACTTTTTTAATTGCTTCTAAAGCTAATTCATCATTCTGTAAATTTAATTTTATTTTTTGACTTTGGTTCTTTTTAACCATTCCATTTTCTCCTTTTAAGTGAACTGTTAGTGGTTTAACTATTTGGGCGAAATTTTCTACAAATTTCCTATAATAACTGGCAAGGCCGAGAAAAGATCGTAGCTCTTTGAGTGTAGTTGGTACTGGATACTCTTGTATTGTTTTTACTTTAGTGGGATCCACTACTACTCTATTACTTTTAATCACATGACCCAGGTATTCTAATGAATCTTTAAAAAAGTGTGATTTCTCATGCGATATTTTCATATTTGCTTTGTGTAATGCATTCACTATTATTTGTATATGTTTCATATGTTCTTCGGGCGTGGATGAATAAATCAACACATCATCTATATAGATATATGCAAACTTGCCTATATACTCTCTGAGTATATCATCCACACATCGCTGAAATATCGACGGTGCATTTTTTAAACCAAAGGGCATACGTATAAATTCGTATTTTGCCCCATTCACTGAAAATGCTGTTTTTTCTCTGTCAGACTCTTTTATCCTAATCTGGTGGAAGCCTGATTCTAAATCAATAGTCGAGAAAATCTTAGCTTTTCCTAAATTTTGTATGGTCATGTTCACGTCAGGAATTGGGTATCTATCCGTAATTGTTTGTGAATTTATTTTCTGGAAATCAATTACCATGCGCCGTTTAGGCCTCCCGTTCTCATCGACACCTTTCTTGGGAACTGTCCATATTGGAGAATTATAAGGTGATCTACTTTTTTGTATAATCCCTTCTTCTAATAATTTTTCAATTTCTTTGTTGACAAACCCGTTGTCTGCGTATGGATATGGATACTGTTTTGTCCATATGGGTTCGTTATCGTTAGTTCGTATAGTCGCTTCTATAGTTGTAGTGAATGGAAGTTTCTCATTCAATTCATTATTTATCTTCATTAGGTTATCTATTTTTTCTTTATATGTTTCTGAGTCATTCGTATAATGTATAGTTTGTTCTAACTTTTTTTCATATTCTAGTTTGTACTCAAACAAATTAATTTTTGCTTTTATTAATCTAAGTCCTTGTTCACCTAAAATAAGATCAAAATCTTCTAATTCTGAAATTTCAAAAAAACATATTTTATACCCAAAAA
Source organism: Melanostoma scalare (assembly GCA_949752695.1). NCBI lineage: Eukaryota > Metazoa > Arthropoda > Insecta > Diptera > Syrphidae > Melanostoma > Melanostoma scalare. The sequence goes on from OX456985.1 coordinate 120,295,851, forward strand.
GATTTATTATCTTTTTATATCTAATTATTGATACACCATGTAATGTTTTTGTTTTTAAAGGTTCTATTGGGACCCTTTCTCCTATATCACATTTATTACTTATATAATTATTAGTAGCACCCGAATCTACTAAAATGTTTACCGATTTACCCGTTAACATACATTTTCTTGTTAGACATGGTAAACCGTTTATTCGCCTAAAAAAGTACTCTCCGTTTCAAAATTAATTTCTAAATGTTTATTACTTACAACATCCTCTCCTAATTTACTGGTGTCAATCTGGTTGACTCTTTGAAACTTATGATTTCGTCCAGAATCTTCGTGTTCTCGTTTAGTCGCTGGAAATGTTGGATCCGGTGCTTGTTGTACATGTTGACGTTGATAGTTGTTCTGTTGTTGGAACTGCGGTTGGAAGCCTCGTTGTTGTTGTTGTCTGAATGGATTCCGATGATTGAAAGCTGAATTGTCCGTTTCCATTGCTCTTGGGTGATTTGGAGTAACATACTTCTGCGGCTGGGCTTCGTAATTTGGTCTGAATTGTCTTTGATCGGTATGGACTTGTTTTTGCATTGTATCTCGTCTAGGATTGTGATTTACCAGATTGTCACGTCTTATATGTGTATCTGTAGCATGAGACATACTATCGTGTTGTATCGTTAATGCTATGGCATATGCTTTTTCCAGTGTACCGGGTTGATTTGAGTACAATGTTGCTTTTGTGAAACTTGAATTTAAATTTGCGGTGAATATTCGTACTGCTTCTTCCATAGCTAAGGTTTCTTGAATTTTCCTTCCTTCTTGTGATGATGTCATCGTTATTTTTGAAAGTATGAGATTTAATGCGTTATTAATTAAATCGTAATACTCTGACAATGTATTCTTTCCTTGATGAATACGTCTTAATTCTTCTTGAAGAACATAAAGAGGTCTACTGTCTGCGTATGTATAATCTAGTCTATTTATTATGGCTTTAAAATTCACTATCGTATTTTGATTCGTTAGTATGTGTGCAGCTTCTCCTTGAATTTTTGTTCTGACTATCGTTAATGCGTGATAGTATTGTGGTGTACCAGAGAATATTTGAATTTCATTCATAAGGTTACATACCATAGATCTCCAAGGTGCAAGGTCTGTATTCTTGGGAATTACCATTAAATGTAGGTATCGCTGAAAACACTGTGAGATTTATATCTTCTGGTTTTTGATAACTAGGCACTTCTGGATTTAAAACTGGTGTAGTTGTAATTGCTTGGAATGCACCTTGTCCAGCTCTTAGTAAATTAACTTCTGCTTGTAAAGAAGTGTTCGCTATTCCTTGTCTTTTAATTTCTTCATATAGTTGTGCCATTGTAGTTTTGATGTCTATAATTTCGTCCACAGTTGCCATTTTATTGGTTGTTTGTAGCTTGATACTTTCTTGAGTTCGAATTTTTTTCTTAAACATTAATTAATTTCACTGCCTTTTTGTTTTTAAAGGACTTTATAAATATACTTTTTACTTGCACTGCCTTTTTACTTTTAAAGGACTTTATAATTATACTTTTTATTTATAAGTTACAGTTATCTATCATTTTCGCAGATTAGTGTAACGATGCTTGAACTTCAAGTCTTGTTTTGGCTAGATCCTTATTTTTTGAAAAGGATCCCGGTTGAGCCCCCAGTTAATGAACTTATTATTTCATTGACCCAAAAAATACAACCATATCAGACAGGTCAGAGTCTGATGTCTTAGTCCTGTTGAATCTTCAAAGTAATAAGAGATACAAAGTACTAGTAGGTATATAAAGTGTTTATTTTACGATGTCTACCGCACAACGGTCGTATATTTAAAAGGCGACCTCAGTACTGAGTCAATCCTATTTATACAATTTGTGTGCTACACATATTGTGTCCATATTTATTTATCTTAAATTCTATTTCAGGAGATGACTGTGTGCAGAAGGTCACGTACAGTTATCTCCTTTGTTTTATTTTATCTTTTATTACCTATTGTATAGTTATCTATAATCGTTGGGAATTTCATAGGGAACACATGGTTAACATTCATGTGTTCGCTATCTTAAAATGTGTTGAACATTCATGTGTTAACTCTCCCCCCTCTTAAAATTAAACGTCCTCGTTTAAAATTCCTCTAGCTTTAAGAGCTTCTTTATAGAATCTATTATATTCTTTTTTTGCTTGTAGTTTCTTATAATTCGTATAGATTTTACAAAATTTGTTTAAAATGTAACATATAAAAATTATTATTGATATAGTTATAATTGAAAAAAATATTGTTGCTAATGGATGTTCTTCAATTGGAATAGTAAATTTTCTTAATGTTTTAATATTATCAAATTTGTAATCCGAATCAGACTCTAATATCTTTAATATTTCAAATTCTTCAGTTTTCCCGGAGAGTATATATTTTCTAATTTCGTTCTTATAATTCACAAATGTTTCGTTATCAATAATTATTTGTTCGTCAAATTGTACTAAATTTGTTCCACTTATATCTTTATTATTTAAAATATGATTTCCTGATAATAAGATGTTACTTTCGTCAATTCTAAAAATTGGATTATTTTGTTCTTGGACAATATTACAATGTGCTGATTTTCCTTCGATTAATGGAATAGTACAATTATCATTAGGTAGTTCCTTACATATTATAGAATCTACATATTTTTGACAATTTTCATTTCTTACATATTCATTATTACAACTTGAAATTGTTTTATCCATTATCAATTTTCCATGTCTAAATTCTAATGAGGTTAAAATGTAATGTTTACATTGTTTTTCAATTATTGGATATTTGTAAATTGTTATTAAGTTGTTTTTGACTTTACATAAATATATATCAGCATATTCTAGAACGTCTATTATTGGTATATTTAGTTTCTCTTTTAATTTATTAATTTATTTTTATTTCGTCTAAGTTGATACTTTTGGAATTAAAATTATTATGTTTAGCTAGATTAATTGTTAGCATTACTGATTCTAGTTCTTTATAAATAGCTTTTAATAAATGTGTTTTTTGAATGCTTGCAGAATCCATTTCATTAAAAAAAAATATTTGAAAAAATCAAAGTGTGAATTTATTTTCGATTGCTTATTATTGTTTTCGATTAAATCATTTATTCCCCGATGTATTTCAATTAAGTCATCATGATCTGGGTTTCCGGATATAAATTTTCTTTCCTAAGAAGTTTATTGCTCTTTTAAATCTTGAGTGTGTTAAAACTTGTTCTTCTAAGGCTTCAATTTCATTGATTAAAATTTTCTCTTCATCTGAAGGCTTATCAATTGAATTCCTTACTTTATAAAATGGTTTAAGTATTTTATCTAAATCTGTTATGTGATATAAAAATTCTTTATTCCTAAATAGAAATGCATCTTCCGTTTGAGTTGCTATAAACTTTTTATCTTCTAGATTTATCATATCGTAGCAATTGCTTATACTTAATAATTTAAATATTACGATTGCAAGGTATACACTTTTTCTTAACATTGTCTTTATGTATTATTTTTCCTTTGTTTGTTAAAATAATATTTCCTTTATTTTCTTTCACTATATGTTTTTTATACTTAGGTAGATCCTTAGGTCTCCTATCTGATTTAAGATACACAATATCGTTTTGATTAAATTCTTTATTGATTCTATTTTTGTTTTGGTATTCAACAGTTCTTTGTTGCGCTTTACTTATTAACTCGCGAACTTCAGTATACAAATTTTTATTAAAAAACAATTCTACCGGTTGGTTTTTAGTAACTGAATGTATAGTTAAGTTATATTGTTTGACCGCGTTATAAATTTCAATTATTGGTTTTGTTTTATTTTCCAATGCAAGAGCGTTTGTAAGTTCAATAAGTGTATTGTGAATTCTTTCGACTTGTCCGTTCGTCGTTGAATGACTGACTGGCGTCTTAACGTGTTGGATTCCTAATTTATTCAGAATACTTTGTACAGAAGGGGAAATGAATACGTTTTCATTGTCTGTAACTACATTCTGACAAAAAGGATATACTGTGCTAAGGATTTCTTCAATTTTTTTATATAGAAGTTTCTTATCTTCAATTTTACTTATGTAGCAGTATTTTGAATACTTATCAACAGAAGTTATAAATAGCTCTTTGCTCATATAAAAGATATTAAAATGTACAGTTTCGCCAGCAAAGTTAGGGATAGGTGTATTTTTCATAATTTGTTTCGTTGGATGGCGTTCGTATTTACTTGTATGACATATTTCACATGTGTTTGTAATTTCTTTACACGTTATCTTCATGTTAGGCCAAAAATATTTTGTCATGATTTCTTGAACATTATTTAAATGATTTCTATGTGCACGTTTATGTATTTGTTCTGATATATATATTTGTTTGTCGACATCTGTTATGTCCTCTAATAATTTTCTTGCTATCAAAATTTTATAATTTTCGAAATGTTTAAGTATTTGTGCTTCTATATAAAATAAACTTTGTTCGTCTATTTTTATTGCGTTTACTCCTTTTGGATTTAATACCTTTCTTAACTCAATTATTACTTTACTGGTGTCTGAATATTTTATTTCGTGTCTTACGTGATCTTTAAAAATATTTTTTGTTGTTGTTAAGTCGACGTTATCGTTAAACAAAATTATTTGATTATGAAATGTGTTTATTGGTTGTGAAACCACTTTTAATGATTTGGAGGGTGAGCTATCAAAAGAGTGAATTGAATCATTTTGTTCAATCGCATTCGTATTTATTTGCTGTCTAGACAAGGCATCGGCTACTACGTTTTGGTGTCCTGGCTTGTATACTAATTTAGCTCCATACTCTTCAATGAGATTTTTCCATCTCTTAAGTTTAGTATTTGGGTTTTTTTCTGATATAGCGAATATTAATGATTGATGATCTGTATAAATTGTCAGATCTGCTATTCCGTATAGGAAATTCCTTAATTTCTGTAATGACCATATAATTGCCAATAACTCCTTTTCGTTAGTTGAATAATTTTGTTCGGTCTCATTTAAAGTTCTAGATATAAAAGTTATAGGGTGTCTGTTTTGTGATAATACAGCACCAATTGCGAAATTGCTCGCATCAGTAGTCAAATCAAATGGCTTACTGAAATCAGGTTGAAACAATTCGATTTGTTCTATTAATTTATTTTTCACTTTTTTAATTGCTTCTAAAGCTAATTCATCACTCTGTAAATTTAATTTTATTTTTTGACTTTGGTTCTTTTTAACCATTCCATTTTCTCCTTTTAAGTGAACTGTTAGTGGTTTAACTATTTGGGCGAAATTTTCTACAAATTTCCTATAATAACTGGCAAGGCCGAGAAAAGATCGTAACTCTTTGAGTGTAGTTGGTACTGGATACTCTTGTATTGTTTTTACTTTAGTGGGATCCACTACTACTCTATTACTTTTAATCACATGACCCAGGTATTCTACTGAATCTTTAAAAAAGTGTGATTTCTCATGCGATATTTTCATATTTGCTTTGTGTAATGCATTCACTATTATTTGTATATGTTTCATATGTTCTTCGGGCGTGGATGAATAAATCAACACATCATCTATATAGATATATGCAAACTTGCCTATATACTCTCTGAGTATATCATCCACACATCGCTGAAATATCGACGGTGCATTTTTTAAACCAAAGGGCATACGTATAAATTCGTATTTTGCCCCATTCACTGAAAATGCTGTTTTTTCTCTGTCAGACTCTTTTATCCTTATCTGGTGGAAGCCTGATTCTAAATCAATAGTCGAGAAAATCTTAGCTTTTCCTAAATTTTGTATGGTCATGTTCACGTCAGGAATTGGGTATCTATCCGTAATTGTTTGTGAATTTATTTTCTGGAAATCAATTACCATGCGCCGTTTAGGCCTCCCGTTCTCATCGACACCTTTCTTGGGAACTGTCCATATTGGAGAATTATAAGGTGATCTACTTTTTTGTATAATCCCTTCTTCTAATAATTTTTCAATTTCTTTGTTGACAAACCCGTTGTCTGCGTATGGATATGGATACTGTTTTGTCCATATGGGTTCGTTATCGTTAGTTCGTATAGTCGCTTCTATAGTTGTAGTGAATGGAAGTTTCTCATTCAATTCATTATTTATCTTCATTAGGTTATCTATTTTTTCTTTATATGTTTCTGAGTCATTCGTATAATGTATAGTTTGTTCTAACTTTTTTTCATATTCTAGTTTGTACTCAAACAAATTAATTTTTGCTTTTATTAATCTAAGTCCTTGTTCACCTAAAATAAGATCAAAATCTTCTAATTCTGAAATTTCAAAAAAACATATTTTATACCCAAAAAGATTTATTATCTTTTTATATCTAATTATTGATACACCATGTAATGTTTTTGTTTTTAAAGGTTCTATTGGGACCCTTTCTCCTATATCACATTTATTACTTATATAATTATTAGTAGCACCCGAATCTACTAAAATGTTTACCGATTTACCCGTTAACATACATTTTCTTGTTAGACATGGTAAACCGTTTATTCGCCTAAAAAAGTACTCTCCGTTTCAAAATTAATTTCTAAATGTTTATTACTTACAACATCCTCTCCTAATTTACTGGTGTCAATCTGGTTGACTCTTTGAAACTTATGATTTCGTCCAGAATCTTCGTGTTCTCGTTTAGTCGCTGGAAATGTTGGATCCGGTGCTTGTTGTACATGTTGACGTTGATAGTTGTTCTGTTGTTGGAACTGCGGTTGGAAGCCTCGTTGTTGTTGTTGTCTGAATGGATTCCGATGATTGAAAGCTGAATTGTCCGTTTCCATTGCTCTTGGGTGATTTGGAGTAACATACTTCTGCGGCTGGGCTTCGTAATTTGGTCTGAATTGTCTTTGATCGGTATGGACTTGTTTTTGCATTGTATCTCGTCTAGGATTGTGATTTACCAGATTGTCACGTCTTATATGTGTATCTGTAGCATGAGACATATTATCGTGTTGTATCGTTAATGCTATGGCATATGCTTTTTCCAGTGTACCGGGTTGATTTGAGTACAATGTTGCTTTTGTGAAACTTGAATTTAAATTTGCGGTGAATATTCGTACTGCTTCTTCCATAGCTAAGGTTTCTTGAATTTTCCTTCCTTCTTGTGATGATGTCATCGTTATTTTTGAAAGTATGAGATTTAATGCGTTATTAATTAAATCGTAATACTCTGTTTCTGACTAGGTTTTATTTGTACCAAAAAAACTAGGGAAAAAAAATACTCTTATAAAAACTTTCTTAAGAAAAAAAAAAAGACACGTCCAATTCAATTGCCTTATAATTCGGTTGTATTTACATTATGTATTTGATATACCATTAGAGGTCATAAGTGACAAATTCTATGTTTTTATTTACATTAGTTTTGACATATAAATATTTTGTGGATTCTATTTTAAATATTAGCATTGTTCGATTAACGAATTAATATTTACTCATATTTCATTCATTCTTTACTTTAACATTAAATAATCAAAAAGAACATTGTACTTTCGTACATTCTCCCGCCTCGGAATGGTGAATGGTAAAAATTTGGTGTCGCAGAAATATACAGTAGTATGGCATCACCGTTCCATTGATTTCAGCCACAAAGTATACTACATTTATCTACTCTGGTGTTTCAGCATTGAGATCGATTCCAATATGTTCCACGATAGTGAGACCACTCAGGTGTACATGCAAATAGATAACAATGTTAGTGCATAATAAAAATGTAATCCCATATACACCCATGCCCAAATAGAGTAACAAGACTATCATTACAGACATGCATATGCATACTACGTAAACACATTGTACAAACGAAGTAGTGTTTTTTCATTCACGCTTGAATGAAATTCTGATGGGTTGCTGGGAGTTAGCGTAGTACAGCAATATCATTGATGAATGGTGTTCACTCACACCGGTGGTGGTTGTGGATTGTGGTTCCAGTTTCCATTCCGTCATTTAGTAATTGTAGCAGTAGCCAGTAGGTATAATTAATTCAATTGTTGAAGGTGTGTAGAAGAATCATGGTGCCGGCATGTTTTCTTCGAAAATTTTTATTCGTAGATAATTGTTGAAGTGAGTTTTGGGTTTTTTTTAAAGTGAAGTTTACAAATTCATTGTGTTAAATGTTGCTGGAATACATAGATGGATTAAGTTGCGACGAATTTCCCGCAACTTTTATGTTTGATAATGGTCAATGGAGGCCATGTGTTCCAGGTTTATATTTATTGTTGTTTTTATTCAAAGATTTGATTTTATATTATATTTTATTAAATTTTATTTGTTTTGTGTGATTTGTATGTTATTGGTGATCAGTCTCGTGCATGTTCAATTTTATTTTAATTTTTAATTTCGATTTTGTTCAGCGTGCGTAGATTTGTGTGTATGTGTGTAATCGTGCAAGGTTTGCCATTTAATTCGCGGATTTCGGTATTCAGTATTCGGTGTCGCGCGTGAAAGAGGTTCTTGTTTTAATATATGAATATATATTGGGTGTGTGTGTGTGTGTGTATGGGTATACGCGGTGTGCTAGAAAGAATGCACAATAGTAATGGCCAATTTAACGTGGCCAAGTGCCATCCTTCTTTAGTTGGAAAACTAGAGTTGTTGTTTACATTTTGATGATAAACAAACCGCGATTTATTTCGGAAATGTTTCGCGAATTTTATAACTTTGATTAAGTTGTAGGTGTGTTTAAAGTATGAGAACTATGAAGTGCTATATTAAATTTAAATTCAGTGGACTGTATATTTGGTCTTAAGATTAATCAGACCTGTGTACAAAATGGTCAAATGCATTTGCCGACGGCATTTGACATTTCGTGTTTTATATTTTTCTATGTTATGTGGATCGTGTTCTTTTTTTGTTTTTAAAATGGCAGGTGCATTTGCATTTGCCTATAATTTGTTATTTTAATAAATTTGTGCATTGCTTCAGCGGTTTATTATTAATTAATATTGCGTATGCGGTGTTGCAGTGTACAAATAACTTTAGTAAAAATGTGTCTTGTCGACGACGATTTTTTTTTTTTTTTTTTTTTGTTTTGTTTTGTTTTGCCGACGGGAATTCGACTTTCGACGTGCAATGTTCCTCGGTCTTCGATGTTCAATTTAAACATGCAGAGATGATTTAAAAAAAAATAAAGTGTGTTTTAAAAATTTGATTTATGTTGTAGCTTAAGTTTTCTAGAATAAGTTGTGTCTATTTCCTTTTTAGATTTTAAGTTTCAGTTTGTGTGTGCGATGTAGCAGCACAGAATAAAGATGAAATGCATTGATTGCCTTTCTTGCAATTTTTGTAAATTATTATTTCTTTGAATAAAGATGATTTATTATATCTTTGAATAAAGATGAGTTTTAAAAAAGATTCTTGTTTAATTTTCCTTTCCTTTTGAACAGCTTTCAGGTGTTAAAGATGTGTTGAAAGATGAAATTTAAATGTTCCTGGTACAGATGTGTTGATTGCTGTGTTTTGGATATTGAATAATGATGTGTTTGATTTAACTTTTGTTTTGTACAGATGGGTGTTGTATTGAACGTTGTGTTGAATGAAATTTTGATCTATAATTTAAATTTTTTTTTTTTTTTTTTTCGTGTTTTTTGAGAAAACAGCATACTCCTTGTTGTTGTCAATGTTTCGGTAAACAGCTTTTGTTTTAGGAATTAGTTTTTATATTAACGCCGATTGTTCCTGGTGCTTGTTTGACGGCAACGAACAAATTTTCGCGATAGGCCGTTTTAGGTTTCCGTTTTGTGTCTTGACCGTGACAACGCGTACGAGTCCGTCCGTTCCCGCGTGAGTGTTCTCGATTCGGGCAAGGTTCCAATACGTCGGTGCAAGTCGCTCATCCTTGAGCAACACTAGGTCTCCTATTTTGGGAGCTTCTTGAACTTGAGTCCATTTCGGACGTTGCTGCAACCGTGCAAGGTATTCGGAACTCCACCTTTTCCAAAATCCTTCCGCCAGCGCTTGTACTTTTCTCCATCGGTCGATATACGTGATGTCGTTGTTGAGTTCGCCTTGTGGCACAGCATGCAAAGATTCGCCTACGAGAAAATGCGCAGGTGTTAGCGCATCCAAATCATCTAAGCTGTCGGAGAGCGGGCATAAGGGTCTCGAATTCAAGCACGCTTCTACCTGAGTTAGAAGCGTTGTGAGCTCCTCAAAAGTCAGCCTTTCGGTTCCAACAACTCGCTTCAAATGGTATTTCACCGATTTCACTCCCGCTTCCCATAATCCACCAAAGTGTGGAGAAGCTGGGGGAATAAAGTGCCAATTTGTACCATGATTTGCAAGGTTTTCGGCAATTTCCTTAAAGTCGTGCTTTGCGTCTTTCAACATTTTGGCTAATTCGTTATTAGCGCCAACGAAATTTGTTCCACAATCGCTGTAGATTTGTTTGCAGCTACCTCTCCTGGCCGTAAAACGCCGAAATGCTGCTAAAAAGGCTTGGGTAGTCAGGTCAGACACTACTTCCAAGTGAATGGCCTTTGTTGCCAAACAGATAAACACTGCAAAATACCCTTTTAGTATTTTAGCACCTCGAGCTTTCCAGCTTTTTAATTCGATGGGTCCTGCGTAATCAACTCCAGTATGACTGAACGGTCGTGACATCTGGACTCTAGGTGCAGGTAGATTCGCCATCAACTGCTGCATTTCCGATGCCCTTTGCCGGTAGCAAGAAGTGCATCTATGAAGCTGATATTTCACGCTTCTTCGTATCTGACCAATCCAATATTTTTGACGGATGTAATTGATCATCTGTTGGATGCCGCCATGCAAGGTGTTCTTATGGGCATCTCTGACAACCAGGTTGGTAAAATGGTGACTATTTCGAAGTAGTATCGGATGTTGCGCGTCGTAGGGGAGGAGAGAATTCTCCAAGCGTCCTCCAACTCTCAAAAGTCCATCAGCGTCAACGAATGCGTTCAAAGTTTTGAGTGGCTTGGGTATTTTCGATGTTTCCACGATTTGTTGAAGCTCTGATTTGAACATCTCCTTCTGTGCGGCCTTCACGACGATGATACGCGCTGCTTCTAATTCGCTTGGGCTAAGCGGGCCATCAGAAACTGCTTTTCGTCGACATTTTGTTGCGAAACGGCAACATGTGGCGATAACTCGAATCCCCTTCAACAAACTCGAACAGTCGCAGATGGTTTGAAGTATACGATCATCCTGAGTGACTTGAGCACTTAGTGCCTTAACCGGGCGTCGTTCCTCGTCAGTTTCGATGTCAACAGGTTGATGCGGAACATCGAAAGCCCATTGACTGCGTAAAAACTCAGGACCAATCCACCAAGTCTCCAATGACGTCAGTTCTGCTGGATACACTCCTCTAGACGCCAGATCGGCTGGGTTATGAAGCGTTGCGACATGTCCCCAGCAATCGATCCCCACTAGCCGCTGAATTTCGGATACTCTGTTGGCAACGAACGTAGTCCATTTAGCGGGAGTGGCTCGTATCCACGCGAGCGCGATGGTTGAGTCGGTCCAAGTAAACATCTTGATGTCGGGAACAGCCAAAACGTCCTTCGTATACTGCATCAACTGCGCTAACACTACTGCTCCGCAAAGTTCCAAACGTGGAAGCGTGATCGTACGCTGACTTGGAGCTACTTTCGTCTTCGCCAGAAGCAAGTTGACATGAATATTGCCATCACTGTCAAGTACACGAACGTATACTACGGCACCGTATGCCTTCATAGACGCATCACAGAACCCATGTAATTCGATGTCCTTGTTGGTTTTGCTTGTCTGAGTCCAGCGTGGTATTCGAAGCGTCTCGATCATCGGAAGTTCTCCATGAAAAGCATCCCAATCTTTTTTCAGTGTAGCTGGAACCGGATCATCCCAATCACAACTTAGCTCCCAAAGCCGCTGCATCATTAACTTCGCCGTGATGACGCATGGTGATATCCAGCCAAGTGGGTCGAACAGTTTGGCTATGGTGGACAACATTGACCTTTTTGTTGTGGCTTCTGATGACTGTTGCACATTTTGGTAAGAAAAGTAGTCGTCTATCGGGAACCATTTGATGCCAAGGGTTTTGACATGATTTGACATGTTGAATGGCACCTCAAAGTCTAATTCTCGATCTGCTGCTGGTATGTCTTCGACGAGTTCTTTCACATTGCTTGTCCACTTGCGTAATTTGAGACCCGCGGACGCCAGAAGTTGATTCGCTTGGTCGCGTTTTGTTCGTGCTTCTTCCACAGTATCGGCACCACTGATGAGATCGTCCACATACATGTCCTCTCGGACAACCTTCGCGCCCTCTGGCAAGTTTGATTCTTCATCTTCGGCTACACGTTTCAGAATTTTTATGGCAAGATATGGTGCACTTGCTGTGCCAAACGTTACCGTTTTAAGCCGAAACATCTTGATTGGAGAGGAACGATCGTCTCTCCACAGGATCAACTGATAGTAAGTATCAGGTGTATCCACTAACACCTGCCTATACATCTTCTCGATGTCAGCCGTAAACGTGATTCTGTGGGTTCGCCATCGAAGAACCAGATCAATAATGCTCGACTGTAATTTTGGGCCCACCAAAAGTCGATCATTGAGCGAACTTCCATCCAAAGTCTTCGCTGTTGCGTCGAACACGACCCTCAGTTTCGTGGTGGAACTCGATTCCTTGAAAACTGCATGGTGAGGCAAAAAATAGTGGTATGGGGTTGCCAACACCGAGTCGCCGACGTGAATTTCTTCCATATGCCCTAGGGTTGCATATTCCTGTATGCATTTGGCATAATCTGCCCGAAGAGTTGGGTTTGCCTCCAGCCTCTTCTCCAAGTGCAGGAATCGTCGGACCGCGCTCTGCTTACTGGATCCCATCGCCGGAAGACATCCACTTTTAAACGGCAGCTTCACTTCATAACGCCCGTCAGGAAGGCGTCTCGTGTGTTCGTCGAAATGCGCGTCGCATGCGATGTTTTCCTCAGTTTCATGTGTCTGGAACGGCAATTCTTCCATCTCCCAGAATCTCTGCAGCTGAGAATTCAGGTCAGCAGTCTGCACAAAACTGCGTATTTGCCGGGGATGTTCCGCTTGAACTTTCCCTAACACAATCCACCCTAACTGCGTCTTCTGAGCGGTTGGTCCGACTCCATCTGCAGGTCTTCTCACTTCTGGAAGAAGTATATCAGCGTATACTTCGCTGCCGAGAAGTAAATTAATTGGTCCAGGAACGTGGAGATTTGGATCTGCCAACGTTAACCCTTTAAGATGTTGCCATTTGTCAGGTATCATTTGTTGGGCTGGGAGATGGCCAGTCAGTGACTTGAAGACCAGTGCCCGCACCGCGCCTCCATAGGTTGAGTTGCATGACGCAAGCTCAATATCCACGCAAGTTTGCGTTGTGCCACTGCTGACTAACCCTAACCCTGACACCTCGACAAAGGTACGTCGCTTTTTCAGCTGCAATTGTTGTGCTGCATCTTCAGTGATGAAGCATGCTTCCGATCCTGGGTCGATCAAGGCTCGGAGATGGTGTTGACGACCATCGGCTGCTCGCACCTTCACAATTGCTGTCGCTAAAAGCACCTGGTGCGTTCTGCTACCATGCGACGTGTGGTAATTTAAAACTTGACCACTTGTAGAAGCTTGTTGCACTTCTCGTGGTTCAAACTCCAGCGCATTAGCGTTAAAGGATGTAGAAACTGCATTCTGACCTCTTGACATTGTTGTTGACCTCGACGGTGTCTTGCTATTTGCACGCACAGCTGCATGTTGGGCCACGTTTGCATGCAAAAGCGTGTGGTGACGCTGTTGACAGAAGTAGCAGCAGCCAGGTGAGGGGCAATCCGGCGCAAAATGCCCTGAAGAAAGGCAGTTATCGCAAACTCTCAGGCGTCGAGCAGTCTGTTTCCTTTCGGCGGTGTCCATGTTGAGGAACCTCTGACACTTCCTTATGGAATGTTGCTGCAGATTGCATAAACTGCACATTCCCGACTCCCTATTAAAAGTTGGCCGAACTGCTGGCCTACCTACTTGCCTACTGGCTGGCTTACCTGTTGGCTTAGATGCTGGCGTCGCAAACATCACCTTCGTGCTCTGAAAGCGAGAACGGTTGTTGGCGTGTGTCTCAGCTTTCGTTTTTGACGCGGAGCACATCTCTTGTTGGTCAACAACCTCTAAAGTGCGGAAACGAGTGTCCAAAAAGTCCGAAAACTCCACGAATTTCGGCAAATCTTTCCTGTTTCCCATCTTTTCTTCCCACAGCTTCTGCGTAGATGACGGCAACTTCTGGTGCAGGAACCAGATGAGCACCGTGTCCCACTGATCCACCGGAACGTCCATGTTCTCCAACGCTGACATACACTCCCGTGTAGTGAACAATAACTCCTTCAAACCTGTTGCAGTTTCCCGGGCCATAGGAGACTGCCCAAACAAAGCCTGCATCTGTAAATGCACCAGAATGCGTTTGTGATCGTAGCGCTCCTTTAGCAAATCCCACGCCTTTTCATAATTGGCCGCCTCGACCGACAAGTTCTGCAAAAATCGCTCGGCGTCACCCACCAAACAGGATTGCAGAAAGTGCAGCTTGTCTATATCGGCCAGACTGCTGTTGTTGTGCACCAACGCTCCAAAACGGTCGTGGAATGCTCGCCAGCTGGTGTAAGCACCATCAAACTTGGGTAAGTCGATTCGAGGGAGCCGTATCTCCGACCGAGATGACGACTGTTGAGACGTTGCGTCCAAAGATGCTGCCTTGTCGTCCCCTGTGGGCACCGGTTTGTGCTTCTCTAACGCATCCATTAGTACAACACGGTAATCTATCGAGATATCCATTATTTGATCGTATACCTCTAATAGATCTTCTTTCTTCATAGTAGATTCCAGATGCTGTCCTCCGATGATCGCCTCGTTATACACCTTTGAAGTGGCGACGTCCTCCTCCAACTTAGTTAGCCTTGCAGCTACGTACGAGCGCGTTAGACGCTCTTTTGGGGATTTTTTAAAGTTGGTAAGATCCCTCTTGATTGTTGTCAGCAAACCAATTTGTAATTCTCCGTATTTATACATTTTAATTTCAATATATTTGTTTTTCAGATAAAGAAAATAATTAAAATGTTCAAACTCACGTACTATATCAGCTGCAGATGCCGTCAAGTTCCTGTTTTCTTCTTGCTGTTGATAATTTTTGCGCGACGCGACGTAACTTCGGTTTATGTAACGCGAAATTAGATTTGTTTAACAAATAGTTAATTTTATTATCGCTAAACGATTTTCTAAATACACTTTGTGTCTATATATATGTACATATATGTTGAATCAATTATTTAATGTTACACTTTAATGTCTAAAGTCTTAGTCTTTGCACACACACACTGTTTTTTTTTTTTTAGCAAAAGTTAAATAATTGTTCTTAAAAGACGGTTCAGAAGGACCAAATGTTCTGACTAGGTTTTGTTTAGTATAAAAAAACTAGGGAAAAAAAATTACTTGTAAAAACTTTCCAAAAAGAATTAAAACACGTCCACTTCCAATCGTTATAAAATCGGTTGTATTTACATTATGTATTTGATATACCATTAGAGGTCATAAGTGACAAATTCTATGTTTTTATTTACATTAGTTTTGACATATAAATATTTTGTGGATTCTATTTTAAATATTAGCATTGTTCGATTAACGAATTAATATTTACTCATATTTCATTCATTCTTTACTTTAACATTAAATAATCAAAAAGAACATTGTACTTTCGTACATACTCTGACAATGTATTCTTTCCTTGATGAATACGTCTTAATTCTTCTTGAAGAACATAAAGAGGTCTACTGTCTGCGTATGTATAATCTAGTCTATTTATTATGGCTTTAAAATTCACTATCGTATTTTGATTCGTTAGTATGTGTGCAGCTTCTCCTTGAATTTTTGTTCTGACTATCGTTAATGCGTGATAGTATTGTGGTGTACAAGAGAATATTTGAATTTCATTCATAAGGTTACATACCATAGATCTCCAAGGTGCAAGGTCTGTATTCTTGGGAATTACCATTAAATGTAGGTATCGCTGAAAACACTGTGAGATTTATATCTTCTGGTTTTTGATAACTAGGCACTTCTGGATTTAAAACTGGTGTAGTTGTAATTGCTTGGAATGCACCTTGTCCAGCTCTTAGTAAATTAACTTCTGCTTGTAAAGAAGTGTTCGCTATTCCTTGTCTTTTAATTTCTTCATATAGTTGTGCCATTGTAGTTTTGATGTCTATAATTTCGTCCACAGTTGCCATTTTATTGGTTGTTTGTAGCTTGATACTTTCTTGAGTTCGAATTTTTTTCTTAAACATTAATTAATTTCACTGCCTTTTTGTTTTTAAAGGACTTTATAAATATACTTTTTACTTGCACTGCCTTTTTACTTTTAAAGGACTTTATAATTATACTTTTTATTTATTAGTTACAGTTATCTATCATTTTCGCAGATTAGTGTAACGATGCTTGAACTTCAAGTCTTGTTTTGGCTAGATCCTTATTTTTTGAAAAGGATCCCGGTTGAGCCCCCAGTTAATGAACTTATTATTTCATTGACCCAAAAAATACAACCATATCAGACAGGTCAGAGTCTGATGTCTTAGTCCTGTTGAATCTTCAAAGTAATAAGAGATACAAAGTACTAGTAGGTATATAAAGTGTTTATTTTACGATGTCTACCGCACAACGGTCGTATATTTAAAAGGCGACCTCAGTACTGAGTCAATCCTATTTATACAATTTGTGTGCTACACATATTGTGTCCATATTTATTTATCTTAAATTCTATTTCAGGAGATGACTGTGTGCAGAAGGTCACGTACAGTTATCTCCTTTGTTTTATTTTATCTTTTATTACCTATTGTATAGTTATCTATAATCGTTGGGAATTTCATAGCGAACACATGGTTAACATTCATGTGTTCGCTATCTTAAAATGTGTTGAACATTCATGTGTTAACTCACTCGTCGAGGAATATATACAGTCCGATTTGGGTAGGCTCTAAAAATTTGTTTTCGTTGATTTATGATGTTATTTAGTAACTTAAAAATTATTTACAGTTACTTTTCCAAATGTCGAGGAGCTAGATGGTATTTACAAGCTTTTTTCTTTATTTGAACTGGTTTCTTAACAAATTTCTTTTTTTATTTACAGGATGAAGGTACATATGTTCGTAAATTTCAATTTTTTAATGTTAAAAAAAAACTTTATTTGAAATGAGTTATTTAGCTTTAATTATTTATCAACCGAAAGGGGGTAGTTATTGAATAAAAATAACTCTTTTGATTTACCAAAGCAACTTATTTGGAGAGCTTATAAACAAGTATTGAAAAATAAAGGTGCTGCTGGTGTGGATGAGGTTTTTAGCAATTTATATAAAGAAAGGTATCCAATCCAAGCTTTTATATAAGTCAGATTGTGCAAATGACTTATTCCAGTTCTGTTTTCTTGAAACTTTGTGTGGACAAAATTAATACTTAATAGGAGTTTGATCAGCAAAGCACTATTCCAAACAGGCAAATTCAAATACTAACTTGCAAAACAATATACGTACTGTACTTTGATCAAGACAATTTGATTATAATAAGTGTGGACTGTAGATGTTTACTCGATAGTGGTCGCTAACAGAAGATATCGAATTTACATTGTCACCATCGTACAATACAAGATTAGGTTAGGTTACAATGGCTGTCAGGAATACACCTGACACACTAAGAATAATACTATGTTCATTGTGATACCATAGAAATTATGCGAGGGAGTACCTCACTTAACAAAACCATTTGGAGCTTTTAATAAAGCGAAGGATATGCAGGGGATCTGTGCTCGCCAGATCGCTTGGATCATCGAGAAAATAGTTCCCCAGATGCCGCTTTCTTTTAAAAGAGAGTGCAGGACATGATCAGAGGGGGTGTTGGATTGTCTCCTCCTCCTCCTCATCTAAGCAACTTCTGCAGAAGTCATTAGAGGGAACGCCAAGTCTTATGGCGTGTCTTCCTATCAGACAATGTCCGGTAACGACATTGATTACGGAACTAACTTGCAATCTGGCAATGGATAACAAATGTCTTGTGCGTTTTGGATCTAGTCTTGGCCATATCCGTTTTGTTGCCACGCACGTGGTGAAATTGTTCCACCTGTGATTTGTTCTGTCCATTGCCTCTAGCTTTAGCATAAGTTTACATGTAGCGATTGGTATACCAATATTCAACCTGCTGGTTGAGATCGGTAGAACGGTTCCTTCTCTGGCGATTCATCAGCCTTGCAGTTACCCACAATATCTCTGTGCCCCGGCACCCAAAAAAGGTGAATATTGAACTGTTCAGCCATCTCCTTAAGAGATAAGCGACAATTAAGGGCGGCTACTGAGCTCGTAGAAACAGCGCCGAGTGATTTGAGGGTTGCTTGACTATCTGAGAAAATCCGGATATTCGTTGAGGATATCACGTTTTCTTTTAGCCATGATACAACCTCTTTGATCGCCAGAATTTCCGCCTGGAACACGCTAAAATGGTTTGGAAGGCGGAACGAGAGACTTACGTTAAGTCGGTTTGAGTACACCCCGCAGCCTACCCCTTCTTCTGTAGTCGTAGTGGCAAGGGATTGATCCGAATACATTCAGGATTGCAGCGTGACCGATGTTATTTACGGTCCATTGGGAGATAGCTCTCATACGCCCATTTTAAAAGTTTATTTAGAGCGGTCTGCATCAGGTCCGTAAGGACGTGAGCATGTTTGCCAGACAACGCAATGGAGACGTCATCTGCATATGCAATCACTTTGAATCCCTCAGCTTCTAAGTCAACTAGAAGTTCATTGACGACTATATTCCATAGAAGAGGGGATAGGACTCCGCCTTGCGGTAATCCTCTACTGACAGATCTCTTTGCAGAGAAGTTTTCTAGATTTGAGTTGATTCTCCTGCTTTTTAAGCATTAGATTTATCAACTCCACTATGGAACCATCTACTTTGAGCTTCGTCAGTGCCTTTGTAATTGCAGAGTTGCTGACGTTATTGAAGGCACCCTCTATGTCGAGGAAGGCGGCCAGAGTGAATTCTTTGTGATGGAGGGAATATTCTATAGTACGAACCAGGGTGTGTAGGGCCGTTTCTACAGATTTTCCCTTACAGTAGGCGTGTTGTGCTGTAGATAACAATTTTGGATCTATAGCTGTACGCAGGTGGATATCAATCAGTCGTTCTAAAGTTTTAAGAAGGAAAGATGATAGACTTATTGGTCGGAGATCTTTTGGGTTTACGTGGGACGATCTCCCAGCTTTAGGTATAAACACAACCTTGATTTCTCTCCACTGAGTGGGGATATAGTTCAAAGTGGTACAGCCGATGAGAATTACTTCAAGGACAGGGATAATAATGTCCGTGGCCTTTTGAAGTTCGGCTGGAATTATACCATCAGGTCCGGGGGATTTGTATGGGTCAAGGCTGTTAATGGCCCAAACTAATTTTTCCCTTGTAATCAGATCGGGGTTGTTTGTTATTATGCTACCTGGTTCTGTGGAATCATAGTTGCATAAGTTCTTAGAGCTTCCTGGAAAGTGAGTGTCCAGAAGCAAATTGAGCGTTTCTTCGCAGGATTCTGTCCAGCCGTCAGCTGTTTTCAAACTGCTAGGCATGGTCGGACTCTTTGAGAGGATTTTTCTTAATCTAGAAGCTTCTGAAGTATCTTCTATTTCTCCACAGAAGTTTCTCCAGGAAGTTCTTTTAGTTTTCCTCAGTTGATATTTATATGTTTTGAGGGATTTCTTGTAGGAGTCCCAGTCTATTGAGATTTTTGATTGTTTAGCTCGGTTGAAAAGTTTTCTGCATTTCTTCCTGAGCGGTTCTAGCCCCGAGCTCGACCACAGTGGTTTCCGTTTTCCTCTTATTTTTATAAGAGGACAGGATTTGTGAAGTGAGTGGTTAAGGGCAGTGGTAAGATCACTTACTTTTTTGTCTAGATCCTGTTTGTTTGTAGGGTTTTGTAAAAGTTCTAGTTTAATAAACTTTTCCAGTGTTACCCGATATTTTTGCCAGTCAGTTTTCCGATAGTTTCGGAAGGCTGGTGGCCTGAGAGGTTCCTCATTAAGATCAAATTGAATGTATCTATGATCAGAAAAGGAGTGTTCAGTAGATACTTTCCAATTAGTAATCCTATGAGAACCGAATTGGAGACAAGAGTGATATCTAAAAATTCTTGTCTGTTTCTGGTAATGAATGTTGGTTCATTGCCAGTATTACTTACTATGAGGTTAGTACTTAAAATAAAATCAAAAAGTGACTCACCCCTTTCATTTATGTCAGTACTTCCCCATACTGTGTGATGCGCATTGGCACCGCATCCAATGATGAGGCAGATCTTCTGCCGTTCAGCTTCAGCGACAATCCTTTTTAATAAGTCGCCTGGGGGAGGGCCAGGATGGTCGTGGCCGAGGTAAGCAGATGCCAGCCAGTAGGTGTTGTCACTGGTCTGGTATCTTATTGTGGTTACATCGCGATTGCTGTAATGAGGGAGTTAAAATATATTAGTGCTACTTCTTACCAATATGCAGGATCTGGGTTCACCTTTGTCCTTCATATACAGTAGAGTATATCCAGGAGTCCTTTGTCCTCGAACGATGGACTTGATGATCCAGGGCTCTTGGATAAGGACAATATCTTCCCCTCTCTTGTTTAGGCGGAGAAGAAGGGAGGCCAAAGCCTGCTTGGAGTGTTGGAGGCTAATCTGAGTAAGCTGCACCATCTTGGGAACAACTAAGTAGACTAACCCCCACTACGGTCTGGTTGAGGTCGTCGTCTGTTTCGCTCTAAGAGTTTGACCTAAGAAGGTCATCCTCGCTGAGCGAAACCTCATTAGCGGAGTCATCAGTCTCCAAGTTGGAGAATTTGACGACATTTTGGGCATCCAAGTGAGATGTGAAGGGTTTATTTTCATACGTTTCAGCAGAGGATATGCCGAGGAGTTCTCTCGCGAGTGTTGTGGGGTTCACACGTAACGAGAGTAATCTAAGCTTTATCTAAAACTAAAAAACTAAACAATTAAAGAATAACTAATAAATCTAGTAATAATGTATTGTGTGTGCAAGAAAAAAGCGGATAGAAGTAGTGACAGAATAGACTGTTGTGATTGTAAAAATCGCTTCCATGGGAGCTGTGTCAACATATTACCCGTTGATCTTGATTTTATGAAAAAGAACAAAAAAACTTGGAGATGCACAAAGTGCACATCTTTACGAAGAGGTTCTCTAACTGCAGAAACTGCCACAATTGCCGCTGTAGCTCACAAAAACACTAGTGAACAACACGATGATTATATTCACGAAGAA
Source organism: Melanostoma scalare (assembly GCA_949752695.1). Lineage (NCBI taxonomy): Eukaryota > Metazoa > Arthropoda > Insecta > Diptera > Syrphidae > Melanostoma > Melanostoma scalare. The sequence continues at coordinate 120,317,145 of OX456985.1, forward strand.
CAGTCAGACGAAAACGAATCAATTGACTTAAAGCTTATATACAATGAAATTTGCGAGTTAAAGAATGTTAATTTTGATTTTTTGTCTCGTTTATTTGATTTGCAATCTGAGAACACCGAACTTAAAGCAAAAGTTAACGTTCTCCAAAAAAAACTAGATCTGTTGGAGCAGTCTAATCTATCCAATGTCATGGAAATTGTAAATGTGCCGTGTGTTAACAATCAAAATGCAATCCAAGTGGCTGTAGACCTTGTTCGTGATGGTCTGGGAGTGGAAATGTGCGAGGGTGACATAGATCACTGCTACATCAAAAGAATAAAAAAAAAAAAATAGAAGAGGCTCAGCAAACCAAAATTCCAGAGCACCGGGAAACAAAAAATCAAATGACGACACCAACAACATTCTGGTCGTTAAATTGGCACGTCGGCTTACTAAGGAGAGGATAATGAGAGCAAAAAGCAACGTTAAGATTACTGCAAAATTTTTTGGTGAGAGTTTTGACAAAACCAACATTTACTTCAATGATAGTTTGACTCCAAATGTACGTGAGCTATTCAATACAGCTAAAAAAATTAAAGGGCAGAAGAAGTACAAATATATATGGGTTAGGAATAATGTTGTATTTTTGCGTAAGAAGGAAGGGGATGATGCTATTAAAGTAACGTGTTTTGAGGACATAAATAATTTATAGGCTTATTTTTTTTAGTTACTTAAATAATGAATTCTAACTCTTCCATAATTGTAGAAAATAATCGAATTCCTAGTCCAATTACAGTTATTCACCAAAATATTCGCAGCTTGAGAAAAAATTATAGCTCTTTTGTTGCTCATATTGATTCATTGAATTTGTCAGCTGATGTTATTGTTTTGACTGAGATATGGTTGTACGACGGTGAAATATCCAATTATAATATTCCTGGTTATGAATCGCATGTTAATTGCAATAACAGCTATAGTGCAGGCGGTGTAGCCGTTTATATAAAAAAGCCACATAAATGTGAAGATATAAAAAAATTTTATTTATTGAGTGCAGATGTTGTGAAAATTATCTGCAATATTAATAATGAATCTTTTACTTTTTTATGTATTTATCGTTTGCATGAAAATGGCTTGAACTTAAAAGTTTTTATAGAACATTTGGACGAACTATTAAAGAATATAAATTCAAAGAACTTAATAGTCTTAGGAGATATAAATATTGATATATTGAATGATAGTAATGATTCTGACAAATATTTGTTTTTGATGGCATCTTATGGTTTAAAGTCACTTATCAATGAGCCAACACGTATAACCGAAAACACAGAAACCTGTATTGATCATATTTTTGTTAGATTTCAAAAAAAGCATAAGATCTTAGGTGAAGTTCTTGATCTAAGAATTACAGACCATTGCATGACAACCCTGATAATAGAACATTTTAATAATAATAACTTAGAAAAATATATTCCTTTTTCAGTTAATAAAATTATAAATTATCCGAATTTGATAAATGCCTTAAAGTTTGAGTGTTGGAACGCAGTATATTCCGAAGAAAACCCTTCTACAGCGTATGACATCTTCTTAGATATTTTGAAAGGTCATATAGATGTTTCTACCACATTGGAATCCCGTACCCACACTAAAATTAAACGATTGAAGCCTTGGATTGGTAAAGATTTATTGAAAATTATAAACAAAAAGAATTTACTACGTAAAAAGTGTAAAAAGAACCCTCGTAACATACAAAAAAAGAGATTATATAGCAAACTGAGTCAGGAAGTGAAAACGAAAGTTATTTCAAGTAAAAACAATTTTTATTCTGCTAAGTTCAAAAACTGTAAAGGAAATATCAAGGAAGAGTGGAAAGTTGTTAACGGTATTTTGAATAATGAAGTGAATAGGGATAGCATTTGTGAAATTGAGATTGATAATGTGCTAGTTCGCGATTCTAGAAATATAGCAAATATTTTCAACAATTATTTCGCCACCATTGCAACTGATTTGCAACCTAAGCCATCTCAATCAAATTGCAGTTGCAACACATATCCAGATATAATCGATGATGGTTTTCAAACTAATAGCTTTGTCTTTCAACCTTTTTCACCACTTGAACTTTACAAACAAATAATGCATTTGAACAACAAAAGGTCATGTACTTTCGATGGTATAACTAACAGTCTTTTAAAAAGAATCGCTTTTTTTATTGTTGATGTCTTATGTCACTTATTCAATATGAGTGTTACCTGTGGTACCTTTCCATCGGGTCTTAAATTAGCTGAGGTAATTCCTCTGTACAAAAAAGGTTGTAGAAGATCAATAAATCAATATAGACCCATTTCATTACTCCCAACTTTCTCAAAACTTTTTGAAAAAATTATGAAGAATCGAATTGTGTCGTTTCTAAATAAAAATAATTTCTTCAGCATTCAACAGTTCGGTTTTCGAGAGGGTAAATCGACAGAAGATGCTATTCTAAAAATTTGTAGTGAGATATGTGATGGCTTCAACAATAAAACTAGTCCTGTAGGACTATTTATAGATATGACTAAAGCCTTTGACATGGTTAACCATAAAATTCTTCTAGATAAACTCTACAAAGCAGGTTTTAGGGGTTCCATTAATGAGTGGTTTGAATCTTATTTATCTAAAAGATTACAAAGAGTAAAACTAAAAACAGTTTTCAGTGAAGTAGCAGAACTTAAAATTGGGGTACCTCAAGGCTCCGTTTTAGGTCCAATTCTTTTTTTGATTTACATCAATTCAATTTTTAAACAAAATTTCAATGGGGTTATTACAGCTTTTGCGGATGACATTGCTTTTACTTATGCCAACACCTCCACTTTTGAATCGGTGACAAAAATAGAAAACGACATACAACGATTGAGACAATGGTTTGCAAAACACGAACTCATAGTGAGTCAAAAAACTAAACTTATGTTTTTTAACCTCAAATCTGCAAGTCTTCTTGAAAGTAACATATTTTTTCATACCGCTTCATGTACTAGGCTTTCGATGTTTTCACATAGCTGTGGTGAGGTCAATTTTCGAAGTAATGAACCCTGTTCTTCAGATTGCTTCAAAATAGAGTCTGTTGAAAGTTTTAAGTACCTTGGAGTAACAATGGATTGGAGTTTGAACTGGAAAATGCACGCGGCGGACTTAAAAGCATATATGAGATGCGCAACGCGTAAGCTGTTTTTACTGCAACCTCACTGTTCTAAGAGAGTTTTAACGGTAATTTACTATGGTATTGTAAACTCAAAACTACAATACGGCTTGACCAGTTGGGGTGGAGCGTACAATAATGTCATTGAACCATAACAAATAGCACAGAAGCACATTGTCAGAATTATTCTTAAAAAAAGGAGATTAACAAGTAGTTGGCCATTGTTTCGTCAATTAAAAATATTACCTTTAAAACACTTATATGCCTATAAAGTTCTTAAAGTTTTTTTCATGCGCAGTGGATACAGTACAATGTTAAGAAGTTCAAATACATACGGGCTTAGAGTAAACTCTCAGCAACTTGTTAGAATACCGATGTCAAATAGAACTAATTTTTCTAATTTTTTTACTGCTTCGGCACCTGCATTATTTAACCGCTTACCATTCGAGATAAGAACACTAAGTGTTCTTAGTAGATTCTTAAAGAAAGTGAAAACTTGGTTATTTACAATGGATATTTCTCAAGTCAAAAATTTGTTATCAAGCACAGTTTAATATGTTTCATCTGATTTCTCATTTCTGTTTCAATTTATAAAAATTATATTATTATCTTTTGCGTATTTTTAGATCAATTTTTATTTATTTATTCTAATTTGGTTTGATTGTTCTCTGTTTAATCTCAAATGTTACAAAAATAAATTATATTATGTATATTATTATTATATTATTTTTTTGTATATAACCCCACACAAATTGTAAGTGTATCGTAAGCTATGGGTCATTCACCACTAGTCTTTATAAGTCTACAGAATGACACCTTTCTTTCTTTCCTTTGATCCTCATATTTGTATATCAATTGTAAAGCATCATCCTTGAAAGAAAGAAAAATTGAAATAAAAAAAAAATTGAAATATAGCTCGTCTATTTCCATGGATGGAGGGTCGACTTACCCTGCGGGTTCTTCCACTGAAGACGCACTTTTTGTTACGGAAGATGGAACGATGTTCTGTTCTACATCTTTTTTGTATATTTTTAAGGCAATGTTTGACCAACGGAACCGAATCACGCCTTTTGTCGCAGCCAGTGGAGCTAGAGAGTCCTTATTGATGACTATTATAGCCGAACTATAGTGACCCTCTGGCTCTTCCAGCTTCGCGACTTTCCAGTCATGAGAAGGTAGGGTTGGATTGCCAAATTGGATCATTTTCATGATTGTGTCTTTGCAGGAGAGTTCTGCTGGTAGTCTAGCGCGAGCCCTAGGCCTGCAAGGGATATCCTCACTTGACACGACTTCAAGCTTAGCACCAGGCCAGAGTCTCTCTAACCTGCTTATCGCAAGCTTATACAGATCGCCCGATCTCTCTCCATCAAACGCGATTAACCTGACGCGCCCCTGATACCATCTTGCGTCCTCAAAGATGGCAGGTTCCCCTGGGTTTTCCATCATAAGAGTCCAGTAGGAGACCTGAGCTTGTTCATGATGATCACCCATTGATCGAAAGAGATCGCACCATCCGCGTTACTCCTGTCAATGACAGCGAAAATGGGTTTGTCCTTCAGTGCGTCACTGTACGACATGTCTTTTTTGGAGCTGAGGGTGCTTGGTTTTTGCACCTTAGGCCTTTTGGCGTTCGGGGTTGACTGCTCGAACGAACGTTGGCGCTTAGACGTTGAGTCTACGCAGTTTTTTTCATTTATTGCAATGATTTTCATTGCCCACTCAAGTTTGGCAGATTGCGTTGAATCAAGCTTAGGTTTAGGTACCGCACCTAACACCTACGCAATTTTCTCCGCATTCCGTCTTTCTTTGTGGTTTGGGAAGGTAGGGATGTTGGGATGCCCTTCGTTGTCCTTTCCACCGTTAGACACAGTTTTACTTTCAACTTGGGGGTTAGGGATTGGAAACCCTTTCGTTTTCAGCTCCACCGTAAGTCACAGTTTCACCTCCAACTTGGGGGATAAGGGGATTGGCGACCCTTTCGTTTTCAGTTCCACTGAAAGTCACAGTTTCACCTCAAACTTTGGGGTTAGGGGGATTGGACACCCTTTCGTTGTTTGTCCTACTGTAAGTCACGGTTTCGCCTACAACTGGGGGAAGGGAAGGAGTGTTTCCTGAGCTCGAAGGAGGTCCTCCCCTTTCAGCCATGGAGCCGATACTCTCGGCGCCCGTACCGTCCGGGTTGGTCGACCTCGAGTGCTTTGACATTGGACGGGATAAGGTGGGAGATTGGAGCAGTGGAGTTTTTGATGAGGGTGGCCCCTTTGTCAACACATCACTGTTCGCGTTGGAATCGAAAGTCTCGGCCCCTCTACTTGCAGCAATGGTCTTCTCCGGGGTCCCTTTTACACGGGCAGTATGAGTGAAAGTATTGCAGAGAGTCACTGCAACCCTTCCACTGGTTTGGGCATCCTCCTTAGGAGGGACGTTAGAACCAGAGGGCTCTCCACATTTCTTAGTTGGCTTGTGAGGCCTTCCTCGAACTGCAGTCGGCTCCCCAGTCCTTCCGCCAATCGCTTTTTGTTTTTGTGTCGTTATCGTTATCCTCTTTCGAGGCCAAGCCATCGCCGGCAGTCGCGACACCTGCCGACTTGTGAACGTATATCCCCGTTCGTTTTTTATATCTTTTATTAACTTTTTCCATTTGTTTCAGAGGTTTTGTTTGAGTTATGTTGGTTGGCCAGGTTCTGCCGCTGGATTGCTGGAGAAGATGTCCTTAAGCACCCCCACCACGACAAGGTCAACTCATAGGGGGTGATAAAATACAAAGTATTACCAAAACTGGTTTCATCATATGCAAAGGGATTAGAATTAGCAGATAACCAAAATGCGCAAACAAGATAAGAAAACATAGGGTATTATACGACAATGTTTAGCATTGCAATAAAAAATATTAACAAGTAATTAATTTTGTAAGACAATTAAATACAAATAATAAAAAACACAATAGCTTTAAGATACGTTCCTGAACACGCCACCCCTCCCTGAAGAAATTCAGGAACATGGAAGAATAGCCAGCTTCGTTATCGGTCGTTTGAATATGCTATTTTTGGTGCGTACAGATACCACACGTACGAGATCCTCATTACTGGGATGAAGTTGCGCAATTCGTCCAAGAGCCCATCGTGATGGTGGCATATTCAATTTTTTAATAACCACTAGGTCCCCAATGTTGAAATTCAGCATCTTCATTTTCCATTTGGGGCGTTGTTGAAGTGATGTGAGGTACTAAGTGTGCCAACGACGCCAAAATCACTGCAACATGTTTTGAATGAGCTGCCATCTTCCCAATCGGTTTAGTGGGACTTCCAGATTACTGGGCTCTGGTATCGCAGTACATGGTCTGCCGTAGGTGCTGTTTGACACTTTTTACTCCCAAAGACCCCCAAAATGAGGGCTATGTGGTGGGATAAACTCCCATCTGATGCTATCAGCTGCCAATGTTGAAGATACTAGACGGTTATGTTCTTCGGATCGCACCAACTTGTGCCATTCGCACAAGGTTCTCGCTGCTCCTTGGAAATCGGTACCGTTGTCCGAGAAGATGACGCTGCATTTTCCTCTCCTAGCTATAAACCGTCTCAAAGCCGCTAAGAAGGCATCTGTGGACAGGTCACTGACGACTTCCAAATGCAACGCCTTTGTCGCCATACAAAAAGCGCATAGTAACCTTTCACGAACTTTGAATTCCTTCCTTTGGCTTCTTTTGGGTAATAGGTCCAGCATAATCACAACCCGTTCGGCCGAAAGCAAAAGATGGCGAGAGTCTGGAAAGAGGTAAATTTCCCATGAGTTGGGATGACGTGGTTTGACGTTGCCGAAAACAAGTGATGCACTGATTAACGACTTTTCTTATCATGTTTGTGCTTCCCAGAATCCAAAATTCTTGACGTACTAATGAAAATAGTTCCGAAACACATGCGTGTAGAGAATTTAAATGAGCGTCCAGAAAATCAATTGGGAGAACGGATGACCTTTTGGCAAAACTATCGGGTGTTCAAGACTGAAAGAAGCAGCAACAGCAACAGCATTGGTTATTTGTCCTCCAAGACGCAACAGCCCGACATCATCCAGAAACGGTGACAACGAGGAAAGTTTTGAACGACTAGAAACTTTTTTTTTTACTTCGCAAGGATTTTATTTCTTTCTTAAACTCGCTTTGTGCCCATAATATGCATTTTTGCTAAGCATAAAGCAGCTCTGAAGAAGGCAAAAAGCCATTTTCCCTTTCCGCTGATGTTAATTTAATATTCCTGGCAAGACGAACAAAAACAGCTACAATCCGAATGACTCGCGTCCACGAAGAGACTCGTTTTCCTAACTTGTCGAGCAGACCCTCTTGCGTACACACAAAATTTACCACTTTTGCAGAGAAGTTTCCTAGAGTAGAGTTGATTCTCCTGCTTTTTAGCATTAGATTTATCAACTCCACTATGGAACCATCTACTTTGAGCTTCGTCAGTGCCTTTGAAATTGCAGAGTTGCTGACGTTATTGAAGGCGCCCTCTATGTCGAGGAAGGCGGCCAGAGTGAATTCTTTGTGATGGAGGGAATATTCTATAGTACGTACCAGGGTGTGTAGGGCCGTTTCTACAGATTTTCCCTTACAGTAGGCATGTTGTGCTGTAGATAACAAATTTAGATCTATAGCTGTACGCAGGTGGATATCAATCAGTCGTTCTAAAGGTTTAAAAAGGAAAGATGATAGACTTATTGGTCTTAGATCTTTTGGGTTTACGTGGGATGATCTCCCAGCCTTAGGTATAAACACAACCTTGACTTCTCTCCACTGAGTGGGGATATAGTTCAAAGTGGTACAGCCGATGAGAATTACTTCAAGGACAGGGATAATAATGTCCACGGCCTTTGAAGTTCGGCTGGAATTATACCATCAGGTCCAGGGGATTTGTATGGGTCAAGGCTGTTAATAGCCCAAACTAATTTTTCCCTTGTAATCAGATCGGGGTTGTTTGTTATTATGCTACCTGGTTCTGTGGAATCATAGTTGCATAAGTTCTTAGAGCTTCCTGGAAAGTGAGTGTCCAGAAGCAAATTGAGCGTTTCTTCGCAGGATTCTGTCCAGCCGTCAGCTGTTTTCAAACTGCTAGGCATGGTCGGACTCTTTGAGAGGATTTTTCTTAATCTAGAAGCTTCTGAAGTATCTTCTATTTCACCACAGAGGTTTCTCCAGGAAGTTCTTTTAGTTTTCCTCAGTTGATATTTATATGTTTTGAGGGATTCCTTGTAGGAGTCCCAGTCTATTGAGATTTTTGATTGTTTAGCTCGGTTGAAAAGTTTTCTGCATTCCTTCCTGAGCGGTTCTAGCCCCGAGCTCCACCACAGTGGTTTCCGTTTTCCTCTTATTTTTATAAGAGGACAGGATTTGTGAAGTGAGTGGTTAAGGGCAGTGGTAAGATCACTTACTTTTTTGTCTAGATCCTGTTTGTTTGTAGGGTTTTGTAAAAGTTCTAGTTTAATAAACTTTCCCAGTGTTACCTGATATTTTTGCCAGTCAGTTTTCCGATAGTTTCGGAAGACTGGTGGCCTGAGAGGTTCCTCATTAAGATCAAATTGAATGTATCTATGATCAGAAAAGGAGTGTTCAGTAGATACTTTCCAGTTAGTAATCCTATGAGAACCGAATCGGAGACAAGAGTGATATCTAAAACTTCTTGTCTGTTTCTGGTAATGAATGTTGGTTCATTGCCAGTATTACTTACTATGAGGTTAGTACTTAAAATAAAATCAAAAAGTGACTCACCCCTTTCATTTATGTCAGTACTTCTCCATATTGTGTGATGCGCATTGGCACCGCATCCAATGATGAGGCAGATCTTCTGCCGTTCAGCTTCAGCAACAATCCTTTTTAATAAGTCGCCTGGGGGAGGACCAGGATGGTCGTGGCCGAGGTAAGCAGATGCCAGCCAGTAGGTGTTGTCACTGGTCTGGTATCTTATTGTGGTTACATCGCGATTGCTGTAATGAGGGAGTAAAAATACATTAGTGCTACTTCTTACCAATATGCAGGATCTGGGTTCACCGGAGTCCTTAGTCCTCGATCGATGGACTTGATGATCCAGGGCTCTTGGATAAGGACAATATCTTCCCCTCTCTTTTTTAGGCGGAGAAGAGGGGAGGCCGAAGCCTGCTTGGAGTGTTGGAGGTAAATCTGAGATAGCTGCACCATCTTGGGAACAACTAAGGAGACTAACCCCCACTACGGTCTGGTTGAGGTCGTCGTCTGTTTCGCTCTCAGAGTTTGACCTAAGAAGGTCATCATCGCTGAGCGAAACCTCATTAGCGGAGTCATCAGTCTCCAAGTCGGAGAATTTGATGACATTTTGCTACTTCTTACCAATATGCAGGATCTGGGTTCACCGGAGTCCTTAGTCCTCGATCGATGGACTTGATGATCCAGGGCTCTTGGATAAGGACAATATCTTCCCCTCTCTTTTTTAGGCGGAGAAGAGGGGAGGCCGAAGCCTGCTTGGAGTGTTGGAGGTAAATCTGAGATAGCTGCACCATCTTGGGAACAACTAAGGAGACTAACCCCCACTACGGTCTGGTTGAGGTCGTCGTCTGTTTCGCTCTCAGAGTTTGACCTAAGAAGGTCATCATCGCTGAGCGAAACCTCATTAGCGGAGTCATCAGTCTCCAAGTCGGAGAATTTGATGACATTTTGGGCATCCAAGTGAGATGTTGAGGGTTTATTTTCATACGTTTCAGCAGAGAATGTGCCGAGCTCGTCTATTTCCATGGATGGAGGGTCGACTTACCCTGCGGGTTCTTCCACTGAAGACGCACTTTTTGTTACGGAAGATGGAACGATGTTCTGTTCTTCATTTTTTTTTGTATATTTTTTAGGCAATGTTTGACCAACCGAAGCGAATCACGCCTTTTGTCGCAGCCAGGGGAGCTAGAGAGTCCTTATTGATGACTATTATAGCCGATCTATAGTGACCCTCTGGCTCTTCCAGCTTCGCGACTTTCCAGTCATGAGTAGGTAGGGTTGGATTGCCAAATTGGATCATTTTCATGATTAGTCTAGCGCGAGCCCTAGGCCTGCAAGGGATATCCTCACTTGACACGACTTCAAGCTTAGCACCAGGCCAGAGTCCCTCTAACCTGTTTATCGCAAGCTTATACAGATCGCCCGATCTCTCTCCATCAAACGCGATTAACCTGACGCGCCCCTGATACCATCCTGCGTCCTCAAAGATGGCAGGTTCCCCTGGGTTTTCCATCATAAGAGTCCAGTAGGAGGCCTGGAGCTTGTTCATGATGATCGCCCATTGATCGAAAGAGATCGCACCATCCGCGTTACTCCTGTCAATGACAGCGAAAATGGGTTTGTCCTTCAGTGCGTCACTGTACGACATGTCTTTTTTGGAGCTGAGGGTGATTGGTTTTTGCACCTTAGGCCTTTTGGCGTTCGGGGTTGACTGCTCGAACGAACGTTGGCGCTTAGACGTTGAGTCTACGCAGTTTTTTTCATTTATTGCAATGATTTTCATTGCCCACTCAAGTTTTGGCAGATTGCGTTGAATCAAGCTAAGGTTTAGGTACCGCACCTAACACCTTCGCAATTTTCTCCGCATTCCGCCTTTCTTTGTGGTTTGGGAAAGTAGGGAGGTTGGGATGCCCTTCGTTGTCTGTTCCACTGTTAGACACAGTTTCACTTTCAACATGGGGGTTAGGGAAACCCTTTCGTTTTCAGTTCCACCGTAAGTCACAGTTTCACCTCCAACTTGGGGGATAAGGGGATTGGCGACCCTTTCGTTTTCAGTTCCACTGAAAGTCACAGTTTCACCTCAAACTTTGGGGTTAGGGGGATTGGACACCCTTTCGTTGTTTGTCCTACTGTAAGTCACGGTTTCGCCTACAACTGGGGGAAGGGAAGGAGTGTTTCCTGAGCTCGAAGGAGGTCCTCCCCTTTCAGCCACGGAGCCGATACTTTCGGCGCCCGTACCGTCCGGGTTGGTCGACCTCGAGTCCTTTGACATTGGACGGGATAAGGTGGGAGATTGGAGCAGTGGAGTTTTTGATGAGGGTGGCCCCTTTGTCAACACATCACTGTTCGCGTTGGAATCGAAAGTCTCGGCCCCTCTACTTGCAGCAATGGTCTTCTCCGGGGTCCCTTCTATACGGGCAGTATGAGTGAAAGTATTGCAGAGAGTCACTGCAACCCTTCCACTGGTTTGGGAATCCTCCTTAGGAGGGACGTTAGAACCAGAGGGCTCTCCACATTTCTTAGTTGGCTTGTGAGGCATTCCTCGAACTGCAGTCGGCTCCCCAGTCCTTCCGCCAATCGCTTTTTGTGTCGTTATCGTTAATAAATTTGTCACTGGCGACTTATCCTCTTTCGAGGCCAAGCCATCGCCGGCAGTCGCGACACCTGCCGACTTGTGAACGTATATCCCCGTTCGTTTTTTATATCTTTTATTAACTTTTTCCATTTGTTATAATTGAAAGTTTTCCACCTTATTGACCGCAAAAATCGTAATAAAAAGAAAAAATAAAATAAGAACGGTGTTTGATTTAATTTAAAATTCTTTTTATTTTTCACACGTATGCATTTCGGTTCTCAGCTGCGGAACCATCATCAGCGGACGACAATTAAACAAAACCAAAGAGATCACAAAGTTACTTGCATTGAAAAATTATACAGAGAGATTACAAACATTACATGTAGAAAAAACAAAAACAAAAAACAAAAAATAGAGTTTCTATTTATTCTCTTTTGAGTGCGTTGAATAGTTGGGAATCAATTGGTCCAGGTTCCAAGTTCATCAAATTGTTGTTTATGTGTATATGTATGGATTCATATGCGTCAAGTTTATTTGGTTTGTTTACTTTTTTTAAGAGCTTAAAATTGTTATCAAAAGAAGTAATAGTGTGTTGATTGTCATTATGTGGATCAAAGATGTGGGCTGCTATTGCTTTGTCTATCTCTTTCTTTTTTATGGAACGAAGATGTTCGTTGAATCTGACTTCAGCAGCTCTTCTTGTTTGTCCAATATATTTTTTGTCACAGTTAGAACAAGCGATTTGATAAATGCCGCTGCATCGGTTAGTTGGTGTGTTGTCTTTTGTGGATCCTAAGAGAGTTTTTAATTTGTTGTTGTTAGTATGTACTATGCTCATTTCTGATTTCGCAAAGACATGTATTAGCTTGTTGGTTATATTCGGGGCGAAGGGTAGAGTGAAACGTTGTTTTTGTGTTTTTGTGTTTTGTTCAAATAACGTACTAACGTTGTTTCGCATCAACCTCTTCGAGTGCTTTTTGATTAGTTGGTCTATCATTGATTTATCGTACCCGTTCACATTGGCTATATGAAGTATTTGTTTATATTCTCTCATATAGTTTTCAACAGAAAGAGGAAGACGGCATAATCTATAAACCATAGAGTGAAAAGCTGCAATTTTTTGACTGTATGCACAATATGAATCCTTTGTTATGTACCGATCTGTGGATGTGGATTTTCTGTAAACACTGAACTCAACTTTTTTCCCTTTTCGTTTGATTTCCACGTCGAGGAAGGGTAATGTGTGAAGTGTGTCGTCCTCCTTCTCAAAAGTAAATTTAATGCTAGGAAATCTATTATTGATTGTTGTAAAAACCTGGTCAACTTCTGATTTTTTCACTACAGCAAAAGTGTCATCAACATACCTATACCAATGTTTGTAATCTCTCTGTATAATTTTTCAATGCAAGTAACTTTGTGATCTCTTTGGTTTTGTTTAATTGTCGTCCGCTGATGATGGTTCCGCAGCTGAGAACCGAAATGCATACGTGTGAAAAATAAAAAGAATTTTAAATTAAATCAAACACCGTTCTTATTTTATTTTTTCTTTTTATTACGATTTTTGCGGTCAATAAGGTGGAAAACTTTCAATTATAATCAATCTGACCACAAACACGGCTACTTTTTACAAATTAATTGTGAACTTAACTTTTTCCATTTGTTTCAGAGGTTTTGTTTGAGTTATGTTGGTTGGCCAGGTTCTGCAGCTGGATTGCTGGAGAGGATGTCCTTAAGCACCCCCACCACGACAAGGTCAACTCATAGGGGGTGATAAAATACAAAGTACTACCAAAATTGGTTCATATGCAAAGGGATTAGAGTTAGCAGAAAACCAAAATGCGCAAACAAGATAAGAAAACATAGGGTATTATACGACAATGTTTAGCATTGCAATAAAAAATATTAACAAATAATTAATTTTGTAAGACAATTAAATACAAATAATAAAAAACACAATAGCTTTAAGATACGTTCCTGAACACGCCACCCCTCCCTAAAGAAATTCAGGAACATGGAAGAATAGCCAGCTTCGTTATCGGTCGTTTGAATATGCTATTTTTGGTGCGTACAGATACCACACGTACGAGATCCTCATTACTGGGATGAAGTTGCGCAATTCGTCCAAGAGCCCATCGTGATGGTGGCATATTCAATTTTTTAATAACCACTAGGTCCCCAATGTTGAAATTCAGCATCTTCATTTTCCATTTGGGGCGTTGTTGAAGTGATGTGAGGTACTAAGTGTGCCAACGACGCCAAAATCACTGCAACATGTTTTGAATGAGCTGCCATCTTCCCAATCGGTTTAGTGGGACTTCCAGATAACTGGGCTCTGGTATCGCAGTACATGGTCTGCCGTAGGTGCTGTTTGACACTTTTTACCCCCAAAGCCCCCCAAAATGAGGGCTATGTGGTGGGATAAACTCCCATCTGATGCTATCAGCTGCCAATGTTGAAGATACTAGACGGTTATGTTCTTCGGATCGCACCAACTTGTGCCATTCGCACAAGGTTCTCGCTGCTCCTTGGAAATCGGTACCGTTGTCCGAGAAAATGACGCTGCATTTTCCTCTCCTAGCTATAAACCGTCTCAAAGCCGCTAAGAAGGCATCTGTGGACAGGTCACTGACGACTTCCAAATGCAACGCCTTTGTCGCCATACAAAAAGCGCAAAGTAATCTTTCACGTACTTTGAATTCCTTCCTTTGGCTTCTTTTGGGTAATAGGTCCAGCATAATCACAACCCGTTCGGCCGAAAGCAAAAGATGGCGAGAGTCTGGAAAGAGGCAAATTTCCCATACGTGGTTTGACGTTGCCGAAAACAAGTGATGCACTGATGAACTACTTTTCTTATCATGTTTGTGCTTCCCAGAATCCAATATTCTTGACGTACTAATGAAAATAGTTCCGAAACACATGCATGTAGAAACTTTAAATGAGCGTCCAGAAAATCAATTGGGAGAACGGATGACCTTTTGGCAAAACTATAGGGTGTTTAAGACTGAAAGAAGCAGCAACAGCATTGGTAATTTGTCCTCCAAGACGCAGCAGCCCGACATCATCCAGAAACGGTGACAACGAGGAAAGTTTTGAACGACTAGAAACTTTTTTTTTTACTTCGCAAGGATATTATTTCTTTCTTAAACTCGCTTTGTGCCCATAATATGTAGTTTTGCTTAGCATAAAGCAGCTCTGAAGAAGGCAAAAAGCCATTTACCCTTTCCGCTGATGTTAATTTAATATTCCTGGCAAGACGAACAAAAACAGCTACAATCCGAATGACTCGCGTCCACGAAGAGACTCGTTTTCCTAACTTGTCGAGCAGACCCTCTTGCGTACACACAAAATTTACCACTTTTGCAGAGAAGTTTCCTAGAGTAGAGTTGATTCTCCTGCTTTTTAGCATTAGATTTATCAACTCCACTATGGAACCATCTACTTTGAGCTTCGTCAGTGCCTTTGTAATTGCAGAGTTGCTGACGTTATTGAAGGCGCCCTCTATGTCGAGGAAGGCGGCCAGAGTGAATTCTTTGTGATGGAGGGAATATTCTATAGTACGAACCAGGGTGTGTAGGGCCGTTTCTACAGATTTTCCCTTACAGTAGGCGTGTTGTGCTGTAGATAACAAATTTAGATCTATAGCTGTACGCAGGTGGATATCAATCAGTCGTTCTAAAGGTTTAAGACGGAAAGATGATAGACTTATTGGTCGGAGATCTTTTGGGTTTACGTGGGATGATCTCCTAGCCTTAGGTATAAACACAACCTTGACTTCTCTCCACTGAGTGGGGATATAGTTCAAAGTGGTACAGCCGATGAGAATTACTTCAAGGATAGGGATAATAATGTCCGCGGCCTTTTGAAGTTCGGCTGGAATTATACCATCAGGTCCAGGGGATTTGTATGGGTCAAGGCTGTTAATGGCCCAAACTAATTATTCCCTTGTAATCAGATCGGGGTTGTTTGTTATTATGCTACCTGGTGCTGGTTCATATACACTACGTGTTTTTAAACCTAAGGGAACAGCACAAAAGATCTTTCAGGTCGACGTGCCTGTAAAGGTGATTCTCACCTTCGCCCTATATAATTAAGAAAAAAAAAAAAAAAACCTGGTTCTGTGGAATCATAGTTGCATAAGTTCTTAGAGCTTCCTGGAAAGTGAGTGTCCAGAAGCAAATTGAGCTTTTCTTCGCAGGATTCTGTCCAGCCGTCAGCTGTTTTCAAACTGCTAGGCATGGTCGGACTCTTTGAGAGGATTTTTCTTAATCTAGAAGCTTCTGAAGTATCTTCTATTTCACCACAGAAGTTTCTCCAGGAAGTTCTTTTAGTTTTCCTCAGTTGATATTTATATGTTTTGACGGATTCCTTGTAGGAGTCCCAGTCTATTGAGATTTTTGATTGCTTAGCTCGGTTGAAAAGTTTTCTGCATTCCTTCCTGAGCGGTTCTAGCCCCGAGCTCGACCACAGTGGTTTCCGTTATCCTCTTATTTTTATAAGAGAACAGGATTTGTGAAGTGAGTGGTTAAGGGCAGTGGTAAGATCATTTACTTTTTTGTCTAGATCCTGTTTGTTTGTAGGGTTTTGTAAAAGTTCTAGTTTAATAAACTTTTCCAGTGTTACCCAATATTTTTGCCAGTCAGTTTTCCGATAGTTTTGGAAGACTGGTGGCCTGAGAGGTTCCTCATTAAGATCAAATTGAATGTATCTATGATCAGAAAAGGAGTGTTCAGTAGATACTTTCCAATTAGTAATCCTATGAGAACCGAATCGGAGACAAGAGTGATATCTAAAACTTCTTGTCTGTTTCTGGTAATGAATGTTGGTTCATTGCCAGTATTACTTACTATGAGGTTAGTACTTAAAATAAAATCAAAAAGTGACTCACCTTTTTCATTTATGTCAGTACTTCCCCATACTGTGTGATGCACATTGGCACCGCATCCAATGATGAGGCAGATCTTCTGCCGTTCAGCTTCAGCGACAATCCTTTTTAATAAGTTGCCTGGGGGAGGGCCAGGATGGTCGTGGCTGAGGTAAGCAGATACCAGCCAGTAGGTGTTGTCACTGGTCTGGTATCTTATTGTGGTTACATCGCGATTGCTGTAATGAGGGAGTAAAAATACATTAGTGCTACTTCTTACCAATATGCAGGATCTAGGTTCACCTTTGTCCTTCATATACAGTAGAGTATATCCAGGAGTCCTTTGTCCTCGAACGATGGACTTGATGATCCAGGGCTCTTGGATAAGGACAATATCTTCCCCTCTCTTGTTTAGGCGGAGAAGAAGGGAGGCCGAAGCCTGCTTGGAGTGTTGGAGGTAAATCTGAGTTAGCTGCACCATCTTGGGAACAACTAAGGAGACTAACCCCCACTACGGTCTGGTTGAGGTCGTCGTCTGTTTCGCTCTAAGAGTTTGACCTAAGAAGGTCATCCTCGCTGAGCGAAACCTCATTAGCGGGGTCATCAGTCTCCAAGTTGGAGAATTTGACGACATTTTGGGCATCCAAGTGAGATGTGAAGGGTTTATTTTCATACGTTTCAGCAGAGGATGTGCCGAGCTCGTCTATTTCCATGGATGGAGGGTCGACTTACCCTGCGGGTTCTTCCACTGAAGATGCACTTTTTGTTACGGAAGATGGAACGATGTTCTGTTCTACATCTTTTTTGTATATTTTTAAGGCAATGTTTGACCAACCGAACCGAATCACGCCTTTTGTCGCAGCCAGGGGAGCTAGAGAGTCCTTATTGATGACTATTATAGCCGATCTATAGTGACCCTCTGGCTCTTCCAGCTTCGCGACTTTCCAGTCATGAGTAGGTAGGGTTGGATTGCCAAATTGGATCATTTTCATGATTGTGTCTTTGCAGGAGGGTTCTGCTGGTAGTCTAGCGTGAGCCCTAGGCCTGCAAGGGATATCCTCACTTGACACGACTTCAAGCTTAGCACCAGGCTAGAGTCCCTCTAACCTGCTTATCGCAAGCTTATACAGATCGCCCGATCTCTCTCCATCAAACGCGATTAACCTGACGCGCCCCTGATACCATCCTGCGTCCTCAAAGATGGCAGGTTCCCCTGGGTTTTCCATCATAAGAGTCCAGTAGGAGGCCTGGAGCTTGTTCATGATGATCGCCCATTGATCGAAAGAGATCGCACCATCCGCGTTACTCCTGTCAATGACAGCGAAAATGGGTTTGTCCTTCAGTGCGTCACTGTACGACATGTCTTTTTTGGAGCTGAGGGTGCTTGGTTTTTGCACCTTAGGCCTTTTGGCGTTCGGGGTTGACTGCTCGAACGAACGTTGGCGCTTAGACGTTGAGTCTACGCAGTTTTTTTCATTTATTGCAATGATTTTCATTGCCCACTCAAGTTTGACACATTGCGTTGAATCAAGCTTAGGTTTAGGTACCGCACCTAACACCTTCGCAATTTTCTCCGCATTCCACCTTTCTTTGAGGTTTGGGAAGGTAGGGATGTTGGGATGCCGTTCGTTGTCCGTTTCACTGTTAGACACAGTTTCACTTTCAACTTGGGGGTTAGGGGGATTGGAAACCCTTTCGTTTTCAGTTCCACTGTAAGTCACAGTTTCACCTCCAACTTGGGGGATAAGGGGATTGGCGACCCTTTTGTTTTCAGTTCCACTGTAAGTCACAGTTTCACCTCAAACTTTGGGGTTAGGAAGATTGGACACCCTTCCGTTTTTTGTCCTACTGTAAGTCACTGTTTCGCCTACAACTGGGGGAAGGGAAGGAGTGTTTCCTGAGCTCGAAGGAGGTCCTCCCCTTTCAGCCACGGAGGCGATACTCTCGGCGCCCGTACCGTCCGAGTTGGTCGACCTCGAGTCCTTTGACATTGGACGGGATAAGGTGGGAGATTGGAGCAGTGGAGTTTTTGATGAGGGTGGCCCCTTTGTCAACACATCACTGTTCGCGTTGGAATCGAAAGTCTTGGCCCCTCTACTTGCAGCAATGGTTTTCTCCGGGGTCCCTTCTATACGGGCAGTATGAGTGAAAGTATTGCAGAGAGTCACTGCAACCCTTCCACTGGTTTGGGAATCCTCCTTAGGAGGGACGTTAGAACCAGAGGGCTCTCCACATATCTTAATTGGCTTGTGAGGCCTTCCTCGAACTGCAGTCGGCTCCCCAGTCCTTCCGCCAATCGCTTTTTGTGTCGTTATCGTTAATAAATTTGTCACTGGCGACTTATCCTCTTTCGAGGCCAAGCCATCGCCGCCAGTCGCGACACCTGCTGACTTGTGAACGTATATCCCCGTTCGTTTTTTATATCTTTTATTAACTTTTTCCATTTGTTTCAGAGGTTTTGTTTGAGTTATGTTGGTTGGCCAGGTTCTGCAGCTGGATTGCTGGAGAAGATGTCCTTAAGCACCCCCACCACGACAAGGTCAACTCATAGGGGGTGATAAAATACAAAGTATTACCAAAATTGGTTTCATCATATGCAAAGGGATTAGAATTAGCAGATAACCAAAATGCGCAAACAAAATAAGAAAACATAGGGTATTATACGACAATGTTTGGCATTGCAATAAAAAATATTAACAATTAATTTTGTAAGACAAATAAATACAAATAATAAAAAACACAATAGCTTTAAGATACGTTCCTGAACACGCCACCCCTCCATGAAGAAATTCAGGAACATGGAAGAATAGCCAGCTTCGTTATCGGTTGTTTGAATATGCCATTTTTGGTGCGTACAGATACCACACGTACGAAATCATCATTACTTTTATTTATTTATTTATTTATTTATTTAACAATCAATTAGAGTTTACAATCTCAAATAGACTTACGAAATAGGCAAAATAACTAAAAACAAGATAAAGCTATATATACTATAACGTTACATAATTCAATTAGTTAAAAAGTGCAGACTTAACATATATATTACTGGGATGAAGTTGCGCAATTCGTCCAAGAGCCCATCGTGATGGTGGCATATTCAATTTTTTAATAACCACTAGGTCCCCAATGTTGAAATTCAGCGTCTTCATTTTCCATTTGGGGCGTTGTTGAAGTGATTTGAGGTACTTAGTGTGCCAACGACGCCAAAATCACTGCAACATGTTTTGAATGATCTGCCATCTTCCCAATCGGTTTAGTGGGACTTCCAGATAACTGGGCTCTGGTATCGCAGTATATGGTCTGCCGTAGGTGCTGTTTGACACTTTTTACCCCCGCTTCAAAAAGCCCACCAAAATGAGGGCTATGTGGTGGGATAAGCTCCCATCTGATGCTATCAGCTACCATTATGAAGATACTAGACGGTTATGTTGAATTAACAAATGTGAGGTCACAAAAGTTGACTTATAAGTAAAATACCAAACGTTGACTTTGACTGATCTTTATTGACTGACTAAAAACTGAAAACACTTTTCTTTGTTTTGGCAAGAGTTGAAATCTTGACAAACCATACTGCCCCCTCTATTAAAGTCTACTTTAATCAATTGGTAACTTAGAAATTTTTACGATGGGGCGCTTAAGCTCGCCTATTTTTGTTCGCAATGTTACAGCCCGTACCATGCCATCCTTTCCTGGATGTGTTGAGCAGATTCGGCCGAGAAGCCATGTTGTTGGAGGTAGGTTGTCTTCATGTATTAAAACTAAATCGCCAACTTCAATATTCTTAGATTCTTTTCTCCATTTGGACCGTTGGTTGAGTGTATGTAGGTATTCACGAGACCATTGCTTCCAATATGATTGAACCATCCTCTGAATTTGTTGCCATCGATTAAGTCTTTGTGGGTTCGCTTCTATAAGACTCTTTTCCGGGAGTGCGGTGAGGGTTGAACCTATTAAGAAGTGCCCCGGAGTTAAAGGATCTAAGCTGCTGATATCGGAATCGCTGATTTGAGATAGTGGGCGAGAATTAAGAATTCCTTCAATCTGTGTTAGTAGTGTGGCCATCTCCTCATATGTGACTTTACTGCCTTGATTCCTGACTCCCACAATCCGCCAAAGTGGGGTGAGGCAGGGGGAATTAGATGCCATTGGCATTCGTTCTTAGATAAAAATGTTGTAACGATCTGGTTAAAATTGGAAGATAAAACTATTTTGTACAATTCTGCAAGCCTTCTTTTCGCACCGATAAAATTGGTTCCATTATCGCTGTAAATCCCGGCTGGGATTCCTCTTCGCGCATTGAAACGTTTTAATGATGCAATGAACGCATCTGTAGTAAGGTCGGATACCATCTCTACATGTATTGCCTTTGTACTAAAACAAACGTACAGTGCGATGTACCCTTTACTGATTTTAGCACCTCGTCCTTTATTTTGCCGAATTTTGATAGGACCAGCATAGTCCACGCCGCAATGCGAGAACGGTCTACTTGGAGTGACGCGGTGCTCGGGAATGCTTCCCATGAGTTGTTGTTGTTTGATGCGCTTGAGTCGAAAACAATTTAGACATTTGTGTATGTGGCTACGGATTGTACTTCGTCCACCAATAATCCAGTACCTTTGCCTCATTATTGAAAGAAGAAGCGTTGGTCCAGGATGCAAATATCGTTTATGATATTGGTCGATCAAGAGAGATGTAGCAAGATGTTGTTTTGGTAGTATGATTGGGTGCTGTGCTTCGTAATTATATGAAGAGTTGTGAAGTCGTCCACCTACCCTCAAGAGGCCATCGCTGTCGATGAACGGAAACAGAGAAACGAGTTTGCTGCTGCTTCGAATTGATTTCTTAGCTTCAAGGCACTTAAACTCTTCGCAGAATTCGGTTTGTTGTACCCAACGTAAATAGCAGTTTGTAGCAGCCTTTAATTCATTCGTCGATAGAAAACTGAAAGAATGCAATGGTTTTTTTTATGAGTTTTATTTTTAATTACCATGAACTGTAGAATGCTTTTGAGGCGCAACCAGTAGGCTATTATACGAATAATTTTCTCCAATGAGTGTGATGTTGCCTGAATTGTCTCATAGATTGAACTTGACATGGTTGAATGAAATGTTTGAATGTTGACTCGCTTTTCTTCACTTTTTGTTTGGTATGACGATAATAATTTTTTCTCTGGCCATTGTGGTTTAGCTTGCTTTAGCCACTCAGGACCCTGCCACCAAATATTTGAAGACTTGAGATTTTTAGGAGACGCTCCTCTAGAAGCGATGTCCGCAGGGTTGTCATGTGTTGAAACGTATCGCCACCAATCCACTTCACATATATTTAATATTGCTGCTGTTCGATTTGCGACAAAGTTTGTCCACCGTCGAGGCTGAGAGTTTAACCAACTCAACACAATTTGTGAGTCTGTCCACGCTGTCATGTGCTATAAATTTTCTTCGTTGAAGGCTTTTCGAATAGACTCAAATAGTTTTGCAAGTAATACAGCTCCGCAAAGTTCAAGACGAGGGAGTGACTGTTGCTTAAGAGGGGTTACCCTTGTTTTGGCAGCGACTATTCTGACGTTGATGTTTCCTTGGTGCTCGGTTCTGCAATAAACAACTGCTGAATACGCTGCCTCCGAGGCGTCACAAAGCCCTTGAAATTCACTATTCAAAAAGTTTGTGGTATGAATCCATCGGCCAATTTTGATGTGTTTGAAAAACTTGAATTCTGTTGTAAAAACACTCCACTTCTCAGCTAGTCTATCTGGTACAATGTCATCCCAATCTAACTTCCTCCCATCTGGTTGCTGTATCCAAAGTTGTTGGAAAAGAATTTTAAAAACGATCGTTGCGGGAGCCAGCAATCCAAGTGGGTCGAAGATCTTAGCAGATTCAGATAAGATTGTGCGTTTTGTGACTGAAAGTTTTTCGGAGATTGATGCATGGAAGCTAAAATAGTCATCGTTGGGATTCCAATAAAGACCTAAAAGTTTTGTGGGCGCAGATTCAAAATCAATGCATTCCGATTCTCTTTTATCAGTTGGAACGTTATTCATAAACTCCTTTGAACTGCTTTTCCATTTACGAAGTTCGAAACCCCTTCTTACTAGAATATTATTTAGCAGCTCTCGTATATGTGTTGCTCCTTCAGGACTATCAGCTCCAGTGAGCAAATCATCGACATAGTGGTTTTTTATTATACTTGATATCATTGGATGTTCAACACTACAATCTTCAGCAATTTGAAATAATGTACGGGTAGCAAGGAAAGGAGCTGAGGACGTGCCATATGTTACCGTTGTTAGCCAATAATCTTGTATTTTTTCCGATTGATTATGTCTCCACACAATTCTTTGGTAGTTCCAGTCTTGAGGGTCCACATGAATTTTCCTGTACATTTTGGTAACATCTGCACTTACTGGTACCATATACCGTCGAAAGTTGATCAAAATTGAAAACAGGTCTCTTTAAATGGTAGCACCGACTCCCAAAATATCATTCAAGGACACAGTAAATGATGTTTTCCGTGAAGCATTAAAAACAGCCCTTACCTTGGTGGTTGTACTTGAGGGTTTCACTACTGCATGATGAGGTAAGTAAAAACCCTTGTTGTCTGCAATGTTCACTTCACTTTGTGGAATTTTTTGCATATGTCCCATAGCAGTGTATTTAAGCATGAAGTTGCGATATTGTTGACTGAGCTCGGGATCATTGTTTAAACGGCGTTCCATGGATAGCAAGCACGATACTGCAGTTCTTCTGGAATTACCAAGATGTTCAGTTGATTTTGTAAATGGCAAACGCACAATGAAACGACCATCCGAGTTGGTGCGAAGGTGAGTTTTAAAGTGAGTCTCACAATGCATCTCCTCGTCAGTAAAATGTGCATTCTTAGCTGGTACAGTTTCTAGTTCCCAAAATTTTGTTAGAGTTTTATCGATGTCGCAATCTGTAATCTGATAAGAGTCGAACTTATTTTCCTCGAATTGATTTGAACTTTTACGATGTGGGCCAGCCACAACCCATCCGAATATCGTATTCTGGAGAATGGGTTCCTGAGGCGAGAATTTTATCTGCCCGTTTTCAATTATTTGGAAGAAATAGTCGGCTCCTATGAGGATGTCGATTTTTTGACTTTTGTAAAATAACGGATCAGCTAATTTTTTATTGTAAATCCAAGGCCATGCGAGTGTGGATATGTCTGTGGATGGTATTGACGACGTCACCTTTGGAAGGATTAAGGCAATGATATTGATTACGCCCTTTGATGTATTTAATTGCAAAATTGCCTCGCCTTTCGTGACTGCTACCTGAACAGTTCAAAGACCACAAACGGCAGATCGACGATGGTTGCGTTTGATGCCAAGCATTTGCACACACGACTCTGATACAAATGACACCATGGAACCAGAGTCCAATAGAGCTCTGCATGGTCTTGATTTGTTCTGCTCGTCTTGAACATACACTAAAGCAGTTGGTAGAAGCGTTGAATAGGAAGATTCTGTGTTGTACAACGCTGAGTATGATTGAGTTGGCAATAGATGTTGATGCTCCTCTTGAGATGTTGCTTGCGAATAACTGTTGGTAGAATTCGATTCTGCAGGCATGTGTTGAATATCGGAGAAATGTGTTCTTAATTGTTCATGCTGGTGTAGAGATGAATGATGCTTTTCGTTGCAATAGTGGCATCTAAAAGTTGAGTTGCATGATGATGTCTGATGACCATGATGTAAGCAATTAAAACAAAGCTTTGCACGAGTAACAAGTGTTCTGCTCTCTGGGACAGCCAATGTTTTAAACAACTGGCATTTAAACAGCGGATGAGCGCCGCTACACTTGGGGCACCGACTTGTTGGTGCATTTGACTCCAACCTGTTTATTGTTTGTGACTGTCTTGCATTTTGGTTTTGTTGATTACTAAAATTAGAGACTAAATTATGTGCTGTGTAAGTTTCTAATGCATCGCACCTTTCATTTATAAATGTGATAAATTCATCGAATGTATGAATTTTTTTATCTGACGCTTTGATTGACCAAAGCTGCCGGGTGTAGTCGTCTGTTTTCTGAAGCAAGATGTATATTAACCACGGATCACGTTTTTGTGCATCAGGTCCCACAGTACTCAATCCTCTAATGACTTCATCTGATATATCTGCTAGCTTCCTAAGTTGAATTGAACTTTCGAATTTAATTTGGGGTTGGTCGATGAATGTTTTAATATAATTGTTGATAATTTGTTTCTTTTTATCATACCTGTTATAGAGCTTATCCCACGCAGTGTCATAGTTTTCCTCCGTGACGAGTGTGTGACGAATTTGATCAGCAGCATCTCCGATGAGTAAGCCCTTTAAATATTGAAATTTTTGTATTTTAGAAAGTCTAGCGTTAGAGTGAACTATGGATTTGTAAAGATCTTTGATGGAAGGCCACGTTGCATGTGATCCATCAAATTTAGGGATTGTTAGAGTTGGCATTCGGAGTCCATTAGGTGGACGTTCTTGTAATGCATCAATTAGGTTCAACTGCTGTGAGGCAAGAAGACTAAGGGTCTCATCTAGTGTTGCTTGCTGTTGGTGATTTAGAGAAACATCATGATGACTTTGATTTGCTGGGTTAATGTGGTGACGAAACGCAGCTTGAGCTGCATAAAATATTTCCTCTACGACTTCTATGTTAGATGATTCATTAGGAATCATTGCAATTTGGTCGTCGTATTCACAAAAGTCGCCGAATGCTTCCTTTAGGTTATGAAAACGGCTTTCAATATCCATTTGATCAGTGCCCTCCGCGATTGTGAATATGTAATTTTTCAGTCTTGAAATAGTGCCGTGTGCTCTTCCTCTTTTCTGTTTCAGAGTTGGTAGGTCGGTAGCCATAATTTTAAAATTAAAATAATTATCACGAAATACTGCTATATCTTGTGTGTCTTAATTAATTGCAATTTTCTTTCTGAGCTTGTCAGTTTGCTATCGAGAACTTTTCATGCTTTGCGTTGTGTTGTTTGGAACTGTGAATGTGCTGAGTTGTGTGTGTTCAACTGTTTTTGAAATGAGTAGTATGTGTATATTCTATGAACGTGAGTTGTGTGGATGGAGTGTGGTGAAATTTATTTGTTGAATGTGTTTGTGCATTCAGGTTATTTTTGAGTTGTGTGAAGGAATATGTTGTTTGTGTATGACAGAAGTCTGTAGAATATAATAGTTTCCATTCGGTGTGTTGGTTGAAAGTGTGAATGCGCTTATGTATAACTGAGTTGTGTATGATTAAAGTGTGCTATAATCCCGCAAACTGTGTGTTCAACTGTTCTTGAAATGAGTAGTATATGAATATTCTATGAAAGTGAGTTATGTAGATGCAGGGTGTTAAAATTTATTTGTTGGATATGTGTGTGCAGTTGGTTTGAAGAAGGTGATGTTTTTGTATGAAGGATGTGTGTAGAGGTAGTATAATAGTTTGCATGCGTGTGAGTGCGCTAATGTAGATAAATGAGTTGTGCTTTTTTTTTTTTTTAGGCAATTGTTAGAGAAAATTATTTTAATATTTTATTTCCACAAGTAATACATTAAAAAAAAAAATGAACATTAATATTGTAAAAATGACTCGAAGGACCATGAATTAACAAATGTGAGGTCACAAAAGTTGACTTATAAGTAAAATACCAAACGTTGACTTTGACTGATCTTTATTGACTGACTAAAAACTGAAAACACTTTTCTTTGTTTTGGCTAGAGTTGCCATCTTGACAAACCATATGTTCTTCGGATCGCACCAACTTGTGCCATTCACACAAGGTTCTCGCTGCTCCTTGGAAATCGGTACCGTTGTCCGAGAAGATGACGCTGCATTTTCCTCTCCTAGCTATAAACCGTCTCAAAGTCGCTAAGAAGGCATCTGTGGACAGGTCACTGACGACTTCCAAATGCAACGCC
Source organism: Melanostoma scalare (assembly GCA_949752695.1). Lineage (NCBI taxonomy): Eukaryota > Metazoa > Arthropoda > Insecta > Diptera > Syrphidae > Melanostoma > Melanostoma scalare. The sequence continues at coordinate 120,343,373 of OX456985.1, forward strand.
TTTGTCGCCATACAAAAAGCGCAAAGTAACCTTTGACGAACTTTGAATTCCTTCCTTTGGCTTCTTTTGGGTAATAGGTCCAGCATAATAACAACCCGTTCGGCCGAAAGCAAAAGATGGCAAGAGTCTGGAAAGAGGCAAATTTCCCATGAGTTGGGATGATGTGGTTTGACGTTGCCGAAAACAAGTGATGCACTGATGAACGACTTTTCTTATCATGTTTGTGCTTCCCAGAATCCAATATTCTTGACGTACTAATGAAAATAGTTCCAAAACACATGCATGTAAAGACTTTAAATAAGCGTCCAGAAAATCAATTGGGAGAACGGATGACCTTTTGGCAAAACTATAGGGTGTTTAAGACTGAAAGAAGCAGCAACAGCATTGGTAACTTGTCCTCCAAGACGCAGCAGCCCGACATCATCCAGAAACGGTGACAACGAGGAAAGTTTTGAACGACTAGAAACATTTTTTTTACTTCGCAAGGATTTTATTTCTTTCTTAAACTCGCTTTGTGCCCATAATATGCATTTATGCTTAAATAAAGCAGCTCTGAAGAAGGCAAAAAGCCATTTACCCTTTCCGCTGATGTTAATTTAATATTCCTGGCAAGACGAACAAAAACAGCTACAATCCGAATGACTCGCGTCCACGAAGAGACTCGTTTTCCTAACTTGTCGAGCAGACCCTCTTGCGTACACACAAAATTTACCACTTTTGCAGAGAAGTTTCCTAGAGTAGAGTTGATTCTCCTGCTTTTTAGCATTAGATTTATCAACTCCACTATGGAGCTATCTACTTTGAGCTTCGTCAGTGCCTTTGTAATTGCTGAGTTGCTGACGTTATTGAAGGCGCCCTCTATGTCGAGGAAGGCGGCCAGAGTGAATTCTTTGTGATGGAGGGAATATTCTATAGTACGTACCAGGGTGTGTAGGGCCGTTTCTGTAGATAACAAATTTAGATCTATAGCTGTACGCAGGTGGATATCAATCAGCCGTTCTAAAGGTTTAAGAAGGAAAGATGATAGACTTATTGGTCGGAGATCTTTTGGGTTTACGTGGGATGATCTCCTAGCCTTAGGTATAAACACAACCTTGACTTCTCTCCACTGAGTGGGGATATAGTTCAAAGTGGTACAGCCGATGAGAATTACTTCAAGGACAGGGATAATAATGTCCGCGGCCTTTTGAAGTTCGGCTGGAATTATACCATCAGGTCCAGGGGATTTGTATGGGTCAAGGCTGTTAATGGCCCAAACTAGTTTTTCCCTTGTAATCAGATCGGGGTTGTTTGTTATTATGCTACCTGGTTCTGTGGAATCATAGTTGCATAAGTTCTTAGAGCTTCCTGGAAAGTGAGTGTCCAGAAGCAAATTGAGCTTTTCTTCGCAGGATTCTGTCCAGCCGTCAGCTGTTTTCAAACTGCTAGGCATGGTCGGAATCTTTGAGAGGATTTTTCTTAATCTAGAAGCTTCTGAAGTATCTTCTATTTCACCACAGAAGTTTCTCCAGGAAGTTCTTTTAGTTTTCCTCAGTTGATATTTATATGTTTTGAGGGATTCCTTGTAGGAGTCCCAGTCTATTGAAATTTTTGATTGTTTAGCTCGGTTGAAAAGTTTTCTGCATTTCTTCCTGAGCGGTTCTAGCCCCGAGCTCCACCACAGTGGTTTCCGTTTTCCTCTTATTTTTATAAGAGGACAGGATTTGTGAAGTGAGTGGTTAAGGGCAGTGGTAAGATCACTTACTTTTTTGTCTAGATCCTGTTTGTTTGTAGGGTTTTGTAAAAGTTCTAGTTTAAGTCAGTTTTCCGATAGTTTTGGAAGACTGGTGGCCTGTGAGGTTCCTCATTAAGATCAAATTGAATATATCTATGATCAGAAAAGGAGTGTTCAGTAGATACTTTCCAATTAGTAATCCTATGAGAACCGAATCGGAGACAAGAGTGATATCTAAAACTTCTTGTTTGTTTCTGGTAATGAATGATGGTTCATTGCCAGTATTACTTACTATGAGGTTAGTACTTAAAATAAAATCAAAAAGTGACTCACCTTTTTCATTTATGTCAGTACTTCCCCATACTGTGTGATGCGCATTGGCACCGCATCCAATGATGAGATAGCTTCAGCGACAATCCTTTTTAATAAGTTGCCTGGGAGAGGGCCAGGATGGTCGTGGCTGAGGTAAGCAGATACCAGCCAGTAGGTGTTGTCACTGGTCTGGTATCTTATTGTGGTTACATCGCGATTGCTGTAATGAGGGAGTAAAAATACATTAGTGCTACTTCTTACCAATATGCAAGATCTGGGTTCACCTTTGTCCTTCATATACAGTAGAGTATATCCAGGAGTCCTTTGTCCTCGAACGATGGACTTGATGATCCAGGGCTCTTGGATAAAGACAATATCTTCCCCTCTCTTGTTTAGGCGGAGAAGAAGGGAGGCCGAAGCCTGCTTGGAGTGTTGGAGGCTAATCTGAGTTAGCTGCACCATCTTGGGAACAACTAAGTAGACTAACCCCCACTACGGTCTGGTTGAGGTCGTCGTCTGTTTCGCTCTCAGAGTTTGACCTAAGAAGGTCATCCTCGCTGAGCGAAACCTCATTAGCGGAGTCATCAGTCTCCAAGTTGGAGAATTTGGCGACATTTTGGGCATCCAAGTGAGATGTGAAGGGTTTAATTTCATACGTTTCAGCAGAGGATGTGCCGAGCTCGTCTATTTCCATGGATGGAGGGTCGACTTACCCTGCGGGTTCTTCTACTGAAGACGCACTTTTTGTTACGGAAGATGGAACGATGTTCTGTTCTACATCTTTTTTGTATATTTTTAAGGCAATGTTTGACCAACCGAACCGAATCACGCCTTTTGTCGCAGCCAGGGGAGCTAGAGAGTCCTTATTGATGACTATTATAGCCGATCTATAGTGACCCTCTGGCTCTTCCAGCTTCGCGACTTTCCAGTCATGAGTAGGTAGGGTTGGATTGCCAAATTGGATCATTTTCATAATTGTGTCTTTGCAGGAGAGTTCTGCTGGTAGTCTAGCGCGAGCCCTAGGCCTGCAAGGGATATCCTCACTTGACACGACTTCAAGCTTAGCACCAGGCTAGAGTCCCTCTAACCTGCTTATCGCAAGCTTATACAGATCGCCCGATCTCTCTCCATCAAACGCGATTAACCTGACGCGCCCCTGATACCATCCTGCGTCCTCAAAGATGGCAGGCTCCCCTGGGTTTTCCATCATAAGAGTCCAGTAGGAGGCCTGGAGCTTGTTCATGATGATCGCCCATTGATCGAGAGAGATCGCACCATCCGCGTAACTCCTGTCAATGACAGCGAAAATGGGTTTGTCCTTCAGTGCGTCACTGTACGACATGTCTTTTTTGGAGCTGAGGGTACTTGGTTTTTGCACCTTAGGCCTTTTGGCGTTCGGGGTTGACTGCTCGAACGAACGTTGGCGCTAAGACGTTGAGTCAACGCAGTTTTTTTCATTTATTGCAATGATTTTCATTGCCCACTCAAGTTTGGCAGATTGCGTTGAATCAAGCTTAGGTTTAGGTACCGCACCTAACACCTTCGCAATTTTCTCCGCATTCCGGCTTTCTTTGTGGTTTGGGAAGGTAGGGAGGTTGGGATGCCCTTCGTTGTCCGTTTCACTGTTAGACACAGTTTCACTTTCAACTTGGGGGTTAGGGGGATTGGAAACCCTTTTGTTTTCAGTTCCACCGTAAGTCACAGTTTCACCTCCAACTTGGGGGATAAGGGGATTGGCGACCCTTTCGTTTTCAGTTTCAGTAAGTGGTTTGGGAAGGTAGGGAGGTTGGGATGCCCTTCGTTGTCCGTTCCACTGTTAGACACAGTTTCACTTTCAACTTGGGGGTTAGGGATTGGAAACCCTTTCGTTTTCAGTTCCACCGTAAGTCACAGTTTCACCTCCAACTTGGGGGATAAGGGGATTGGCGACCCTTTCGTTTTCAGTTCCACTGTAAGTCACAGTTTCACCTCCAACTTGGGGGATAAGGGGATTGGACACCCTTTCGTTGTTTGTCCTACTGTAAGTCACGGTTTCGCCTACAACTGGGGGAAGGGAAGGAGTGTTTCCTGAGCTCGAAGGAGGTCCTCCCCTTTCAGCCACTTAGCCGATACTCTCGGCGCCCGTACCGTCCGGGTTGGTCGACCTCGAGTCCTTTGACATTGGACGGTATAAGGTTGGAGATTGGAGCAGTGGAGTTTTTGATGAAGGTGGCCCCTTTGTCAACACATCACTGTTCGCGTTGGAATCGAATGTCTCGGCCCCTCTACTTGCAGCAATGGTCTTCTCCGTGGTCCCTTCTATACGGGCAGTATGAATGAAAGTATTGCAGAGAGTCACTGCAACCCTTCCATTGGCTTGGGCATCCTCCTTAGGAGGGACGTTAGAACCAGAGGGCTCTCCACATATCTTAGTTGGCTTGTGAGGCCTTCCTCGAACTGCAGTCGGCTCTCCAGTCCTTTCGCCAATCGCTTTTTGTGTCGTTATCGTTAATAAATTTGTCACTGGCGACTTATCCTCTTTCGAGGCCAAGCCATCGCCAGCAGTCGCGACACCTGCTGACTTGTGAACGTATATCCCCGTTCGTTTTTTATATCTTTTATTAACTTTTTCCATTTGTTTCAGAGGTTTTGTTTGAGTTATGTTGGTTGGCCAGGTTCTGCAGCTGGATTGCTGGAGAAGATGTCCTTAAGCACCCCCACCACGACAAGGTCAACTCATAGGGGGTGATAAAATACAAAGTATTACCAAAATTGGTTTCATCATATGCAAAGGGATTAGAATTAGCAGATAACCAAAATGCGCAAACAAGATAAGAAAACATAGGGTATTATACGACAATGTTTGGCATTGCAATAAAAAATATTAACAAGTAATTAATTTTGTAAGACAATTAAATACAAATAATAAAAAACACAATAGCTTTAAGATACGTTCCTGAACACGCCACCCTCCCTGAAGAAATTCAGGAACATGGAAGAATAGCCAGCTTCGTTATCGGTCGTTTGAATATGCCATTTTTGGTGCGTACAGATACCACACGTACGAAATCATCATTACTGGGATGAAGTTGCGCAATTCGTCCAAGAGCCCATCGTGATGGTGGCATATTCAATTTTTTAATAACCACTAGGTCCCCAATTTTGAAATTCAGCGTCTTAATTTTCCATTTGGGGCGTTGTTGAAGTGATGTGAGGTACTAAGTGTGCCAACGACGCCAAAATCCCTGCTACATGTTTTGAATGAGCTGCCATCTTCCCAATCGGTTTAGTGGGACTTCCAGATAACTGGGCTCTGGTATCGCAGTATATGGTCTGCCGTTGGTGCTGTTTGACACTTTTTACCCCCGCTTCCCAAAGCCCCCCAAAATGAGGGCTATGTGGTGGGATAAACTTCCATCTGATGCTATCAGCTACCAATGTTGAAGATACTAGACGGTTATGTTCTTCGGATCGCACCAACTTGTGCTGACGCTGCATTTTCCTCTCCTAGCTATAAACCGTCTCAAAGCCGCTAAGAAGGCATCTGTGGACAGGTCACTGACGACTTCCAAATGCAACGTCTTTGTCGCCATACAAAAAGCGCAAAGTAACCTTTCACGAACTTTTAATGCCTTCCTTTGGCTTCTTTTGGGTAATAGGTCCAGCATAATCACAACCCGTTCGGCCGAAAGCAAAAGATGGCGAGAGTCTGGAAAGAGGCAAATTTCCCATGAGTTGGGATGACGTGGTTTGACGTTGCCGAAAACAAGTGATGCACTGATGAACTACTTTTCTTATCATGTTTGTGCTTCCCAGAATCCAAAATTCTTGACTACTAATGAAAATAGTTCTGAAACACATGCATGTAGAAACTTTAAATGAGCGTCCAGAAAATCAATTGGTAGAACGGATGACCATTTGGCAAAACTATAGGGTGTTTAAGACTGAAAGAAGCAGCAACAGCAACAGCATTGGTTATTTGTCCTCCAAGACGCAGCAGCCCGACATCATCCAGAAACGGTGACAACGAGGAAAGTTTTGAACGACTAGAAACTTTTTTTTTTACTTCGCAAGGATTTTATTTCTTTCTTAAACTCGCTTTGTGCCCATAATATGCATTTTTGCTTAACATAAAGCAGCTCTGAAAAAGGCAAAAAGCCATTTACCCTTTCCGCTGATGTTAATTTAATATTCCTGGCAAGACGAACAAAAACAGCTACAATCCGAATGACTCGCGTCCACGAAGAGACTCGTTTTCCTAACTTGTCGAGCAGACCCTCTTGCGTACACACAAAATTTACCACTTTTGCAGAGAAGTTTCCTAGAGTAGAGTTGATTCTCCTGCTTTTTAGCATTAGATTTATCAACTCCACTATGGAACCATCTACTTTGAGCTTCGTCAGTGCCTTTGTAATTGCAGAGTTGCTGACGTTATTGAAGGCGCCCTCTATGTCGAGGAAGGCGGCCAGAGTGAATTCTTTGTGATGGAGGGAATATTCTATAGTACGTACTAGGGTGTGTGGGGCCGTTTCTACAGATTTTCCCTTACAGTAGGCATGTTGTGCTGTAGATAACAAATTTAGATCTATAGCTGTACGCAGGTGGATATCAATCAGTCGTTCTAAAGGTTTAAGAAGGAAAGATGATAGACTTATTGGTCGGAGATCTTTTGGGTTTACGTGGGATGATCTCCTAGCCTTAGGTATAAACACAACCTTGACTCCTCTCCACTGAGTGGGGATATAGTTCAAAGTGGTACAGCCGATGAGAATTACTTCAAGGACAGGGATAATAATGTCCGTGGCCTTTTGAAGTTCGGCTGGAATTATACCATCAGGTCCAGGGGATTTGTATGGGTCAAGGCTGTTAATGGCCCAAACTAATTTTTCCCTTGTAATCAGATCGGGGTTGTTTGTTATTATGCTACCTGGTTCTGTGGAATCATAGTTGCATAAGTTCTTAGAGCTTCCTGGAAAGTGAGTGTCCAGAAGCAAATTGAGCTTTTCTTCGCAGGATTCTGTCCAGCCGTCAGCTGTTTTCAAACTGCTAGGCATGGTCGGACTCTTTGAGAGGATTTTTCTTAATCTAGAAGCTTCTGAAGTATCTTCTATTTCACCACAGAAGTTTCTCCAGGAAGTTCTTTTAGTTTTCCTCAGTTGATATTTATATGTTTTGAGGGATTCCTTGTAGGAGTCCCAGTCTATTGAAATTTTTGATTGTTTAGCTCGGTTGAAAAGTTTTCTGCATTTCTTCCTGAGCGGTTCTAGCCCCGAGCTCCACCACAGTGGTTTCCGTTTTCCTCTTATTTTTATAAGAGGACAGGATTTGTGAAGTGAGTTGTTAAGGGCAGTGGTAAGATCATTTACTTTTTTGTCTAGATCCTGTTTGTTTGTAGGGTTTTGTAAAAGTTCTAGTTTAATAAACTTTTCCAGTGTTACCCGATATTTTTGCCAGTCAGTTTTCCGATAGTTTTGGAAGACTGGTGGCCTGTGAGGTTCCTCATTAAGATCAAATTGAATATATCTATGATCAGAAAAGGAGTGTTCAGTAGATACTTTCCAATTAGTAATCCTATGAGAACCGAATCGGAGACAAGAGTGATATCTAAAACTTCTTGTTTGTTTCTGGTAATGAATGTTGGTTCATTGCCAGTATTACTTACTATGAGGTTAGTACTTAAAATAAAATCAAAAAGTGACTCACCTTTTTCATTTATGTCAGTACTTCCCCATACTGTGTGATGCGCATTGGCACCGCATCCAATGATGAGGCAGATCTTCTGCCGTTCAGCTTCAGCGACTTCTTTTTCTTCATTTCCGGCGTTACGAGTAGTGATCTTGAAGCGATCACAACTCTCCCACTTTTCTGCTTCACACTAGTGATCCGCCTGTGGGGTACGCCGCGTTGACCTCAGAAAGCGTCGGCAAGCCTCCCGGTTTTGGATTGGTCCATGTCTGAGGCCAACCAAATGCTGCTGTTTTTGCATTTGCTTGTACCAGGAGTGTTTTGGCCTGCCTTTTCTTTTTCGTCGCGAATTTGTTGAAACGTTGTACGATATTGCCTTTTGGACGGGGTTCTGCGGATCTCTCCTTTGAACATGACAATACCAACTGAGCCGGTCGTGCTGAATTTTGTCCAAGATGGTACTTTTGACATGAAGGCTTCCACGGATCTTAGTACTTCTAATTCGATCAAGCTTTGTTACTCCTGCTGTCATCCGAAGCATCTTCATTTCGGCTGCCGTCAATTTGCTCTCATACTTTTTGTACATTGTCCAACATTGTGAACCGTATGTCAGAGCTGGACGGACAACTGCTGTGTAGAGTCTTCCCTTCAGCTTAGGGGGCATTTTTCGATCACAGAAGATAGCGGAGTTTTCTCGCCACTTCATCCACCCTACGCTTACTCGATGATTGATGTCGTCATCACAAGTTGCTTCACTATTGATCATAGATCCCAGATATTTAAACTTTTCACACTTGGGAAGCACATTTCCATTCAAATAAATGTCTGGAATAGGCTTGTCTGGATCAGAAAAAGGGCAGCACAGGTATTCAGCCTTTTTTGCGCTAATACGGTACCCATTTCCTTCCAGAACATCAATCCAAATCCAAAAGCTTCAGCGACAATCCTTTTTAATAAGTCGCCTGGGGGAGGGCCAGGATGGTCGTGGCTGAGGTAAGCAAATACCTGCCAGTAGGTGTTGTCACTGGTCTGGTATCTTATTGTGGTTACATCGCGATTGCTGTAATGAGGGAGTAAAAATACATTAGTGCTACTTCTTACCAATATGCAGGATCTGGGTTCACCTTTGTCCTTCATATACAGTAGAGTATATCCAGGAGTCCTTTGTCCTCGAACGATGGACTTGATGATCCAGGGCTCTTGGATAAGGACAATATCTTCCCCTCTCTTGTTTAGGCGGAGAAGAAGGGAGGCCGAAGCCTGCTTGGAGTGTTGGAGGCTAATCTGAGTTAGCTGCACCATCTTGGGAGCAACTAAGTAGACTAACCCCCACTACGGTCTGGTTGAGGTCGTCGTCTGTTTCGCTCTAAGAGTTTGACCTAAGAAGGTCATCCTCGCTGAGCGAAACCTCATTAGCGGGGTCATCAGTCTCCAAGTTGGAGAATTTGACGACATTTTGGGCATCCAAGTGAGATGTGAAGGGTTTATTTTCATACGTTTCAGCAGAGGATGTGCCGAGCTCGTCTATTTCCATGGATGGAGGGTCGACTTACCCTGCGGGTTCTTCCACTGAAGACGCACTTTTTGTTACGGAAGATGGAACGATGTTCTGTTCTACATCTTTTTTGTATATTTTTAAGGCAATGTTTGACCAGCCGAACCGAATCACGCCTTTTGTCGCAGCCAGGGGAGCTAGAGAGTCCTTATTGATGACTATTATAGCCGATCTATAGTGACCCTCTGGCTCTTCCAGCTTCGCGACTTTCCAGTCATGAGTAGGTAGGGTTGGATTGCCAAATTGGATCATTTTCGTGATTGTGTCTTTGCAGGAGAGTTCTGCCGGTAGTCTAGCGCGAGCCCTAGGCCTGCAAGGGATATCCTCACTTGACACGACTTCAAGCTTAGCACCAGGCTAGAGTCCCTCTAACCTGCTTATCGCAAGCTTATACAGATCGCCCGATCTCTCTCCATCAAACGCGATTAACCTGACGCGCCCCTGATACCATCCTGCGTCCTCAAAGATGGCAGGTTCCCCTGGGTTTTCCATCATAAGAGTCCAGTAGGAGGCCTGGAGCTTGTTCATGATGATCGCCCATTGATCGAAAGAGATCGCACCATCCGCGTTACTCCTGTCAATGACAGCGAAAATGGGTTTGTCCTTCAGTGCGTCACTGTACGACATGTCTTTTTTGGAGCTGAGGGTGCTTGGTTTTTGCACCTTAGGCTTTTTGGCGTAGGGTTTTGTAAAAGTTCTAGTTTAATAAACTTTTCCAGTGTTACCCGATATTTTTGCCAGTCAGTTTTCCGATAGTTTTGGAAGACTGGTGGCCTGTGAGGTTCCTCATTAAGATCAAATTGAATATATCTATGATCAGAAAAGGAGTGTTTCCAATTAGTAATCCTATGAGAACCGAATCAGAGACAAGAGTGATATCTAAAACTTCTTGTTTGTTTCTGGTAATGAATGTTGGTTCATTGATAGTATTACTTACTATGAGGTTAGTACTTAAAATAAAATCAAAAAGTGACTCACCTTTTTCATTTATGTCAGTACTTCCCCATACTGTGTGATGCGCATTGGCACCGCATCCAATGATGAGGCAGATCTTCTGCCGTTCAGCTTCAGCGACAATCCTTTTTAATAAGTCGCCTGGGGGAGGGCCAGGATGGTCGTGGCTGAGGTAAGCAAATACCAGCCAGTAGGTGTTGTCACTGGTCTGGTATCTTATTGTGGTTACATCGCGATTGCTGTAATGAGGGAGTAAAAATACATTAGTGCTACTTCTTACCAATATGCAGGATCTGGGTTCACCTTTGTCCTTCATATACAGTAGAGTATATCCAGGAGTCCTTTGTCCTCGAACGATGGACTTGATGATCCAGGGCTCTTGGATAAGGACAATATCTTCCCCTCTCTTGTTTAAGCGGAGAAGAAGGGAGGCCGAAGCCTGCTTGGAGTGTTGGAGGCTAATCTGAGTTAGCTGCACCATCTTGGGAGCAACTAAGTAGACTAACCCCCACTACGGTCTGGTTGAGGTCGTCGTCTGTTTCGCTCTAAGAGTTTGACCTAAGAAGGTCATCCTCGCTGAGCGAAACCTCATTAGCGGGGTCATCAGTCTCCAAGTTGGAGAATTTGACGACATTTTGGGCATCCAAGTGAGATGTGAAGGGTTTATTTTCATACGTTTCAGCAGAGGATGTGCCGAGCTCGTCTATTTCCATGGATGGAGGGTCGACTTACCCTGCGGGTTCTTCCACTGAAGACGCACTTTTTGTTACGGAAGATGGAACGATGTTCTGTTCTACATCTTTTTTGTATATTTTTAAGGCAATGTTTGACCAACCGAACCGAATCACGCCTTTTGTCGCAGCCAGGGGAGCTAGAGAGTCCTTATTGATGACTATTATAGCCGATCTATAGTGACCCTCTGGCTCTTCCAGCTTCGCGACTTTCCAGTCATGAGTAGGTAGGGTTGGATTGCCAAATTGGATCATTTTCATGACTGTGTCTTTGCAGGAGAGTTCTGCCGGTAGTCTAGCGCGAGCCCTAGGCCTGCAAGGGATATCCTCACTTGACACGACTTCAAGCTTAGCACCAGGCTAGAGTCCCTCTAACCTGCTTATCGCAAGCTTATACAGATCGCCCGATCTCTCTCCATCAAACGCGATTAACCTGACGCGCCCCTGATACCATCCTGCGTCCTCAAAGATGGCAGGTTCCCCTGGGTTTTCCATCATAAGAGTCCAGTAGGAGGCCTGGAGCTTGTTCATGATAATCGCCCATTGATCGAAAGAGATCGCACCATCCGCGTTACTCCTGTCAATGACAGCGAAAATGGGTTTGTCCTTCAGTGCGTCACTGTACGACATGTCTTTTTTGGAGCTGAGGGTGCTTGGTTTTTGCACCTTAGGCTTTTTGGCGTTCGGGGTTGACTGCTCGAACGAACGTTGGCGCTTAGACGTTGAGTCTACGCAGTTTTTTCATTTATTGCAATGATTTTCATTGCCCACTCAAGTTTGACACATTGCGTTGAATCAAGCTTAGGTTTAGGTACCGCACCTAACACCTTCGCAATTTTCTCCGCATTCCGGCTTTCTTTGTGGTTTGGGAAGGTAGGGAGGTTGGGATGCCCTTCGTTGTCCGTTTCACTGTTAGACACAGTTTCACTTTCAACTTGGGGGTTAAGGGGGGGATTGGAAACCCTTTCGTTTTCAGTTCCACCGTAAGTCACAGTTTCACCTCCAACTTGGGGGATAAGGGGATTGGCGACCCTTTCGTTTTCAGTTCCACTGTAAGTCACAGTTTCACCTCAAACTTTGGGGTTAGGGGGACTGGACACCCTTTCGTTGTTTGTCCTACTGTAAGTCACAGCCTACAACTGGGGGAAGGGAAGGAGTGTTTCCTGAGCTCGAAGGAGGTCCTCCCCTTTCAGCCACGGAGCCGATACTCTCGGCGCCCGTACCGTCCGGGTTGGTCGACCTCGAGTCCTTTGACATTGGACGGGATAAGGTGGGAGATTGGAGCAGTGCATTTTTTGATGAGGGTGGCCCCTTTGTCAACACATCACTGTTCGCATTGGAATCGAAAGTCTCGGCCCCTCTACTTGCAGCAATGGTCTTCTCCGGGGTCCCTTCTATACGGGCAGTATGAATGAAAGTATTGCAGAGAGTCACTGCAACCCTTCCACTGGCTTGGGCATCCTCCTTAGGAAGGACGTTAGAACCAGAGGGCTCTCCACATATCTTAGTTGGCTTGTGAGGCCTTCCTCGAACTGCAGTCGGCTCCCCAGTCCTTTCGCCAATCGCTTTTTGTGTCGTTATCGTTAATAAATTTGTCACTGGCGACTTATCCTCTTTCGAGGCCAAGCCTTCGCCAGCAGTCGCGACACCTGCTGACTTGTGAACGTATATCCCCGTTCGTTTTTTATATCTTTTATTAACTTTTTCCATTTGTTTCAGAGGTTTTGTTTGAGTTATGTTGGTTGGCCAGGTTCTGCAGCTGGATTGCTGGAGAAGATGTCCTTAAGCACCCCCACCACGACAAGGTCAACTCATAGGGGGTGATAAAATACAAAGTATTACCAAAATTGGTTTCATCATATGCAAAGGGATTAGAATTAGCAGATAACCAAAATGCGCAAACAAGATAAGAAAACATAGGGTATTATACGACAATGTTTGGCATTGCAATAAAAAATATTAACAAGTAATTAATTTTGTAAGACAATTAAATACAAATAATAAAAAACACAATAGCTTTAAGATACGTTCCTGAACACGCCACCCTCCCTGAAGAAATTCAGGAACATGGAAGAATAGCCAGCTTCGTTATCGGTCGTTTGAATATGCCATTTTTGGTGCGTACAGTTACCACACGTACGAAATCATCATTACTGGGATGAAGTTGCGCAATTCGTCCAAGAGCCCATCGTGATGGTGGCATATTCAATTTTTTAATAACCACTAGGTCCCCAATTTTGAAATTCAGCGTCTTAATTTTCCATTTGGGGCGTTGTTGAAGTGATGTGAGGTACTAAGTGTGCCAACGACGCCAAAATCCCGGCTACATGTTTTGAATGAGCTGCCATCTTCCCAATCGGTTTAGTGGGACTTCCAGATAACTGGGCTCTGGTATCGCAGTATATGGTCTGCCGTTGGTGCTGTTTGACACTTTTTACCCCCGCTTCCCAAAGCCCCCCAAAATGAGGGCTATGTGGTGGGATAAACTTCCATCTGATGCTATCAGCTACCAATGTTGAAGATACTAGACGGTTATGTTCTTCGGATCGCACCAACTTGTGCTGACGCTGCATTTTCCTCTCCTAGCTATAAACCGTCTCAAAGCCGCTAAGAAGGCATCTGTGGACAGGTCACTGACGACTTCCAAATGCAACGTCTTTGTCGCCATACAAAAAGCGCAAAGTAACCTTTCACGAACTTTGAATTCCTTCCTTTGGCTTCTTTTGGGTAATAGGTCCAGCATAATCACAACCCGTTCGGCCGAAAGCAAAAGATGGCGAGAGTCTGGAAAGAGGCAAACTTCCCATGAGTTGGGATGATGTGGTTTGACGTTGCCGAAAACAAGTGATACACTGATGAACTACTTTTCTTATCATGTTTGTGCTTCCCAGAATCCAATATTCTTGACGTACTAATGAAAATAGTTCCAAAACACATGCATGTAAAGACTTTAAATAAGCGTCCAGAAAATCAATTGGGAGAACGGATGACCTTTTGGCAAAACTATAGGGTGTTTAAGACTGAAAGAAGCAGCAACAGCATTGGTAACTTGTCCTCCAAGACGCAGCAGCCCGACATCATCCAGAAACGGTGACAACGAGGAAAGTTTTGAACGACTAGAAACATTTTTTTTACTTCGCAAGGATTTTATTTCTTTCTTAAACTCGCTTTGTGCCCATAATATGCATTTATGCTTAAATAAAGCAGCTCTGAAGAAGGCAAAAAGCCATTTACCCTTTCCGCTGATGTTAATTTAATATTCCTGGCAAGACGAACAAAAACAGCTACAATCCGAATGACTCGCGTCCACGAAGAGACTCGTTTTCCTAACTTGTCGAGCAGACCCTCTTGCGTACACACAAAATTTACCACTTTTGCAGAGAAGTTTCCTAGAGTAGAGTTGATTCTCCTGCTTTTTAGCATTAGATTTATCAACTCCACTATGGAGCTATCTACTTTGAGCTTCGTCAGTGCCTTTGTAATTGCTGAGTTGCTGACGTTATTGAAGGCGCCCTCTATGTCGAGGAAGGCGGCCAGAGTGAATTCTTTGTGATGGAGGGAATATTCTATAGTACGTACCAGGGTGTGTAGGGCCGTTTCTGTAGATAACAAATTTAGATCTATAGCTGTACGCAGGTGGATATCAATCAGCCGTTCTAAAGGTTTAAGAAGGAAAGATGATAGACTTATTGGTCGGAGATCTTTTGGGTTTACGTGGGATGATCTCCTAGCCTTAGGTATAAACACAACCTTGACTTCTCTCCACTGAGTGGGGATATAGTTCAAAGTGGTACAGCCGATGAGAATTACTTCAAGGACAGGGATAATAATGTCCGCGGCCTTTTGAAGTTCGGCTGGAATTATACCATCAGGTCCAGGGGATTTGTATGGGTCAAGGCTGTTAATGGCCCAAACTAGTTTTTCCCTTGTAATCAGATCGGGGTTGTTTGTTATTATGCTACCTGGTTCTGTGGAATCATAGTTGCATAAGTTCTTAGAGCTTCCTGGAAAGTGAGTGTCCAGAAGCAAATTGAGCTTTTCTTCGCAGGATTCTGTCCAGCCGTCAGCTGTTTTCAAACTGCTAGGCATGGTCGGAATCTTTGAGAGGATTTTTCTTAATCTAGAAGCTTCTGAAGTATCTTCTATTTCACCACAGAAGTTTCTCCAGGAAGTTCTTTTAGTTTTCCTCAGTTGATATTTATATGTTTTGAGGGATTCCTTGTAGGAGTCCCAGTCTATTGAAATTTTTGATTGTTTAGCTCGGTTGAAAAGTTTTCTGCATTTCTTCCTGAGCGGTTCTAGCCCCGAGCTCCACCACAGTGGTTTCCGTTTTCCTCTTATTTTTATAAGAGGACAGGATTTGTGAAGTGAGTGGTTTAGGGGAGTGGTAAGATCACTTACTTTTTTGTCTAGATCCTGTTTGTTTGTAGGGTTTTGTAAAAGTTCTAGTTTAAGTCAGTTTTCCGATAGTTTTGGAAGACTGGTGGCCTGTGAGGTTCCTCATTAAGATCAAATTGAATATATCTATGATCAGAAAAGGAGTGTTCAGTAGATACTTTCCAATTAGTAATCCTATGAGAACCGAATCGGAGACAAGAGTGATATCTAAAACTTCTTGTTTGTTTCTGGTAATGAATGATGGTTCATTGCCAGTATTACTTACTATGAGGTTAGTACTTAAAATAAAATCAAAAAGTGACTCACCTTTTTCATTTATGTCAGTACTTCCCCATACTGTGTGATGCGCATTGGCACCGCATCCAATGATGAGATAGCTTCAGCGACAATCCTTTTTAATAAGTTGCCTGGGAGAGGGCCAGGATGGTCGTGGCTGAGGTAAGCAGATACCAGCCAGTAGGTGTTGTCACTGGTCTGGTATCTTATTGTGGTTACATCGCGATTGCTGTAATGAGGGAGTAAAAATACATTAGTGCTACTTCTTACCAATATGCAAGATCTGGGTTCACCTTTGTCCTTCATATACAGTAGAGTATATCCAGGAGTCCTTTGTCCTCGAACGATGGACTTGATGATCCAGGGCTCTTGGATAAAGACAATATCTTCCCCTCTCTTGTTTAGGCGGAGAAGAAGGGAGGCCGAAGCCTGCTTGGAGTGTTGGAGGCTAATCTGAGTTAGCTGCACCATCTTGGGAACAACTAAGTAGACTAACCCCCACTACGGTCTGGTTGAGGTCGTCGTCTGTTTCGCTCTCAGAGTTTGACCTAAGAAGGTCATCCTCGCTGAGCGAAACCTCATTAGCGGAGTCATCAGTCTCCAAGTTGGAGAATTTGGCGACATTTTGGGCATCCAAGTGAGATGTGAAGGGTTTAATTTCATACGTTTCAGCAGAGGATGTGCCGAGCTCGTCTATTTCCATGGATGGAGGGTCGACTTACCCTGCGGGTTCTTCTACTGAAGACGCACTTTTTGTTACGGAAGATGGAACGATGTTCTGTTCTACATCTTTTTTGTATATTTTTAAGGCAATGTTTGACCAACCGAACCGAATCACGCCTTTTGTCGCAGCCAGGGGAGCTAGAGAGTCCTTATTGATGACTATTATAGCCGATCTATAGTGACCCTCTGGCTCTTCCAGCTTCGCGACTTTCCAGTCATGAGTAGGTAGGGTTGGATTGCCAAATTGGATCATTTTCATAATTGTGTCTTTGCAGGAGAGTTCTGCTGGTAGTCTAGCGCGAGCCCTAGGCCTGCAAGGGATATCCTCACTTGACACGACTTCAAGCTTAGCACCAGGCTAGAGTCCCTCTAACCTGCTTATCGCAAGCTTATACAGATCGCCCGATCTCTCTCCATCAAACGCGATTAACCTGACGCGCCCCTGATACCATCCTGCGTCCTCAAAGATGGCAGGCTCCCCTGGGTTTTCCATCATAAGAGTCCAGTAGGAGGCCTGGAGCTTGTTCATGATGATCGCCCATTGATCGAGAGAGATCGCACCATCCGCGTAACTCCTGTCAATGACAGCGAAAATGGGTTTGTCCTTCAGTGCGTCACTGTACGACATGTCTTTTTTGGAGCTGAGGGTACTTGGTTTTTGCACCTTAGGCCTTTTGGCGTTCGGGGTTGACTGCTCGAACGAACGTTGGCGCTAAGACGTTGAGTCAACGCAGTTTTTTTCATTTATTGCAATGATTTTCATTGCCCACTCAAGTTTGGCAGATTGCGTTGAATCAAGCTTAGGTTTAGGTACCGCACCTAACACCTTCGCAATTTTCTCCGCATTCCGGCTTTCTTTGTGGTTTGGGAAGGTAGGGAGGTTGGGATGCCCTTCGTTGTCCGTTTCACTGTTAGACACAGTTTCACTTTCAACTTGGGGGTTAGGGGGATTGGAAACCCTTTTGTTTTCAGTTCCACCGTAAGTCACAGTTTCACCTCCAACTTGGGGGATAAGGGGATTGGCGACCCTTTCGTTTTCAGTTTCAGTAAGTGGTTTGGGAAGGTAGGGAGGTTGGGATGCCCTTCGTTGTCCGTTCCACTGTTAGACACAGTTTCACTTTCAACTTGGGGGTTAGGGATTGGAAACCCTTTCGTTTTCAGTTCCACCGTAAGTCACAGTTTCACCTCCAACTTGGGGGATAAGGGGATTGGCGACCCTTTCGTTTTCAGTTCCACTGTAAGTCACAGTTTCACCTCCAACTTGGGGGATAAGGGGATTGGACACCCTTTCGTTGTTTGTCCTACTGTAAGTCACAGTTTCGCCTACAACTGGGGGAAGGGAAGGAGTGTTTCCTGAGCTCGAAGGAGGTCCTCCCCTTTCAGCCACTTAGCCGATACTCTCGGCGCCCGTACCGTCCGGGTTGGTCGACCTCGAGTCCTTTGACATTGGACGGTATAAGGTTGGAGATTGGAGCAGTGGAGTTTTTGATGAAGGTGGCCCCTTTGTCAACACATCACTGTTCGCGTTGGAATCGAATGTCTCGGCCCCTCTACTTGCAGCAATGGTCTTCTCCGTGGTCCCTTCTATACGGGCAGTATGAATGAAAGTATTGCAGAGAGTCACTGCAACCCTTCCATTGGCTTGGGCATCCTCCTTAGGAGGGACGTTAGAACCAGAGGGCTCTCCACATATCTTAGTTGGCTTGTGAGGCCTTCCTCGAACTGCAGTCGGCTCCCCAGTCCTTCCGCCAATCGCTTTTTGTGTCGTTATCGTTAATAAATTTGTCACTGGCGACTTATCCTCTTTCGAGGCCAAGCCATCGCCAGCAGTCGCGACACCTGCTGACTTGTGAACGTATATCCCCGTTCGTTTTTTATATCTTTTATTAACTTTTTCCATTTGTTTCAGAGGTTTTGTTTGAGTTATGTTGGTTGGCCAGGTTCTGCAGCTGGATTTCTGGAGAAGATGTCCTTAAGCACCCCCACGGTCAACTCATAGGGGGTGATAAAATACAAAGTATTACCAAAATTGGTTTCATCATATGCAAAGGGATTAGAATTAGCAGATAACCAAAATGCGCAAACAAGATAAGAAAACATATGGTATTATACGACAATGTTTGGCATTGCAATAAAAAATATTAACAAGTAATTAATTTTGTAAGACAATTAAATACAAATAATAAAAAACACAAAAGCTTTAAGATACGTTCCTGAACACGCCACCCCTCCCTGAAGAAATTCAGGAACATGGAAGAATAGCAAGCTTCGTTATCGGTTGTTTGAATATGCCATTTTGGTGCGTACAGATACCACACGTACGAGATCATCATTACTGGGATGAAGTTGCGCAATTCGTCCAAGAGCCCATCGTGATGGTGGCATATTCAATTTTTTAATAACCACTATGTCCCCAATGTTGAAATTCAGCGTCTTCATTTTCCATTTGGGGCGTTGTTGAAGTGATTTGAGGTACAAAGTGTGCCAACGACGCCAAAATCACTGCAACATGTTTTGAATGATCTGCCATCTTCCCAATCGGTTTAGTGGGACTTCCAGATAACTGGGCTCTGGTATCGTAGTATATGGTCTGCCGTAGGTGCTGTTTGACACTTTTTACCCCCGCTTCCCAAAGCCCCCCCCCCAAAATGAGGGCTATGTGGTGGGATAAACTCCCATCTGATGCTATCAGCTACCAATGTTGAAGATACTAGACGGTTATGTTCTTCGGATCGCACCAACTTGTGCAATTCACACAAGGTTCTCGCTCCTCCTTGGAAATCGGTACCGTTGTCCGAGAAGATGACGCTGCATTTTCCTCTCCTAGCTATAAACCGTCTCAAAGCCGCTAAGAAGGCATCTGTGGACAGGTCACTGACGACTTCCAAATGCAACGTCTTTGTCGCCATACAAAAAGCGCAAAGTAACCTTTCACGAACTTTGAATTCCTTCCTTTGGCTTCTTTTGGGTAATAGGTCCAGCATAATCACAACCCGTTCGGCCGAAAGCAAAAGATGGCGAGAGTCTGGAAAGAGGCAAACTTCCCATGAGTTGGGATGATGTGGTTTGACGTTGCCGAAAACAAGTGATGCACTGATGAACTACTTTTCTTATCATGTTTGTGCTTCCCAGAATCCAAAATTCTTGACGTACTAATGAAAATAGTTCCGAAACACATGCATGTAGAAACTATAAATGAGCGTCCAGAAAATCAATTGGGAGAACGGATGACCTTTTGGCAAAACTATAGGGTGTTTAAGACTGAAAGAAGCAGCAACAGCATTGGTAATTTGTCCTCCAAGACGCAGCAGCCCGACATCATCCAGAAACGGTGACAACGAGGAAAGTTTTGAACGACTAGAAACATTTTTTTTACTTCGCAAGGATTTTATTTCTTTCTTAAACTCGCTTTGTGCCCATCATATGCATTTTTGCTAAACATAAAGCAGCTCTGAAGAAGGCAAAAAGCCATTTACCCTTTCCGCTGATGTTAATTTAATATTCCTGGCAAGACGAACAAAAACAGCTACAATCCGAATGACTCGCGTCCACGAAGAGACTCGTTTTCCTAACTTGTCGAGCAGACCCTCTTGCGTACACACAAAATTTACCACTTTTGCAGAGAAGTTTCCTAGAGTAGAGTTGATTCTCCTGCTTTTTAGCATTAGATCTATCAACTCCACTATGGAACCATCTACTTTGAGCTTCGTCAGTGCCTTTGTAATTGCAGAGTTGCTGACGTTATTGAAGGCGCCCTCTATGTCGAGGAAGGCGGCCAGAGTGAATTCTTTGTGATGGAGGGAATATTCTCTAGTACGTACTAGGGTGTGTGGGGCCGTTTCTACAGATTTTCCCTTACAGTAGGCATGTTGTGCTGTAGATAACAAATTTAGATCTATAGCTGTACGCAGGTGGATATCAATCAGTCGTTCTAAAGGTTTAAGAAGGAAAGATGATAGACTTATTGGTCGGAGATCTTTTGGGTTTACGTGGGATGATCTCCTAGCCTTAGGTATAAACACAACCTTGACTCCTCTCCACTGAGTGGGGATATAGTTCAAAGTGGTACAGCCGATGAGAATTACTTCAAGGACAGGGATAATAATGTCCGTGGCCTTTTGAAGTTCGGCTGGAATTATACCATCAGGTCCAGGGGATTTGTATGGGTCAAGGCTGTTAATGGCCCAAACTAATTTTTCCCTTGTAATCAGATCGGGGTTGTTTGTTATTATGCTACCTGGTTCTGTGGAATCATAGTTGCATAAGTTCTTAGAGCTTCCTGGAAAGTGAGTGTCCAGAAGCAAATTGAGCTTTTCTTCGCAGGATTCTGTCCAGCCGTCAGCTGTTTTCAAACTGCTAGGCATGGTCGGACTCTTTGAGAGGATTTTTCTTAATCTAGAAGTTTCTGAAGTATCTTCTATTTCACCACAGAAGTTTCTCCAGGAAGTTCTTTTAGTTTTCCTCAGTTGATATTTATATGTTTTGAGGGATTCCTTGTAGGAGTCCCAGTCTATTGAGATTTTTGATTGTTTAGCTCGGTTGAAAAGTTTTCTGCATTCCTTCCTGAGCGGTTCTAGCCCCGAGCTCCACCACAGTGGTTTCCGTTTTCCTCTTATTTTTATAAGAGGACAGGATTTGTGAAGTGAGTTGTTAAGGGCAGTGGTAAGATCATTTACTTTTTTGTCTAGATCCTGTTTGTTTGTAGGGTTTTGTAAAAGTTCTAGTTTAATAAACTTTTCCAGTGTTACCCGATATTTTTGCCAGTCAGTTTTCCGATAGTTTTGGAAGACTGGTGGCCTGTGAGGTTCCTCATTAAGATCAAATTGAATATATCTATGATCAGAAAAGGAGTGTTCAGTAGATACTTTCCAATTAGTAATCCTATGAGAACCGAATCGGAGACAAGAGTGATATCTAAAACTTCTTGTTTGTTTCTGGTAATGAATGTTGGTTCATTGCCAGTATTACTTACTATGAGGTTAGTACTTAAAATAAAATCAAAAAGTGACTCACCTTTTTCATTTATGTCAGTACTTCCCCATACTGTGTGATGCGCATTGGCACCGCATCCAATGATGAGGCAGATCTTCTGCCGTTCAGCTTCAGCGACTTCTTCTTCTTCATTTCCGGCGTTACGAGTAGTGATCTTGAAGCGATCACAACTCTCCCACTTTTCTGCTTCACACTAGTGATCCGCCTGTGGGGTACGCCGCGTTGACCTCAGAAAGCGTCGGCAAGCCTCCCGGTTTTGGATTGTTCCATGTCTGAGGCCAACCAAATGCTGCTGTTTTTGCATTTGCTTGTACCAGGAGTGTTTTGGCCTGCCTTTTCTTTTTCGTCGCGAATTTGTTGAAACGTTGTACGATATTGCCTTTTGGACGGGGTTCTGCGGATCTCTTCTTTGAACATGACAATACCAACTGAGCCGGTCGTGCTGAATTTTGTCCAAGATGGTACTTTTGACATGAAGGCTTCCACGGATCTTAGTACTTCTAATTCGATCAAGCTTTGTTACTCCTGCTGTCATCCGAAGCATCTTCATTTCGGCTGCCGTCAATTTGCTCTCATACTTTTTGTACATTGTCCAACATTGTGAACCGTATGTCAGAGCTGGACGGACAACTGCTGTGTAGAGTCTTCCCTTCAGCTTAGGGGGCATTTTTCGATCACAGAAGATAGCGGAGTTTTCTCGCCACTTCATCCACCCTACGCTTACTCGATGATTGATGTCGTCATCACAAGTTGCTTCACTATTGATCATAGATCCCAGATATTTAAACTTTTCACACTTGGGAAGCACATTTCCATTCAAATAAATGTCTGGAATAGGCTTGTCTGGATCAGAAAAAGGGCAGCACAGGTATTCAGCCTTTTTTGCGCTAATACGGTACCCATTTCCTTCCAGAACATCAATCCAAATCCAAAAGCTTCAGCGACAATCCTTTTTAATAAGTCGCCTGGGGGAGGGCCAGGATGGTCGTGGCTGAGGTAAGCAAATACCAGCCAGTAGGTGTTGTCACTGGTCTGGTATCTTATTGTGGTTACATCGCGATTGCTGTAATGAGGGAGTAAAAATACATTAGTGCTACTTCTTACCAATATGCAGGATCTGGGTTCACCTTTGTCCTTCATATACAGTAGAGTATATCCAGGAGTCCTTTGTCCTCGAACGATGGACTTGATGTTTAATTTTAATTTAATTTATTTACACTTAGTACAAGCAAGCAATCTTAAATCTAAAGTATTTACAAACAAAACTTAAACCTAAAATAAAAAATTATATTCAAAAGAAAATTGAAATCAGGAGGGTTCGGTTCATTGTGAGTAGGAAGCAAGAGATTTACGGAGGGATGATTTTGAGGTATGGAAATCGAACAGATTATAGGAATCATTGACATTACGTAACATACGTGACATAGGGTTGTAGAAACTATAATTCGTACGGTGATAGGGAATACGGAATGGGGGAACAGTCCTAAGATTACGTGAATTTACATTAAAAGATATTAAACTCAATAGCGAAGGACAATCAATGTTTCCACTCAAAAGATCTTGAATAAATACGATATCTGAGATCTCGCGTCTCCTTTGAAGAGACTGAAGATCAATAAGCTGCAGACGATCAGCATATGGAGGCAAGCGATATCTATCTTCCCAGGGAAGTTTGCGTAGAGCGTAAAGGAGAAATCTACGTTGGACAGCTTCGAGGCGTTTAGCTTGTGTAATTTGATAAGGTGACCACACTTGGGAGGCATATTCAAGAATTGGCCTAACGAAAGTAACGTACAAGGATTTGAGAATATACGGATCGGAAAATTCTTTCGACCAACGTTTTATGAATCCGAGCATGCTGTTTGCTTTTTTTATAACATGTTCAATGTGGGAGTGAAAGTTGAGCTCTTTATCACAAATGACACCTAAGTCACGAGCAAAAGAGACAACGTGTATTGGTTCACCTTGTAGATAATAGCACCGAGGGGGCGGGGGTAGACGTTTGCGGGAAAAAGTTATAGCGTGGCATTTACTAACGTTAAGTTCTAAATTATTTTTGTGACACCAAACTGAGAAAATGTCTAGATTATCTTGTAAAATAGAAGAGTCAGCGGGTGATAAAATACTTCTAAATATTTTCATATCATCGGCGTATATCAAAACGTTGCAATCAAGGATTTTGACAACATCGTTAATCCCTAAAATAAAAAACAGTGGGCCAAGATGGCTGCCTTGAGGGACACCAGAAGGTGCTATGAAGGGGTTGGAGAGAGATGATCTGAAGCAGACTACATATTTTCTCTGAGTTAAATAGGTACAAACCCAAGAAATAAAGAGTGGGGGAAAGCCTAGGATTTTTAATTTGAAAAGTATGATTTTATGTGACATTTTGTCGAATGCTTTGCTAAAATCAGTAGCAATAACATCAACTTCATTTCCTTTCTCTAAGGTACACAACGTATGGGAAACAAAATCCACTAGATTGGTCGTGGTTGACCTACCAGCTAGGAAACCATGTTGTTCAGGAGCCAAAATAGATTTGCAGTGGAAAGACAGTGTATCATAAATAATGCTTTCGAACAGCTTTGGTATACAGGACAGTTTGGCTATGGGACGATAGTTAGACACATCATTCTTTGGTCCTTTTTTATGGATAGGAATTATATAAGATGTTTTCCAGAATGTTGGAAACACACCTTGTGAAAGTGATAGCTTGAAAAGGGCTGTCAGAGATTGGACAAAAAAGCTCGAACAGTTTTTTAGGACTATAGCAGGAATTCCGTCAGGACCAGATGAGTAATTATCCTGAAGTTTATCAATTTTATTTTTGATTATGGATGGGAAAATATCCAATGTGTGAAATGAGGTTTGTGGAGAGTTATTTAGATATTGGAAATAATGAAAATCCACTTCTACCTCGCAATCACTAAATGACTGTTCAAAAAAGTTTGCGAAAAAATTTGCAATCGTTTCAGGGTCTGATGATGAGTTGTTGAGGTAAGAGAGGGAGGAAGGGTAGCCGTCAGATTTTCTTTTGATGTTTATAAACTCATAAAAACGTTTAGGATTTAACTTTATTGAAGATTGCATTTGAAGAACATATTCGCTATAGAGACGTGTACTAAGTTCAGAAAACTGTGTAAAAACGAACGAGAAAACTTGGTAGTCGTTTACTGATTTTGAAAGAAGATATTTTTTCCATAAGTTATTCCTCAGGTTGCGAAGTGACCGAAGATCTTTATTATACCAAGGTGGGGAAGAGGAGTAATTTTTACGAGGCATAAAAGGAACAGATTGTGCAAAACATTTAAAAATCTCTGAATAAAATACTGACAACGCATGATCGATCGAGTCTTGAGAAAAAGTGAAGTTAATATTGGCTAGAAGGGATTTTAATTTGGGAAAGTCAGCCTTTCTAAAGTTAAAGAAATAGTCAACAGCAATGTTAGGTTGAGGATTGTGATAAGAGAATGAAAGCGACAAAGGTGGGTGATATTCGTCCAGTTTGGAAAGAAGTTGGCCACTTGCTGTCACAATAGCGTTACCAGGATCAGAAACGAAAATAAGGTCTAGTTGCCTATTGAGGTTATTAACAATACCACTTATTTGGAAAAGGTTAGAGTCTTGTATGCAATCAGTGAAAAGTATTTCTTTTTCAGATGCAGTATTTGACGGATAATAGTAAGTACCGTCGTTATGAGGAGACCATTGAATAAACGGTAGGTTAAAATCACCCATACATATTAATTCGTCGTTGGTGTCAACAGCATCGAAAAGATGGTCAATTGCATCAACTATGAGCTGATATGATGTGGTTGGTTGAGAGGGGCGAATATAACAACACATAACGAAAATATATCGGGAGGGCATTTTGATTTTGACTGTTATAAATTCAAAATCTGTTGAGTGCGATGAATTAAAAGGACTGACATCAAGACGACAGTTCACCGCTAACAAAACACCACGGCCCAGTTCTTCACTGTTATTGATCAGGCCGTCCTGACGAAAAATTAAGTACTCAGATGTAAATAGTTCACTGTCAAGAATATTTGGAGTTAGATTAGTCTCGGTCAGAGCAAAAATGTCATGAGGAAATGATTGCGAATTGGTAAAAACTGAGGACGTTTTGGTTCGGAGCCCTCTAACATTCTGGTAGTATATAGTAAGAAAGGCCGAGGGATTAAGTGAGTGTGGAGGAAAGGCGGTGTTAAAGGCGAGCGTCATTTCTAGTACGATTTCGTCGGGTATAAAGATTATATTTTGATTTAATATAAGCCGCGTAAGCTTGTAAATCATCAGCGACCATTTGATTAGAAACATTGAAAGTTTCGTGAAAAGAGTTATAAATTTTTCTAAGCGCAGAAAGATTGGTCGGGAGACCTTCTTGCTGGATATGCAACATTACGTTAGTTTTAGTTTTGCCATCTATGCAAACTGACTCGGCGGTATTATACAGATAGGCCAAGTAAAGACGAACATTGTCATATATACGACGGTCTCGTAGCCTGGACATGGTGTAACGAGATTCGGTACTGTCAGAGTTCTGCATAGATACTTTTACAGCAGGAGGGATAAGAGGATCAAGGAAATGTGGATTATTACGAATGGGTTTGGGATTGGTATTGGTACTTAAGTCGGGATGATTAACTGATATAGGAACGACGTGTGAGGGAGTGAAATTAGGATAATGAACCTGAGAATTGGTTAGAGGCTTTACATTAATTTGGGAGTTAGAGAAATTTTTAGGTTCGTTACGTTTACTCTTAAAGCTAGTTCGATCTTTATGATTATAATTTAAAGTAAAATTAGAGTTGGATTGAGATAAGGATGATCTGACGTACTCGGGAACAATTTTCATCTTACTGTTTCTTAGCTTACGAAGAGGACCAGAAAACATCCATGAGTAATCGCTTTGTATAGTGATGATGAATTTTCCGGGTGCAATGCAATTACAATTTAATGGATTAAAAAAGTAGTTTTGGTTAAAAAATTGAAGAAGCCAGGATTCTGTAGTATGATGAGGTGCGTTTTTGACAATGAAACAAGAACTGTTTATTGGTTGATTATTAATGATTTTTTCCAACCGACGGTTCCAGTCGGTGATACTCCATGTTGTACCGAATTTAATGATGATCGGTTGTATTGTTGATGCAGACTCTGATGTTGTAACTATCGGTGATGTTGGAAAAGTAGCAACTGAGGAGGTGTTTGTTTGATGAGACGGACTTTCAAGATCCATAATTTCTGTATGTAGTGATTTATTGTTAGTAAGAAGTTCTCTTGGGTTGGAAGGACTTAAGTTATAGGAGTTTTTTAGCTCGTCATAAACTTCGGCTATGGCTAGACGTGTTGCTGTTGACTCATTTCTGACAGTTTCTGCAGTTAGCGTAGAATCGTTACAGACTTTATCAAACGAAGTTTTTACGTTTCTTGAGATTGATTTCGATTCAATCAACAGCAATTGTATTGAGTCGGTTATTTTTGACAAGTTATCCTGGAAAGAGCTCAGCAATTCACTCATAGTTTCTGTTCTATCAACAGACTTCGTTGTAGAACCGGTGTTAAGCAATACATCAAGTTTTGTATTTAGTTGGCTTGAGAGAGAGTTCAAGTTGTCACAGCATTCTGAAGTTCCGGCAAGAATCTTTTTTATAGAGACTTCAGATTTTGATGTTTGTGACTTTGAAATTTCAAAAAGGCTTTCAAGATTTTTTGTTGTTGATTCGTTGTTAACCTCCATTATTTCGCTGGCTTTTTTTTGGTTGCAACGAAACTCCGATTTAAGTTCCATAATGCAATCATAAAGTTGTTCAACACGTTCGTTATTGCATTTAAGTGCGAGCATTATGTGCGAGAGTGTTATCGATTTACATTCAGCACAGTAATAGTTAAAAAGTCTATTGAATTCTGTCAAATGAGCTTTAGCGCTTCTACTAAGGCCAGTGCAGACTGGGTGAAATACCTTGCCACATATACCATTACATGTAATCCATTCATTAGTAATGTCGGTGAGTTGACAATTACTTTTTCCACAGATAATTGCAGTATTCATTTTGGATTTATTTGTAATTCAACTCTATTTTTTTTTTTTTTTATTATGGAAATGAAAAAATTTCTGTTCTTAGTGTAGTTAATATTTAGTACACCAAAATGGTTGTGGTATCGGGCACAAATTTAGAGTAGGTTCTAGTATCAGCTAAATTATGTCTCCACGAAAACTCATTTAGGTTGAGGTGTAGGATAAAAACAAAACGTGGATTTGTGAGTATCAAAAAAAAGCTTATGAGGCAGAACAATGTACTAAATTTGTACTCACACGGACGCCAGAGAAAAAGAGCTATTCAAGCTGGATGTGGAGCGTGGAGGGTGGAGGTGATGAAGAAAATTCCAGTGCACTCACAGTAGTGCCGAGAGCTCCCGTTGTGAAGATTTGCAAGTGTGGAAGTTAGAAAATAAAAAAAATCCAATGAATATGCAGAAGAGTAGATCTGTTGGCAGAACATATACTGATGTAGAGACTCACCGGGAGAAGTAAGTTTAAAGCTGAGAGATGTTTTGTTTTTTCTTTTTTTTTTTTTATATTATATTGAGATTATCACAAAGAAAGATAATTTATTAAATTTCAACAAAAGTGGAGAATATTTTAGCGACTTGACTTAAAAAAAAGTGTTGCCAATCACTAGTGGAATGGTTTTAAAATGTTTATTTGTTAAAATGTCTAATAAATTCGAGAGATTAGGGCGAAACTTTATTAGTAGGTAAATAACACTGCCAAATGCTCGGATAGCTATCACTGATCCAGGGCTCTTGGATAAGGACAATATCTTCCCCTCTCTTGTTTAGGCGGAGAAGAAGGGAGGCCGAAGCCTGCTTGGAGTGTTGGAGGCTAATCTGAGTTAGCTGCACCATCTTGGGAGCAACTAAGTAGACTAACCCCCACTACGGTCTGGTTGAGGTCGTCGTCTGTTTCGCTCTAAGAGTTTGACCTAAGAAGGTCATCCTCGCTGAGCGAAACCTCATTAGCGGGGTCATCAGTCTCCAAGTTGGAGAATTTGACGACATTTTGGGCATCCAAGTGAGATGTGAAGGGTTTATTTTCATACGTTTCAGCAGAGGATGTGCCGAGCTCGTCTATTTCCATGGATGGAGGGTCGACTTACCCTGCGGGTTCTTCCACTGAAGACGCACTTTTTGTTACGGAAGATGGAACGATGTTCTGTTCTACATCTTTTTTGTATATTTTTAAGGCAATGTTTGACCAGCCGAACCGAATCACGCCTTTTGTCGCAGCCAGGGGAGCTAGAGAGTCCTTATTGATGACTATTATAGCCGATCTATAGTGACCCTCTGGCTCTTCCAGCTTCGCGACTTTCCAGTCATGAGTAGGTAGGGTTGGATTGCCAAATTGGATCATTTTCATGATTGTGTCTTTGCAGGAGAGTTCTGCCGGTAGTCTAGCGCGAGCCCTAGGCCTGCAAGGGATATCCTCACTTGACACGACTTCAAGCTTAGCACCAGGCTAGAGTCCCTCTAACCTGCTTATCGCAAGCTTATACAGATCGCCCGATCTCTCTCCATCAAACGCGATTAACCTGACGCGCCCCTGATACCATCCTGCGTCCTCAAAGATGGCAGGTTCCCCTGGGTTTTCCATCATAAGAGTCCAGTAGGAGGCCTGGAGCTTGTTCATGATGATCGCCCATTGATCGAAAGAGATCGCACCATCCGCGTTACTCCTGTCAATGACAGCGAAAATGGGTTTGTCCTTCAGTGCGTCACTGTACGACATGTATTTTTTGGAGCTGAGGGTGCTTGGTTTTTGCACCTTAGGCTTTTTGGCGTAGGGTTTTGTAAAAGTTCTAGTTTAATAAACTTTTCCAGTGTTACCCGATATTTTTGCCAGTCAGTTTTCCGATAGTTTTGGAAGACTGGTGGCCTGTGAGGTTCCTCATTAAGATCAAATTGAATATATCTATGATCAGAAAAGGAGTGTTTCCAATTAGTAATCCTATGAGAACCGAATCAGAGACAAGAGTGATATCTAAAACTTCTTGTTTGTTTCTGGTAATGAATGATGGTTCATTGCCAGTATTACTTACTATGAGGTTAGTACTTAAAATAAAATCAAAAAGTGACTCACCTTTTTCATTTATGTCAGTACTTCCCCATATTGTGTGATGCGCATTGGCACTGCATCCAATGATGAGATAGCTTCAGCGACAATCCTTTTTAATAAGTTGCCTGGGAGAGGGCCAGGATGGTCGTGGCTGAGGTAAGCAGATACCAGCCAGTAGGTGTTGTCACTGGTCTGGTATCTTATTGTGGTTACATCGCGATTGCTGTAATGAGGGAGTAAAAATACATTAGTGCTACTTCTTACCAATATGCAAGATCTGGGTTCACCTTTGTCCTTCATATACAGTAGAGTATATCCAGGAGTCCTTTGTCCTCGAACGATGGACTTGATGATCCAGGGCTCTTGGATAAAGACAATATCTTCCCCTCTCTTGTTTAGGCGGAGAAGAAGGGAGGCCGAAGCCTGCTTGGAGTGTTGGAGGCTAATCTGAGTTAGCTGCACCATCTTGGGAACAACTAAGTAGACTAACCCCCACTACGGTCTGGTTGAGGTCGTCGTCTGTTTCGCTCTCAGAGTTTGACCTAAGAAGGTCATCCTCGCTGAGCGAAACCTCATTAGCGGAGTCATCAGTCTCCAAGTTGGAGAATTTGGCGACATTTTGGGCATCCAAGTGAGATGTGAAGGGTTTATTTTCATACGTTTCAGCAGAGGATGTGCCGAGCTCGTCTATTTCCATGGATGGAGGGTCGACTTACCCTGCGGGTTCTTCTACTGAAGACGCACTTTTTGTTACGGAAGATGGAACGATGTTCTGTTCTACATCTTTTTTGTATATTTTTAAGGCAATGTTTGACCAACCGAACCGAATCACGCCTTTTGTCGCAGCCAGGGGAGCTAGAGAGTCCTTATTGATGACTATTATAGCCGATCTATAGTGACCCTCTGGCTCTTCCAGCTTCGCGACTTTCCAGTCATGAGTAGGTAGGGTTGGATTGCCAAATTGGATCATTTTCATAATTGTGTCTTTGCAGGAGAGTTCTGCTGGTAGTCTAGCGCGAGCCCTAGGCCTGCAAGGGATATCCTCACTTGACACGACTTCAAGCTTAGCACCAGGCTAGAGTCCCTCTAACCTGCTTATCGCAAGCTTATACAGATCGCCCGATCTCTCTCCATCAAACGCGATTAACCTGACGCGCCCCTGATACCATCCTGCGTCCTCAAAGATGGCAGGCTCCCCTGGGTTTTCCATCATAAGAGTCCAGTAGGAGGCCTGGAGCTTGTTCATGATGATCGCCCATTGATCGAGAGAGATCGCACCATCCGCGTAACTCCTGTCAATGACAGCGAAAATGGGTTTGTCCTTCAGTGCGTCACTGTACGACATGTCTTTTTTGGAGCTGAGGGTACTTGGTTTTTGCACCTTAGGCCTTTTGGCGTTCGGGGTTGACTGCTCGAACGAACGTTGGCGCTAAGACGTTGAGTCAACGCAGTTTTTTTCATTTATTGCAATGATTTTCATTGCCCACTCAAGTTTGGCAGATTGCGTTGAATCAAGCTTAGGTTTAGGTACCGCACCTAACACCTTCGCAATTTTCTCCGCATTCCGGCTTTCTTTGTGGTTTGGGAAGGTAGGGAGGTTGGGATGCCCTTCGTTGTCCGTTTCACTGTTAGACACAGTTTCACTTTCAACTTGGGGGTTAGGGGGATTGGAAACCCTTTTGTTTTCAGTTCCACCGTAAGTCACAGTTTCACCTCCAACTTGGGGGATAAGGGGATTGGCGACCCTTTCGTTTTCAGTTCCACTGTAAGTGGTTTGGGAAGGTAGGGAGGTTGGGATGCCCTTCGTTGTCCGTTCCACTGTTAGACACAGTTTCACTTTCAACTTGGGGGTTAGGGATTGGAAACCCTTTCGTTTTCAGTTCCACCGTAAGTCACAGTTTCACCTCCAACTTGGGGGATAAGGGGATTGGCGACCCTTTCGTTTTCAGTTCCACTGTAAGTCACAGTTTCACCTCCAACTTGGGGGATAAGGGGATTGGACACCCTTTCGTTGTTTGTCCTACTGTAAGTCAGAGTTTCGCCTACAACTGGGGGAAGGGAAGGAGTGTTTCCTGAGCTCGAAGGAGGTCCTCCCCTTTCAGCCACTTAGCCGATACTCTCGGCGCCCGTACCGTCCGGGTTGGTCGACCTCGACTCATTTGACATTGGACGGGATAAGGTTGGAGATTGGAGCAGTGGAGTTTTTGATGAAGGTGGCCCCTTTGTCAACACATCACTGTTCGCGTTGGAATCGAATGTCTCGGCCCCTCTACTTGCAGCAATGGTCTTCTCCGGGGTCCCTTCTATACGGGCAGTATGAATGAAAGTATTGCAGAGAGTCACTGCAATTCTTCCACTGGTTTGGGCATCCTCCTTAGGAGGGACGTTAGAACCAGAGGGCTCTCCACATTTCTTAGTTGGCTTGTGAGGCATTCCTCGAACTGCAGTCGGCTCCCCAGTCCTTCCGCCAATCGCTTTTTGTGTCGTTATCGTTAATAAATTTGTCACTGGCGACTTATCCTCTTTCGGGGCCAAGCCATCGCCAGCAGTCGCGACACCTGCTGACTTGTGAACGTATATCCCCGTTCGTTTTTTATATCTTTTATTAACTTTTTCCATTTGTTTCAGAGGTTTTGTTTGAGTTATGTTGGTTGGCCAGGTTCTGCAGCTGGATTTCTGGAGAAGATGTCCTTAAGCACCCCCACGGTCAACTCATAGGGGGTGATAAAATACAAAGTATTACCAAAATTGGTTTCATCATATGCAAAGGGATTAGAATTAGCAGATAACCAAAATGCGCAAACAAGATAAGAAAACATATGGTATTATACGACAATGTTTGGCATTGCAATAAAAAATATTAACAAGTAATTAATTTTGTAAGACAATTAAATACAAATAATAAAAAACACAAAAGCTTTAAGATACGTTCCTGAACACGCCACCCCTCCCTGAAGAAATTCAGGAACATGGAAGAATAGCAAGCTTCGTTATCGGTTGTTTGAATATGCCATTTTTGGTGCGTACAGATACCACACGTACGAGATCATCATTACTGGGATGAAGTTGCGCAATTCGTCCAAGAGCCCATCGTGATGGTGGCATATTCAATTTTTTAATAACCACTAGGTCCCCAATGTTGAAATTCAGCGTCTTCATTTTCCATTTGGGGCGTTGTTGAAGTGATTTGAGGTACAAAGTGTGCCAACGACGCCAAAATCACTGCAACATGTTTTGAATGATCTGCCATCTTCCCAATCGGTTTAGTGGGACTTCCAGATAACTGGGCTCTGGTATCGTAGTATATGGTCTGCCGTAGGTGCTGTTTGACACTTTTTACCCCCGCTTCCCAAAGCCCCCCCCCCAAAATGAGGGCTATGTGGTGGGATAAACTCCCATCTGATGCTATCAGCTACCAATGTTGAAGATACTAGACGGTTATGTTCTTCGGATCGCACCAACTTGTGCAATTCACACAAGGTTCTCGCTCCTCCTTGGAAATCGGTACCGTTGTCCGAGAAGATGACGCTGCATTTTCCTCTCCTAGCTATAAACCGTCTCAAAGCCGCTAAGAAGGCATCTGTGGACAGGTCACTGACGACTTCCAAATGCAACGTCTTTGTCGCCATACAAAAAGCGCAAAGTAACCTTTCACGAACTTTGAATTCCTTCCTTTGGCTTCTTTTGGGTAATAGGTCCAGCATAATCACAACCCGTTCGGCCGAAAGCAAAAGATGGCGAGAGTCTGGAAAGAGGCAAACTTCCCATGAGTTGGGATGATGTGGTTTGACGTTGCCGAAAACAAGTGATGCACTGATGAACTACTTTTCTTATCATGTTTGTGCTTCCCAGAATCCAAAATTCTTGACGTACTAATGAAAATAGTTCCGAAACACATGCATGTAGAAACTATAAATGAGCGTCCAGAAAATCAATTGGGAGAACGGATGACCTTTTGGCAAAACTATAGGGTGTTTAAGACTGAAAGAAGCAGCAACAGCATTGGTAATTTGTCCTCCAAGACGCAGCAGCCCGACATCATCCAGAAACGGTGACAACGAGGAAAGTTTTGAACGACTAGAAACATTTTTTTTACTTCGCAAGGATTTTATTTCTTTCTTAAACTCGCTTTGTGCCCATCATATGCATTTTTGCTAAACATAAAGCAGCTCTGAAGAAGGCAAAAAGCCATTTACCCTTTCCGCTGATGTTAATTTAATATTCCTGGCAAGACGAACAAAAACAGCTACAATCCGAATGACTCGCGTCCACGAAGAGACTCGTTTTCCTAACTTGTCGAGCAGACCCTCTTGCGTACACACAAAATTTACCACTTTTGCAGAGAAGTTTCCTAGAGTAGAGTTGATTCTCCTGCTTTTTAGCATTAGATCTATCAACTCCACTATGGAACCATCTACTTTGAGCTTCGTCAGTGCCTTTGTAATTGCAGAGTTGCTGACGTTATTGAAGGCGCCCTCTATGTCGAGGAAGGCGGCCAGAGTGAATTCTTTGTGATGGAGGGAATATTCTATAGTACGTACCAGGGTGTGTAGGGCCGTTTCTACAGATTTTCCCTTACAGTAGGCGTGTTGTGCTGTAGATAACAAATTTAGATCTATAGCTGTACGCAGGTGGATATCAATCAGTCGTTCTAAAGGTTTAAGAAGGAAAGATGATAGACTTATTGGTCGGAGATCTTTTGGGTTTACGTGGGATGATCTCCTAGCCTTAGGTATAAACACAACCTTGACTTCTCTCCACTGAGTGGGGATATAGTTCAAAGTGGTACAGCCGATCAGAATTACTTCAAGGACAGGGATAATAATGTCCGTGGCCTTTTGAAGTTCGGCTGGAATTATACCATCAGGTCCAGGGGATTTGTATGGGTCAAGGCTGTTAATGGCCCAAACTAATTTTTCCCTTGTAATCAGATCGGGGTTGTTTGTTATTATGCTACCTGGTTCTGTGGAATCATAGTTGCATAAGTTCTTAGAGCTTCCTGGAAAGTGAGTGTCCAGAAGCAAATTGAGCTTTTCTTCGCAGGATTCTGTCCAGCCGTCAGCTGTTTTCAAACTGCTAGGCATGGTCGGACTCTTTGAGAGGATTTTTCTTAATCTAGAAGTTTCTGAAGTATCTTCTATTTCACCACAGAAGTTTCTCCAGGAAGTTCTTTTAGTTTTCCTCAGTTGATATTTATATGTTTTGAGGGATTCCTTGTAGGAGTCCCAGTCTATTGAGATTTTTGATTGTTTAGCTCGGTTGAAAAGTTTTCTGCATTCCTTCCTGAGCGGTTCTAGCCCCGAGCTCCACCACAGTGGTTTCCGTTTTCCTCTTATTTTTATAAGAGGACAGGATTTGTGAAGTGAGTGGTTAAGGGCAGTGGTAAGATCACTTACTTTTTTGCCTAGATCCTGTTTGTTTGTAGGGTTTTGTAAAAGTTCTAGTTTAATAAACTTTTCCAGTGTTACCCGATATTTTTGCCAGTCAGTTTTCCGATAGTTTTGGAAGACTGGTGGCCTGAGAGGTTCCTCATTAAGATCAAATTGAATGTATCTATGATCAGAAAAGGAGTGTTCAGTAGATACTTTCCAATTAGTAATCCTATGAGAACCGAATCGGAGACAAGAGTGATATCTAAAACTTCTTGTTTGTTTCTGGTAATGAATGTTGGTTCATTGCCAGTATTACTTACTATGAGGTTAGTACTTAAAATAAAATCAAAAAGTGACTCACCTTTTTCATTTTTGTCAGTACTTCCCCATACTGTGTGATGCGCATTGGCGCCGCATCCAATGATGAGGCAGATCTTCTGCCGTTCAGCTTCAGCGACAATCCTTTTTAATAAGTTGCCTGGGGGAGGGCCAGGATGGTCGTGGCTAAGGTAAGCAAATACCAGCCAGTAGGTGTTGTCACTGGTCTGGTATCTTATTGTGGTTACATCGCGATTGCTGTATTGAGGGAGTAAAAATACATTAGTGCTACTTCTTACCAATATGCAGGATCTGGGTTCACCTTTGTCCTTCATATACAGTAGAGTATATCCAGGAGTCCTTTGTCCTCGAACGATGGACTTGATGATCCAGGGCTCTTGGATAAGGATAATATCTTCCCCTCTCTTGTTTAGGCGGAGAAGAAGGGAGGCCGAAGCCTGCTTGGAGTGTTGGAGGCTAATCTGAGTTAGCTGCACCATCTTGGGAACAACTAAGTAGACTAACACCCACTACGGTCTGGTTGAGGTCGTCGTCTGTTTCGCTCTCAGAGTTTGACCTAAGAAGGTCATCCTCGCTGAGCGAAACCTCATTAGCGGAGTCATCAGTCTCCAAGTTGGAGAATTTGACGACATTTTGGGCATCCAAGTGAGATGTGAAGGGTTTATTTTCATACGTTTCAGCAGAGGATATGCCGAGCTCGTCTATTTCCATGGATGGAGGGTCGACTTACCCTGCGGGTTCTTCCACTGAAGACGCACTTTTTGTTACGGAAGATGGAACGATGTTCTGTTCTACATCTTTTTTGTATATTTTTAAGGCAATGTTTGACCAACCGAACCGAATCACGCCTTTTGTCGCAGCCAGGGGAGCTAGAGAGTCCTTATTGATGACTATTATAGCCGATCTATAGTGACCCTCTGGCTCTTCCAGCTTCGCGACTTTCCAGTCATGAGTAGGTAGGGTTGGATTGCCAAATTGGATCATTTTCATGTTTGTGTCTTTGCAGGAGAGTTCTGCTGGTAGTCTAGCGTGAGCCCTAGGCCTGCAAGGGATATCCTCACTTGACACGACTTCAAGCTTAGCACCAGGCTAGAGTCCCTCTAACCTGCTTATCGCAAGCTTATACAGATCGCCCGATCTCTCTCCATCAAACGCGATTAACCTGACGCGCCCCTGATACCATCCTGCGTCCTCAAAGATGGCAGGTTCCCCTGGGTTTTCCATCATAAGAGTCCAGTAGGAGGCCTGGAGCTTGTTCATGATGATCGCCCATTGATCGAAAGAGATCGCACCATCCGCGTTACTCCTGTCAATGACAGCGAAAATGGGTTTGTCCTTCAGTGCGTCACTGTACGACATGTATTTTTTGGAGCTGAGGGTGCTTGGTTTTTGCACCTTAGGCCTTTTGGCGTTCAGGGTTGAATGCTCGAACGAACGTTGGCACTTAGACGTTGAGTCTACGCAGTTTTTTTCATTTATTGCAATGATATTCTTTGCCCACTCAAGTTTGGCAGATTGCGTTGAATCAAGCTTAGGTTTAGGTATCGCACCTAACACCTTCGCAATTTTCTCCGCATTCCGGCTTTCTTTGTGGTTTGGGAAGGTAGGGAGGTTGGGATGCCCTTCGTTGTCCGTTTCACTGTTAGACACAGTTTCACTTTCAACTTGGGGGTTAGGGGGAATGGAAACCCTTTCGTTTTCAGTTCCACCGTAAGTCACAGTTTCACCTCCAACTTGGGGGATAAGGGGATTGGCGACCCTTTTGTTCTCAGTTCCACTGTAAGTCACAGTTTCACCTCAAACTTTGGGGCTAGGGGGATTGGACACCCTTTCGTTGTTTGTCCTACTGTAAGTCACAGCCTACAACTGGGGGAAGGGAAGGAGTGTTTCCTGAGCTCGAAGGAGGTCCTCCCCTTTCAGCCACGTAGCCGATACTCTCGGCGCCCGTACCGTCCGGGTTGGTCGACCTCGAGTCCTTTGACATTGGACGGGATAAGGTGGGAGATTGGAGCAGTGCAGTTTTTGATGAGGGTGGCCCCTTTGTCAACACATCACTGTTCGCGTTGGAATCGAAAGTCTCGGCCCCTCTACTTGCAGCAATGGTCTTCTCCGGGGTCCCTTCTATACGGGCAGTATGAATGAAAGTATTGCAGAGAGTCACTGCAACCCTTATACTGGCTTGGGCATCCTTCTTAGGAGGGACGTTAGAACCAGAGGGCTCTCCACATTTCTTAGTTGGCTTGTGAGGCCTTCCTCGAACTGCAGTCGGCTCCCCAGTCCTTCCGCCAATCGCTTTTTGTGTCGTTATCGTTAATAAATTTGTCACTGGCGACTTATCCTCTTTCGAGGCCAAGCCATCGCCAGCAGTCGCGACACCTGCTGACTTGTGAACGTATATCCCCGTTCGTTTCTTATATCTTTTATTAACTTTTTCCATTTGTTTCAGAGGTTTTGTTTGAGTTATGTTGGTTGGCCAGGTTCTGCAGCTGAATTGCTGGAGAAGATGTCCTTAAGCACCCCCACCACGACAAGGTCAACTCATAGGGGGTGATAAAATACAAAGTATTACCAAAATTGGTTTCATCATATGCAAAGGGATTAGAATTAGCAGATAACCAAAATGCGCAAACAAGATAAGAAAACATAGGGTATTATACGACAATGTTTGGCATTGCAATAAAAAATATTAACAAGTAATTAATTTTGTAAGACAATTAAATACAAATAATAAAAAACACAATAGCTTTAAGATACGTTCCTGAACACGCCACCCCTCCCTGAAGAAATTCAGGAACATGGAAGAATAGCAAGCTTCGTTATCGGTTGTTTGAATATGCCATTTTTGGTGCGTACAGATACCACACGTACGAGATCATCATTACCAGGATGAAGTTGCGCAATTCGTCCAAGAGCCCATCGTGATGGTGGCATATTCAATTTTTTAATAACCACTAGGTCCCCAATGTTGAAATTCAGCGTCTTCATTTTCCATTTGGGGCGTTGTTGAAGTGATTTGAGGTACTAAGTGTGCCAACGAGGCCAAAATCACTGCAACATGTTTTGAATGATCTGCCATCTTCCCAATCGGTTTAGTGGGACTTCCAGATAACTGGGCTCTGGTATCGCAGTATATGGTCTGCCGTAGGTGCCGTTTTTACACTTTTTACCCCCGCTTCCCAAAGCCCCCCAAAATGAGGGCTATGTGGTGGGATAAACTCCCATCTGATGCTATCAGCTACCAATGTTGAAGATACTAGACGGTTATGTTCTTCGGATCGCACCAACTTGTGCCATTCACACAAGGTTCTCGCTCCTCCTTGGAAGTCGGTACCGTTGTCCGAGAAGATGACGCTGCAATTTCCTCTCCTAGCTATAAACCGTCTCACAGCCGCTAAGAAGGCATCTGTGGACAGGTCACTGACGACTTCCAAATGCAACGCCTTTGTCGCCATACAAAAAGCGCAAAGTAGCCTTTCACGAACTTTGAATTCCTTCCTTTGGCTTCTTTTGGGTAATAGGTCCAGCATAATCACAACCCGTTCGGCCGAAAGCAAAAGATGGCGAGAGTCTGGAAAGAGGCAAACTTCCCATGAGTTGGGATGATGTGGTTTGACGTTGCCGAAAACAAGTGATACACTGATGAACTACTTTTCTTATCATGTTTGTGCTTCCCAGAATCCAAAATTCTTGACGTACTAATGAAAATAGTTCCGAAACACATGCATGTAGAAACTATAAATGAGCGTCCAGAAAATCAATTGGGAGAACGGATGACCTTTTGGCAAAACTATAGGGTGTTTAAGACTGAAAGAAGCAGCAACAGCATTGGTAATTTGTCCTCCAAGACGCAGCAGCCCGACATCATCCAGAAACGGTGACAACGAGGAAAGTTTTGAACGACTAGAAACATTTTTTTTACTTCGCAAGGATTTTATTTCTTTCTTAAACTCGCTTTGTGCCCATCATATGCATTTTTGCTAAACATAAAGCAGCTCTGAAGAAGGCAAAAAGCCATTTACCCTCTCCGCTGATGTTAATTTAATATTCCTGGCAAGACGAACAAAAACAGCTACAATCCGAATGACTCGCGTCCACGAAGAGACTCGTTTTCCTAACTTGTCGAGCAGACCCTCTTGCGTACACACAAAATTTACCACTTTTGCAGAGAAGTTTCCTAGAGTAGAGTTGATTCTCCTGCTTTTTAGCATTAGATCTATCAACTCCACTATGGAACGATCTACTTTGAGCTTCGTCAGTGCCTTTGTAATTGCAGAGTTGCTGACGTTATTGAAGGCGCCCTCTATGTCGAGGAAGGCGGCCAGAGTGAATTCTTTGTGATGGAGGGAATATTCTATAGTACGTACCAGGGTGTGTAGGACCGTTTCTACAGATTTTCCCTTACAGTAGGCGTGTTGTGCTGTAGATAACAAATTTAAATCTATAGCTGTACGCAGGTGGATATCAATCAGTCGTTCTAAAGGTTTAAGCTTTTTAATTCTGATAAATGGTGTAAAAGACCGTTTGCATTCCATGTTTCAATTTTTAGTGTTCTGTCCATCATTGTTTCTTAAGAGCGACTTCTTCACTTAGCCGTTTAATGTTCAAATCCTGATTGTCAATTCTTTTAAGAATAAGTTCAGAATTTCTTTAATGGAAGTTTCTTCATTCTTCCGCACGTTTTTAACAATCTGTGAAAAGGATTTATTTTCATCGCTTTTGCTTTGAACACCTTCCTTAGGAAGTTCTTTCTTAGGTTTATCTCCAGCTTCAGGAGTTTTGCCGAAATGATTGGTCTTATTTCACGGACGTGATTTTGCTTTTGGATTTTTTGAAATTTTTTAGCAACTGGACAGCCTCTTTAGCTTGCATGGTGATTACCTAGACAGTTTACACATTTTGCTTTCTGTTCTTTGCTTGATGGACAGTTTTTAGTTGCGTTGCGGAACAATTTTTTATTTTCGCAGTGGTTCAATTTTGACTTTTATGCCCAAGATAGATCGAATACTATAGACATTTTTTAGACTTTGTTTGCTGTCAAAAAATAGCATGAATAAAGGCAGGGATCTCTTTATTGTTTTTGGTTGCCCAGCAGAATGGAGATGACATTTTCCTATAATTCTCATAAATGTCCAAACATCAACGTGTTAGTGCATAATGTTTACGTTTAGCAAACAACTGCAAACGCAACATAAAAAAGCAACCATTACTTTTTGGTCCATTAACGGTAAAGGAACTAAAGGAAGCAAAATTAGCAATGGCGCGAAGTGCTCATCAAGACTTTTCTGAGGATATAAAATCTCTAAATACAATATGGTCTTTAAAGTCATAAAGCAGATTATCCTCGTTGAAACTATTTATCGATTCAAATGGAATACTGCAAGTTGGAGGCCGACTAAAACATGCCAATTTATCAATCAACCAGAAACATCAACTGCTCCTATCGCCGTCACATCCATTGATAAAATTAATCATCAGTAAAACTCACATCGATACACTTCACGGTGGAGTCAGGCTGGTTCTTTACCATATTCGAAAGAAATTTTTGATCAGACAAGGTAGAAACACAGTTAAGTCACTAGATAAGCAGTGTGTCCGGTATAACCGTATTAAAGCGAGAGAATCAAGTTAACGTTTGGGTCAACTACCTAAAGAACGTGTTAAGTTCTCACGACCATTTACTCATTATGGGACTGATTATGCAGGCCCTATGGATGTTCACAAAACAGAGGCTTGAAGTCGCACAAGGCTTACATAGCACTCTTTGTTTGAATGGCAACAAAAGCAGTTCACATTGAGCTCATGTCATGTCATATACTTCAACAACGTTTTAAGTGAAAGGAATCAACAACTAATGTGAGAATTGGACAACTAGTAATCCTCAAAAACTAACATTCTATCATTATTTGCCACAGTCATGCCAGGATCTACACCATTGTGACGTGTTTTTGCTTTCCCAGCCGAGGTAATACTCACGGCTAGCCAAGGTTATAGTGAAGAAAACACGAAACTTCACAAAGGTCAAGAAACTCTCTCTTCATTACGAACTTAAAGTATTCAAGTATTATAATTAACAAAATCGTGTATAAAAAGTACGTCTGGTATTGTATCGGTTGCTGCCTTGTAGTTTGGTACGCCTCCGGTGGATATTAACAGCTTATGTCCCTTCTGGTCAGGTTCGTCAGTCCTGGACTGATTGCGGTCGGTAGACTCCTTTACTCGTAATAGCTAGGGGAATAAAAAGGATTAATAATTATCGATACAGGTGGTTGCTGCCTTAATGGCACTATCCCTTGCGGCACATTCACCCTATAGGTAGCCGCAGGTAACTCGAAGCGCGTAGGCGTCCGAAGACCCTAGCAGCCAGAAACGCAGGCGGTCGAAACCCCTGGTAGGCAGAAACACAAGCGGCCGAAGCCCTTGGTAGGCAGAAACACAAGCGGTCGAAACCCCCGGTAGGCAGAAACACTGGCGGTCGAAACCCCTGGTAGGCAGAAACACAAGCGGCCGAAGCCCTTGGTAGGCAGAAACACGGGCGGTCGAAACCCCCGGTAGGCAGAAACACAGGCGGTCGAAACCCCTGGTGGGCAGAAACACCAGCGGTCGAAACCCCCGGTAGGCAGAAACACAAGCGGTCGAAACCCCTGGTAGGCAGAAACACAAGCGGCCAAAGCCCTTGGTAGGCAGAAACACGGGCGGTCGAAACCCCCGGTAGGCAGAAACACAGGCGGTCGAAACCCCTGGTAGGTAAAGCTCAACAGGCAATAGCTCTGGGGGATACACAGGCACTAGTCTCTGCCCCTGGTGGCACAATACTTAAGAAATTTGATATTTATTAAAATAGAATTCACAAAACTTACTCCAAATCACTTACTCGCTTATTTTCCTTCTTGGGAACTGCACCTCTTGACCGGTGCCGGTGAACTGATTTTTCCTGTGCCGAGCTGCTCCTTTTATACTTTCAGCTAACCACGGAATCATATGGGAACTCATCTAAACAATGGAATATCCAAACTCCCATGTAATTAATATATCGTCTTATGGTCGGCCGGTACCTTACCATTATATTTGGCTATACGCCATAGACATATCCCACACTATATTCATCTTACTTACTTACTTAGGTGGGCATTACAGTTCGGGGTGAACCTGGGCCTCAACCAACATCCTTCTATAACGATTTCGATCTCGGGCGAGCTCTCTCCAGTTTCGCACTCCAAGTCGGTTGAGGTCTTCATCCACTTGATTGCGCCACCTAAGACGAGGTCTTCCCCTTCCGCGATTTCCCTGCAATGTGCTTTCGAACACCCGACGAGCCGGAGCGTTTGGGTCCATCCGCTCTACATGGCCCAACCATCGTAACCTCGCGATGCGTACCCTTCTGGCTATGCCCATGTCGCGGTACAGCTCATACAGCTCGTTGTTGTATCTTCTTCTCCACACATTGTCTTCGCATACGGGACCAAAGATCATTCGGAGAATTTTTCTTTCGAAACGACCAAGAGTTTCCTCATCCGCTTTCGATAAGGTCCATGCTTCCGCGCCGTACAGCAGGACTGGGATGATCAAGGTCTTATACAAGGTCACCTTGGTTTTTCTAGAGAGGGTTTTGTTTCTCAATTGCCTTCTTAACCCAAAGAAGCAACGGTTGGCAAGAGTTATTCTCCGTTTGATCTCCGCACTGATGTTGTTGTCCGAGTCTACAGCGGATCCTAGGTAGACGAAGTCCTGTACTACCTCGAAGTTATGTCTGTCTATTGTGACGTTTTGTCCAATTCGTCGATGTTCTGTGTCCTTGTTTGATGACAGCATATACTTCGTTTTGCCCTCATTAACCATCAAACCCCACTATATTATATATCACTATATTCATCACCTACCCATTTTGTTTGGCTATACGCCATAGCTATATCGTATCTGAAACCTACCATCGAGCACTGTCGATGGTCGTGTTGCTTACTGCTTGTGCGTGGGGAGTTCGGTATATTGACGAGGCGTATTATGTTTCTCCCATTAATAGTACTATGGTAGACTTTCCCCACGCATGGTAGAATACGATCTCTGATGGTCTTAGCTTTCCCCCTATTATTTTGCTGTGTAGATAGTTCCGGTTCGTGCATTGTATAGGCACGAGAATAGTTCCGGTTCGTGCATTAGGTAATCACGAGAATAGTTCCGGTTCGTGCCTTGGGTAAGCGCGGTAATAGTTCCGGTACAAGCGAGTCTATTCCTCTGGCCGCTAGATGACGTATTGGAGAGATGGATTTAAAGCATGTAACGAACTTTTACTAATGCTTCGTTACATACCATCCCCCTTTTGGAAGACGAGGCCCTCCTCGTCTGCAACCTGGCCCTGCAAAGAATTAGTTGGCCGTTTGTTCCTATTTTCACGCCTTCATTTAAACGGTACGCAAGGTATATATATTTCAAAATTTTTTTTTTTATTGTTTATTATTTTTCTTCTCTTTTTTTCTTTTTTAACAAAATAAGAATTTATAAAGTAATCAAAAAAAGTATCAAACTAAAATTTTTTTCTTTTCTTTCAAAAATGAACTACTAACTCAATAACAAAATAAAT
Source organism: Melanostoma scalare (assembly GCA_949752695.1). Classification (NCBI taxonomy): domain Eukaryota; kingdom Metazoa; phylum Arthropoda; class Insecta; order Diptera; family Syrphidae; genus Melanostoma; species Melanostoma scalare. The sequence continues at coordinate 120,387,094 of OX456985.1, forward strand.
AAAAAATTAACTCAGTATTAAAAAGTGACAAAATGGACTACCTTCTGGTAAAAAAAACGGTAGGTTTTTTTTATTTTTTTTATATGCTGGGTGTTGTTGTTTCCTTTTTTTTTATGGCTCAAATAAGACTTCCTTAGTCTGCCCGGTCTGTCGGTGGGTAAGAATCGCCTTTCCTCTGTTCACCATTCGGCATAACACTACGCCATTCCGCCGTTTAAAAATTTAGTTCTGGGGACGCCTTGCCGGGTTGTAGAGCGCGTGTTGGTGGATGATTATACCCCTGAATGGGTCCGGGTTCTTTCTATCTTTAGGTGGGTCCTGGTTCTTTCTGGCTCGAGGCGTTGACTGTGGTTGCGCTGAGTCGTTTTCCCTCAGTGTTGACATCGCATCTGGCATGTCCTTTCCTCCAGCTGTGGACGGGAGCAATTCGGGAAGAGGGAACTCCATAGCCACCGGTGTATGCGTCCTTGATGTCTGGGGTTTGTTGGTTTTCGGTTTCGGTGGACGTGGCTTATGCATCTCTGGTGCGGTTAGCTTCCCTTGTTTTTCGGTGTTGCCCTCCCCTGTCCTATTTCCGTTGCTGTTATAGCAGGGCGGCTTGGACCTGCGGCAGGTAACAATGCTCGACGGGATGTTAGCTCGAGCTTCACAGATTGCGGTTGGTTAACTGTGCTTGACTTGGAAGGTTCGGGACGTCTTTTCTGCCCAGTACCCGTGTTGGAACCGGCGCTCCTTGGTGTAGCGATGGGAACTCGAGATTGCCTTTGTTGGCCGCTTCCCTTTGTAATTGCGGTGGAGTTTGGTAACGGCGGGGCAGAAACGGTGGTGATCGATAGGTGCTGTAGCCGGATGGTGGTGCGAGCAGGAGCCCGTACTTTGTTTGGCCTAGTTGGCTGTCGCTTCCTAGGTTGGGCTGCGACCATGGCTTCCTCTTCGCTTTCGATTTTCTGCATCTGTTCACTTTGACTGCTGATCGTTGACTGACTTAGATTTACATGATCCTCCGCCAAAATACTGTCCTCGTCGACCGATGCGAAACCTCGCAAATCCTTCACATGAGAGCGAGTGAGATTCCCTTTCCCGCTCACACTCCTTAACACAACGATGACTGGAGAGATAAAACGAACGACTTCAAATGGCCCTTCATATTGTGGCGCTAACTTTTCGGTGTAGTAGTTGATGGCAGAAGAGAGTACTCTGACTCTCTTGTATACCTGCTTACCAATACTGGGACGCCACGCCCTTCTCCTCAAGTTATAATGTCGTGTCTGTTTTTGTGCTACCATTTGTAAACTGTTTATTACCAGTTGGGAAAGCATTTTCATCCTCTCCTGTCTAACCGAGGGTGGCTCGTCGTTATCGGTAGTCGGTACATTTGGTTGATGCGGGGCGGTAAGTTCTCTGCCGAAATTGAGAAAAGCAGGAGAGAAACCAGTTGATTCATGTTTACTTGTGTTGATTGCAAAAGTTAGCTCAGGTATATGGTCGTCCCATGTGCGGTGGTTGTTCTGTACGTATTGTGCTATCATCGTTTTAAGCACTCGATTGACACGTTCGGTCGGGTTCTCTTGCGCCGAATAAGGGGCGGGGAAACGTTGCTGTATTCCTATGTCGTATAGGAATTCTGTAAGGACAGTGCTGGTAAATTGGCTGCCGTTGTCGGAGAGTAGAATGCGGGGAACTCCGAAACGTGTTATGATGCGCTCTCTCAGTGCTTTGGCTACAGCCTGACTGGTTGCTGATCTCAATGACACCACCTCCACCCTTTTAGTAAAGCGGTCTACCATTACCAATATCATGGTATAACCTTTCATGGAACGTGGAAGGGGACCAACGAAATCTATGCATAGGGTATCCCAAGGAGCGTTAGGTATTGTAATGAACACCCAACATTTATACCAATTTCCTAATCGAAAACGTTTAACCGAAAACACAACTGGCAACACTATAATGGAATGGTATAAATGACAGGCATTGCTTGCATGCCAGTGTGTGTGAGTGTAGAGATGCTTGACAGCAAATGTGGAAACCATGGAGAAGAAACTGGAACGCTCTAGATGAGTGTTGTTCTATATAAATAGGCCGCTGACGCAACGAGAAGTCAGTTTTGATTATAGAGTGATAAAGTTAAGAGTGAATTGTTATGAACAAGTGATAGTCCAAAAGTCGAGTTGAGATCGAATAAAGTATAGATACTGAATAAAAGTTAGAAATAAATTGAAAAGTGAAGTTTTATTTTGCGAACTAAGCGCACGTTACATTGGTGTCAGAAGTGGGATAAGACTTATTTGATAGAAAAAAAGAAGAACGAATTTGACCAGTAAAGTGTAAAAAAAAAAAAAAGTTAAATACAGTGAAAATGGATAAGTTGTTGGAAGAGCTCAACTGCACTGAGCTTAAAAGTGAATTAGGTAAGCGATATCTTTCTAGAGCGGGATCGAAAAATGAGCTCGTTCTGCTCTTGTGCAACTATTTGGAACAGCAAGGGGAAGACGCAAACACTTTTGTTTTTGAAACAGAAGTGGAGGAAGAGGAAGTAAGTGAAAGTGTAGATTTTTCTAGTATGATGAAACTTTTGTTAGAACAGCGAAACGAGCAAAAGAAAAGAAGTATGTTGCACCTTTTCTTCTCGTAGGTTTAGGTAGATCTTTGTTAACAATTTAAAAAAAGTAAGCTACGTTAATAATGAAATAATTTAGGATGAAGACGAACTTGAAAACCGCGAACTATTAAAATAATAGTAATTTCCGATTCCAAAACAATAAACGAAAGAAAATTGCACGACCGACGTGCACCGCGAGCGAAAATTTCGATAAAGTGACGTTTATGAAGGTGCGTTTGATTAGCGAGAAGAAAAAAAGCGCGTCCGGCAACAATTATGCTGGGTCCACGGCTGCTCAGCTGGGGGTGTGTTCGATGGAAATGTTTATTAATTAGATGATTAATGAAATGAAAATTTTTAATCGATGTATTAAGTAGGTGGGTAGGTGTTAATAAAAGTTTTGTTAGTACAGTAGCTAACAAAAATAAAAGTGGGCGCCAGAAAATTTTTTTTGTTAAAAGGAATTTTCAAACCTTTGCTGAAAATTAAAGAAAAAGGAAAATACGACCAAGAATAAGAATGCGAATAGAGTGAAAACGAAAGACAATGTTTGAATGGAATGAAATGAAATCTTTAATGTTCAATTTATGTGGTTGGGAAAACCTTAAGAGATTAGGATTAAAAACCCAAATCTTTTCAAGAATGTAGTTATAATAGTTTTCTAAAAGAGAAAGAAAAGTAAAAGATAGCAAACAGTAGATTCGCCAAAGACAAAAGAAGCAAGAAAAGCCCGTTATCGTGCTGTCTTGAAAGTGCCGTATGGCAATGAAAAGGTCGCGAGTCCCTCAAAATATGGAAAATTATCGACGCAAAAGGCAACCAGAATAATATTCACCAAATGAAGCAAGATTCAAAAAGAAGACTTTCAACGCACAATTTACTAAAACAGATTTCACTGTACTTATCTTAGAGTGGGAATTCAATTGTTCCTCCTTGAACTTCTAAGTATGTCCTCTGACACTTCCTTATTATTTTTCCTTGTGGGAAATTCCGTCGCTGGCCCGTTCTGCCACAACCCTTTATCCACACGCAAAAAAATTAGGGAAGTTAAATTCCACAAATTTCACTAGAAAATTACTAGTTTTCAAACAAGTCACCAAACTTGTAACTTGGAACTTTTTCTAAATTAATTGTTAAATCGTTAACCAATATGGCTGCTCAATTATCAAATCTTTACAAAATTCGCTTGATCGCTTTTTCTCACCAAAACCTCTATGTCTCATAGCCAACAATGAAGTGACTTCCCCAACTCTCTTGTCAAGCTGTCTCATGTTCGTCGATTTGCTCTGGCCGTTCATTCAGCCACAGTGGGTTCCATTACGGATATTTAGCACCAATCAGCATTTTGCGTGAGAGGACTACCGTTTTATTTGAAATACCCTACTGTCTCTCAATATTCCCCTTAGCCACCAAATTTCCACGATCTTGGGAAATTATGGTCGGCTTACAGCTGACGGAAGAGTTCAGTGCCTTTTTTTTGTAGCGAAAGCGATAAAGCGAAGACATGCACCATTCTGTGCAACTAAAAGGTAAGCTACATCGGTGGTTGGAAAAGTTATGTGCAGAACGGGTCTGCAGACAATTTTTCTAGTAACGACGTAGCAAAAAGTTTCGAAGAGAAGGAGGAAAAATTGTTAACGCGTATTTTTACAATTTAGGTGTGGTGGACTTTTGTTCAGATTTTTAACAGGGGAAGACTGACAAATAACGTGGTTTTCTTGCAACAAAATTTAAGTGGCGATTAGTAAAATTAAAGTTAAAGTTAAAAGTTGGGCATTCGGCCATAGAAAAGTATGTTCGTTGGGTACTTTGCCATTGATGATTTGGTGTTGATCAACTTGTGTATCAGTGTTGTTGTATGTGGGTGATGACTGATTTATGTGTATATGTGTGATGGATGATTTGTGTATCAGTGTAAGTGTGTGTATGTATATGATTAGTGTTTCTTCGTGTGGTTTGTGTGTTTGATGTAATATGGTATGGTTAGTGCTGGTTTGTGTTTTCGATCATCTAGACAGACTCCTTCTGTCCTTACCCAATATTCACACATAGAGTTGCGTGCGAGTCTCCAGCCAACCTGCTGGCTCGACACGATTGATGATAATCCAGGTGGAAAGATGGGGTAGGTATACGGGAATCGGAAAGTGATTAGGAGGGGTAAAGAGTTTTGCAGAACCGCCCGTTCTGTTCGAAAATGGTTGGTTGCTTTTGCAGGGTTCTCTGTGAGTACGCCACTGGTTGATGGGACCATGGCTGCCCTCAACTCACCCAGAACCATGCAGCTGCGACCAAAATTATGAGAATAAAGGTTTTTGAACAAACTATCGTAAGATGGTTTTTGTTGTGGTAAATTTTACCGCAACAAATCCCACCCTTACCTCCCAGGAAATGTGTTTACTTTTCGCAAGAAACGTAAACCATTTCCTAAGGTACTAGCACACACACACAGGAAAAAGAGGAAACAGATGGATGGGTAAACAACACCAGTAAAAGTTCCTTCAAGACAATAACCGAGTTTAAGAAGATTAATAGAAGAAGGAAAGTAAAACTGAAGAAAGTATAAATTGTAAAAAATAATAATAAAAAAGATAAATTTGTTTTAAGAAGAAAAAAAAATAAATGAAAGTTTATTGAAAAAGAAGAACAAAGCAAGATCAAAGGGAAAGAAGTAGCGATCAGGTGTGAATTATATTAACAAATAAAAAAAAAAATACAAAACAAAAAAATTACGTTTATTCAAAATAAGGGACTTCTACTCTCATTGGCCTCATCAACAAACGGCTTGAGGTCTTTAACGTGCCACGTTCCGCGATCTTTCCCTTTATCATCTTTCAGTACGTATGTCCAAGGTGACAAACGTTTACTGATACGAAAAGGCCCAACAAACTTTGTTGCCAATTTCGCAGCATAATAGTTCGCAGCGTCGGAGAGTACAAAGTTTCTACGCCACACGAGATCGCCAGGTTGATACTGCGTGTCTCTCCGGCGTAGATTGTAAATCTGGGCCGACTTCTTAGTCGCTGCCCCTAGCTTCTTCGCTATATCATCTCTGAGCTTCTTGAACGAAGCTCCTATCTCTTCTTGAGATTGGTGACTCTCTTCACCATCGACTCTCGATTCGAAATCACGACCACTAGTGGCCATGTTTCTTCCAAAATTCGCAAAATATGGAGAAAATCCTAACACCTCATGTTGTGAAGTCCGGATCGCACAGGCCACCTTTGCCAGCTACGTATCCCAACTCCGATGGTTTTCAGAGACATAAGCTCTCAATGTTGTCTTGATTATCTGGTTAATTCTTTCCGCAGGGTTAGCTTGGGGATGGTAATGTGCAGTATATCTCAGAGTTGACGAGTACTCTGCACAAAGGGATTGCAGTTCTTAACTGTGAAACTGGGGGCCGTTATCACACACAATCCATTTCGGAACACCAAACAAAAGAAACACATTCTCTTCAAGCTCCTTACATACCGACCTAGCAGTTGCAGACCGAAGCGGAAAAAACAAAGGAAACTTAGTGAAGTAATCGACCACAGTCAGAATGTGGATGAAACCCCTCGACGATTTTGGAAGCGGACCCACCAGGTCCACGCAGATCATTTCTCATGGTTTGGAAGTACCTTCCCTTTCTGTCATCAAACCAGCTGGTTTCTCATTCATCGGCTTCACTTGTTGGCAAGTCCTACAATTCCTAACATATCTAGTTATATCTCCTCTCATTTTAGGCCAATAATATTTTTCAACTACCCTAGCAAAAGTTTTTCGTATGCCCATGTGTCCTGCTAATGGACCATCATGACATTTTTCTAAAATCCCTAACCTATCCTTTTTTCCTATCACTAATTTCCACTCATCTCCACTTTCATTCACTAAAACATGACTCGCTCTGACATGTTTAAAAAGCCTACCATTCTCTACTCTCCACGATGGGTATAATAATGGATCCTTCTCAACAGCCGATTTCATTTTGACTATCCAAGGGTCAGAATCCGCTTCTGAGATACCAGCTAACTCCGGCACTCCTCGCGACAACATGTCAGGAACTACATGCTCTTTTCCCTTTCGGTGGATAATCTTGAAATCGAATTGTTGTAACCGAATGGCCCAACGCGCTAATCTCCCTTGAGGATCCTTGAGATTACTCAACCACACCAAGGAATAAAGATCAGTTATAACCGTAAATTGGACACCTTCCAAATACGGCCTCAACTTCTCAATGGCCCACATCACTGCCAAACACTCCTTCTCCGTAGTAATTCTCCGAGTAATTCTTCTCGCTTCTGTTTAGTGATCGACTAATATAACATATAGCCTTTTCACCCTCATCAAAACTTTGCGAAAGTACAGCTCCGATTCCATAATCCGACGCATCAGTCTGAACGACAAATGGTCGAGAAAAATCTGGACAGGTCAGAATCGGTGCCGTAACCAAACATGCTTTCGCCTTCCTAAAACATTCATCACACTCATTCGACCACACAAACTTTTTATTCTTTTTCAACAAGTCAGTAAGGGGCCTAACTAAACCTGCAAAATTTTGTACAAATCTCCTATACCATGAAATTGTCCCTACAAAACTCCTTACTTCCTTGACGTTCTTGGGTGGCGGAATCTTCACCATACTTTCGACTTTTTCAGGGTCGACGTGAAGTCCGTTCCTATCTACAACGTATCCCAGAGACTTCAAGGAAGGCCTACAAAACTGACACTTTTCCCTACCTACTTTTAAACCTGCTTCCCTCAACCATTTAAAAACTTCCTGTAAAATCTCGAGATGTTTTTCGAAAGAATCGGTGACGATGATGATGTCATCTAAGTATACGAAGACGAACGGTTCTAAGTCGCGACCCAGAACGTCGTCAATAAACCTCTGCCACGTAGCCGGGGAGTTGTGTAGCCCGAAGGGCATTCTCAAAAATTGAAAAAGTCCTCGACCCGGTACGGTAAAGGCCGTATACTTCCTCGATTCTTCCTCCATTGGTATCTGCCAATAGGCAGACTTAATGTCTAAGGAAGACAAAAACCTAGCATTTCGGAGCTTGTCCAAAATGGCTGAAATAAACGGGAGAGGGTAAGCGTCCCTATCAGTAACCTCATTTAACTTCCTATAGTCTACGCAGAACCGATACGAACCGTCTTTCTTTTTTACTAACAATATTGGGGACGCCCAAGGGCTTTTCGATTTCTCGATTACCCCTGCGTCCAACATTTCCTTTAATTCTTTGTCGATGTGCTCCTGTATTGCCGGTGAGACCGGGTAGTACCGTTGTTTGATCGGTTCTACGGACGTCCTAATCCTATGCTCTACGAGATTTGTACATCCTAATCCCTCACTCATACTACAAAACATGTCTTCGACTACAGACTCTAACTTTTTATTTTCATCCACACTCAACTCTGATTTTTCCCTAATACTACCTACGTCCGATATCGCAGCTAATCTCTGCTCCTCGGAAAAACTCCAAACCCCTGATCTTAAATCCGGGACTATACCCGTGAGTGCCCAAAAATCTGCACCCAAGATCAAAAGCTGTGAAAGGTTTGGAATAACCAAACAATCCAACAAAATGGACCTACCCTCAACTACCATCGGGAGAGGCAGAGAACCTAAAACTCCTACACCCTTCCCATCTGCTAATGCTACTGATTTAATATTTGAATTCCCTACACTAAGCCCTAAGTCTTGTAAAATTTTCCAACCCTCACCACCAACTATGGTTCGGGAGGCACCTGAATCTAGTAAGCCTAAAAACCTAATTCCATAAATTAAAACTCCTAAATATGGCCTTATGTCCCTATCACTTGCCGCAAGAGTAAAACCTAACTGAATGTCCGCCAACTGGTCGCCAGCAGGCGACCTATCTAATTTCGACGAGCTACTCGGCCTGCTGACCCGAGAGTCCGTTGACCATTTCCCGCACAACGCCTACAATCACGCCTTGACACACCAGAAGCACCACATCCAAAACATTTCCTAGAAGTGGAACAAGCAGAAGCAAAGTGACCTTCCTGATTGCAATTAAAACACCTTACAACCCTAGGTGGTGGTTTATCGGGAGCTGGTTCAACCACCGCAACACGATGTTGACTTGAACTGCTTGGCCGATATCCACATTCCGGTTCCAAAAGATTTTTCGACCTAGAAGGAGGGGTGAAATTTTCCATATTCGTCCTAAGAGTATCTAATTCTCTTCCTAAAACAGCTAGCTCCTTAACAGACGTTGGCTTCGCAAAAGGCAATTTGTTGTTGGTAAAAGGGGTCGACGTTTTTCTTCAAAATGCTAAGTTTTCTTCCCTCAGTCAACGGTTCTGATAACCGCCTAAAAAGCGTTCTCATAACGGCGAGGTATGCGCCGAAGGTTTCGTCCTTCCCTTGGGATCTATGATTAATTTCCTCCAAGAGGAGATCATCATAGTTCGCAGGAAGGAACTCCGCCTTAATTTCTTCAACCAGCTCTTGCCAGTTCTTTAGCTCACTCCTTACAGTCCTATACCATAAGAGGGCTTTTCCACACAACAATTCAGTCGCAGATTTGAAAAAATGTGCCTCCGACACATCATTCGCTACACGCAGTTCCTCAACACGTTCTAGGAATGAATTCACTGATGAACCTTCCGACTCACCAGTAAATTTCACTCCCCATTTCCCCACACGTTCCTTCTCTCTAAAAATGACCCTACGATCTACATTCTCCACTGGTAACCTTGCAACAACTTCATCTCCAACTAAATTCCCTGATTGTTCCCTGTTCAATCTAGATTCCCTATCACTCTCTCTCAACAATCGTATAAGTTCAATTTCTCTTTCGAGTTCTCTAATACGGGCCTCACTTTCGCTCTCACGTCGAGTTTCCTCGCTCACACGACCACACTACAACCTCTCATTCGTCCACACATTACACCTGCCACCATTCGTTACTTCATTCACACGACCTGTTTCGCTACCACTTGCTACCTCACAAAGTCTTCCTACATTAGCATTCGTTGCATTACCTCGTGATGAACTTATGCTCACCGAGCGGCCACTTGCGACTCCTGATGCTACGACCTTCTTTGGAATTTCATCCTCCAAGTCGCTATCTCCACTATCACCCATGAGTACACCTAACAAAATCAACAACTCATTCTTCAGTTCACTCTGTTCTTCTTCATGCTTCTCATCCTCACACACTACCCTACCAATACGGCCTAATGCCCACTCAATCTTTGTAATTATTTTGACGCATTCTGAAGATTTTGGATCTTTCGGAGGATCTTCCAAAAGAACCCTAATCTCTTCCGTCTTTGCTTTCACAGCCTCTCTATCCTCCTCAAAACTAAATGGATAACTCTTCGAGTTTTCCAATGTCCCACGAGACTCTAACACTCTTGAAGATCTGAGGACTTTCCTCATCACTTCCACTGTACCCACTTTCAAACCACGAATCTGCATCTCATATGCCAGTTCGTCCACTGCTAATCGTCCAATATTCATTTTTAAAATTTTTCAAACTAATCCAAAACACAACTATGCAAATAAGACCCTTATTCTCACTCAAGCCAATAAAGTCATTGTGTAAAACACTCAACCTCTTCAAACTAATTTTCAAACCAGTGATTGAAAAACAACACCTTGTTCTCACTCAAGCCACTGAAAACTTTCAAACTATTCTAACTGATTCTCAGAACAATGATTGAAAACAAAACTTTATTTTCACTCAACTCAAAAAAGTAAAATACTCAAACTATTCAAACTAATCTGAAAAACAACGATAGAAAAACAACACCTTATCAAATAAATGAAAAGATTAGTAAAGTTTTTAACAGTTAAAACACTTATTTTATTTCCTCAGATGTACATTTCAGAAGCAATGCTTCCATCGTCAGTGAGATTTATAAAATTAAATTAAATTAAATTATTTGTCAAAAAACTAATAATAAACAAAAATGTTTCTAAGCAAAATTACAGTTGAGTTGAGTTGAATCTATTAAAAAATTTTTTGAATATTGAATCTTTGATTGGTCCATCATCACTATTCATTAGATTATTTTTGTTTTTAAATATGTAAAATGATTCAAAAGCATCTAATTCATAATTGCTATTTACATTCCTTATTAGTTTTAAATTTTGCAAACTAAAGCTATGACTATTTTCTAGCATATGTTCTGCAACACTTGACTTTTCTTTTTCATTATATTTAAGATGTGCAAAATGTTCTTTAAATCTTTTTAGAATAGGTCTTCTTGTCTGTCCTATATATTCTTTTGCACAATCATTACATCCGATAGAATAAATTCCTGACTTTTGAAGTTGTTCAATTTTATCCTTAGATCCTCCAATCAGATTTTTTATTTTTATTTCGCTGCACTCACTCATACGGATATTATATTTATTAAAGATTGGTTTTATCTTAGATGTTATTTCTGGATAGAAATAAAATTTTGAATATTTCTTTTCGTCATTTCCTTCATTCCTTATTAGATCTAAAGTTGTATAATTTCTCAATTCTTGTTTTCTTCTATGTGCAATTGTTAAATCTTCAATCAATTCTTCAGTATATCCATTAATTTTGGCTATGTCTTTAATTTTTTGGAATTCTTTTATTTTTGTTTCTATAGTCATTGGAATATTTAGAGCTCTAAAAATCATTGAGTGAAAAGCTGACATCTTATGTTCAAAGGAATGGAACGAGTCTGATGTAATGTATCTCTGATTATTCGTTGGTTTTCTGTATATATCCAATTCGAAATTGTCTCCATTCCGAGTTATACTTAAATCCAGAAAATTTAGTTTCCCTTCAATTTCTTCTTCATATGTAAATTTTATTGATGGGTATTTAGTTCTATTTAATTTGTTAATGAGCTGACGGAGTTCATGTTTTTTGATTATCGCCCATATATCATCTACATATCTTAACCAAATTCTTGGGAAATTTACTTGATTTTTCATTTCAGTTTCTATATGCGACATAAATAAATTTGCTAAAAACGGGCTCATATGTGATCCCATACTGCAACCAAATTTTTGTCTGTAAAACTTTTCATTAAACTGGAACCAATTTTCATCCATGCACAGTTTAGTAAGTTTTACAAATTCATTTATTTCTTCTGGTTTAAGTGTATTTCTTTCTAGCCATTTTCTCAGAAAAACTAAAGTTTCATCAATTGGAACATTTGGATATAATGAAACAACATCGAATGAAACTTGAATCTCATTGCTAGCTATTTTTAAGTTCTTTACTTTTTCTGCAAATTCAATTCCATTTTTTATAGCTGCTGTTTCAAATTTGATTGGGAGATTATTTAGTTTTTCTAATAACCAACATTCAAGTTTTGATAATATTGATCCAGTTGTTGATGTAATTGGTCTTATTTGTTTTCCTGGTTTATGTAATTTTAACTGAGAATATAATCTTGGTAAAATTGGATTTGAAACATTTAATTTCCTTGATAAATTAGGATCATTAAAAACTTTAACTGCTTGTTTGATAGCTTCTTTAGTTCTCCTTATCATTCCCGGTAAAGGATTAAAAATTACTTCTTCATAAGGTCCAGTTCTTATAAATTGTTCAGTTATTGCAATATATTCTTGTTTGTCTAGTATTACAATATTATTGCTTTTATCAGCTTTACTGAAAATGACTGAAGCTTTCTTTTCTTTTAAACTTTTCGATGCTCCTCTAAAATTTTTCATTTTAGCAGTCATGTTCGTTAGATCGTTAAAATTAATTTTATCTATAGCTTCGGACCTTACTCTAACTTTATCTTCAGGATCATTGAAATGTTTCAGAGCTGTTTCAATGTTAATCAAAGCACTTTGGATAGCTTCTTCTTTTGTTGGTTGCAATGCAAAATTTAATCCTCTATTGAGTAATTCCAATTCATTTGTTGTAAATTCCAAACTTGAAAAATTTTTTACGAAATCTTCTACTGGTTCTACTTCTTTAAAAATCTTCTTTTGCTCATTATAATTGACTCTACCTATTAAAAGATTGAATTTTTTAATTAAGATTTGTTTTTTCTTACCAAATTTACAGTCAACTGTATCTTGAACATGCATAATAAAATTATTCCAATCGCTTGATTGTTCCATTATTTGCATTTGATTATTTCCTTCATGATTTAGTTTATTGCTGAGATATAGATGCAGGGAATATGCCTCACGTTCAATTACAGACAGCTTTGAGTATTTAGACTTTATTTCAAGATTAAGCCACATTTTCTGTCCTGCACAAATAGCTTTCTCTATAATTCCCTTATTTTCACAATTTGTTGGACCCCAAAGTTGAATAAAATTCGGAAAAACATTCTGTTTCTTACATCTTCTAAGAAAAAATATATCTGCTTGTAAATATTTAATCTTCGTCCTCAGTTTCAGGTATCTATTTTTTGTTTTTTGTATCTCTTGAAGCACGTTAGCCATAATTGATGAGTTTTTTAGTTGAGATATTCCACGTGTTTTTTAATCTAATAAATGAAAAGATTAGTAAAGTTTTTAACAGTTAAAACACTTATTTTATTTCCTCAGATGTACATTTCAGAAGCAATGCTTCCATCGTCAGTGAGATTTATAAAATTAAATTAAATTAAATTATTTGTCAAAAAACTAATAATAAACAAAAATGTTTCTAAGCAAAATTACAGTTGAGTTGAGTTGAATCTATTAAAAAAATTTTTGAATATTGAATCTTTGATTGGTCCATCATCACTATTCATTAGATTATTTTTGTTTTTAAATATGTAAAATGATTCAAAAGCATCTAATTCATAATTGCTATTTACATTCCTTATTAGTTTTAAATTTTGCAAACTAAAGCTATGACTATTTTCTAGCATATGTTCTGCAACACTTGACTTTTCTTTTTCATTATATTTAAGATGTGCAAAATGTTCTTTAAATCTTTTTAGAATAGGTCTTCTTGTCTGTCCTATATATTCTTTTGCACAATCATTACATCCGATAGAATAAATTCCTGACTTTTGAAGTTGTTCAATTTTATCCTTAGATCCTCCAATCAGATTTTTTATTTTTATTTCGCTGCACTCACTCATACGGATATTATATTTATTAAAGATTGGTTTTATCTTAGATGTTATTTCTGGATAGAAATAAAATTTTGAATATTTCTTTTCGTCATTTCCTTCATTCCTTATTAGATCTAAAGTTGTATAATTTCTCAATTCTTGTTTTCTTCTATGTGCAATTGTTAAATCTTCAATCAATTCTTCAGTATATCCATTAATTTTGGCTATGTCTTTAATTTTTTGGAATTCTTTTATTTTTGTTTCTATAGTCATTGGAATATTTAGAGCTCTAAAAATCATTGAGTGAAAAGCTGACATCTTATGTTCAAAGGAATAGAACGAGTCTGATGTAATGTATCTCAGAGTATTCGTTGGTTTTCTGTATATATTCAATTCGAAATTGTCTCCATTCCGAGTTATACTTAAATCCAGAAAATTTAGTTTCCCTTCAATTTCTTCTTCATATGTAAATTTTATTGATGGGTATTTAGTTCTATTTAATTTGTTAATGAGCTGACGGAGTTCATGTTTTTTGATTATCGCCCATATATCATCTACATATCTTAACCAAATTCTTGGGAAATTTACTTGATTTTTCATTTCAGTTTCTATATGCGACATAAATAAATTTGCTAAAAACGGGCTCATATGTGATCCCATACTGCAACCAAATTTTTGTCTGTAAAACTTTTCATTAAACTGGAACCAATTTTCATCCATGCACAGTTTAGTAAGTTTTACAAATTCATTTATTTCTTCTGGTTTAAGTGTATTTCTTTCTAGCCATTTTCTCAGAAAAACTAAAGTTTCATCAATTGGAACATTTGGATATAATGAAACAACATCGAATGAAACTTGAATCTCATTGCTAGCTATTTTTAAGTTCTTTACTTTTTCTGCAAATTCAATTCCATTTTTTATAGCTGCTGTTTCAAATTTGATTGGGAGATTATTTAGTTTTTCTAATAACCAACATTCAAGTTTTGATAATATTGATCCAGTTGTTGATGTAATTGGTCTTATTTGTTTTCCTGGTTTATGTAATTTTAACTGAGAATATAATCTTGGTAAAATTGGATTTGAAACATTTAATTTCCTTGATAAATTATGATCATTAAAAACTTTAACTGCTTGTTTGATAGCTTCTTTAGTTCTCCTTATCATTCCCGGTAAAGGATTAAAAATTACTTCTTCATAAGGTCCAGTTCTTATAAATTGTTCAGTTATTGCAATATATTCTTGTTTGTCTAGTATTACAATATTATTGCTTTTATCAGCTTTACTGAAAATGACTGAAGCTTTCTTTTCTTTTAAACTTTTCGCTGCTCCTCTAAAATTTTTCATTTTAGCAGTCATGTTCGTTAGATCGTTAAAATTAATTTTATCTATAGCTTCGGACCTTACTCTAACTTTATCTTCAGGATCATTGAAATGTTTCAGAGCTGTTTCAATGTTAATCAAAGCACTTTGGATAGCTTCTTCTTTTGTTGGTTGCAATGCAAAATTTAATCCTCTATTGAGTAATTCCAATTCATTTGTTGTAAATTCCAAACTTGAAAAATTTTTTACGAAATCTTCTACTGGTTCTACTTCTTTAAAAATCTTCTTTTGCTCATTATAATTGACTCTACCTATTAAAAGATTGAATTTTTTAATTAAGATTTGTTTTTTCTTACCAAATTTACAGTCAACTGTATCTTGAACATGCATAATAAAATTATTCCAATCGCTTGATTGTTCCATTATTTGCATTTGATTATTTCCTTCATGATTTAGTTTATTGCTGAGATATAGATGCAGGGAATATGCCTCACGTTCAATTACAGACAGCTTTGAGTATTTAGACTTTATTTCAAGATTAAGCCACATTTTCTGTCCTGCACAAATAGCTTTCTCTATAATTCCCTTATTTTCACAATTTGTTGGACCCCAAAGTTGAATAAAATTCGGAAAAACATTCTGTTTGCCCGTTTTTAGCAAATTTATTTATGTCGCATATAGAAACTGAAATGAAAAATCAAGTAAATTTCCCAAGAATTTGGTTAAGATATGTAGATGATATATGGGCGATAATCAAAAAACATGAACTCCGTCAGCTCATTAACAAATTAAATAGAACTAAATACCCATCAATAAAATTTACATATGAAGAAGAAATTGAAGGGAAACTAAATTTTCTGGATTTAAGTATAACTCGGAATGGAGACAATTTCGAATTGGATATATACAGAAAACCAACGAATACTCTGAGATACATTACATCAGACTCGTTCCATTCCTTTGAACATAAGATGTCAGCTTTTCACTCAATGATTTTTAGAGCTCTAAATATTCCAATGACTATAGAAACAAAAATAAAAGAATTCCAAAAAATTAAAGACATAGCCAAAATTAATGGATATACTGAAGAATTGATTGAAGATTTAACAATTGCACATAGAAGAAAACAAGAATTGAGAAATTATACAACTTTAGATCTAATAAGGAATGAAGGAAATGACGAAAAGAAATATTCAAAATTTTATTTCTATCCAGAAATAACATCTAAGATAAAACCAATCTTTAATAAATATAATATCCGTATGAGTGAGTGCAGCGAAATAAAAATAAAAAATCTGATTGGAGGATCTAAGGATAAAATTGAACAACTTCAAAAGTCAGGAATTTATTCTATCGGATGTAATGATTGTGCAAAAGAATATATAGGACAGACAAGAAGACCTATTCTAAAAAGATTTAAAGAACATTTTGCACATCTTAAATATAATGAAAAAGAAAAGTCAAGTGTTGCAGAACATATGCTAGAAAATAGTCATAGCTTTAGTTTGCAAAATTTAAAACTAATAAGGAATGTAAATAGCAATTATGAATTAGATGCTTTTGAATCATTTTACATATTTAAAAACAAAAATAATCTAATGAATAGTGATGATGGACCAATCAAAGATTCAATATTCAAAAATTTTTTTAATAGATTCAACTCAACTCAACTGTAATTTTGCTTAGAAACATTTTTGTTTATTATTAGTTTTTTGACAAATAATTTAATTTAATTTAATTTTATAAATCTCACTGACGATGGAAGCATTGCTTCTGAAATGTACATCTGAGGAAATAAAATAAGTGTTTTAACTGTTAAAAACTTTACTAATCTTTTCATTTATTAGATTAAAAAACACGTGGAATATCTCAACTAAAAAACTCATCAATTATGGCTAACGTGCTTCAAGAGATACAAAAAACAAAAAATAGATACCTGAAACTGAGGACGAAGATTAAATATTTACAAGCAGATATATTTTTTCTTAGAAGATGTAAGAAACAGAATGTTTTTCCGAATTTTATTCAACTTTGGGGTCCAACAAATTGTGAAAATAAGGGAATTATAGAGAAAGCTATTTGTGCAGGACAGAAAATGTGGCTTAATCTTGAAATAAAGTCTAAATACTCAAAGCTGTCTGTAATTGAACGTGAGGCATATTCCCTGCATCTATATCTCAGCAATAAACTAAATCATGAAGGAAATAATCAAATGCAAATAATGGAACAATGAAGCGATTGGAATAATTTTATTATGCATGTTCAAGATACAGTTGACTGTAAATTTGGTAAGAAAAAACAAATCTTAATTAAAAAATTCAATCTTTTAATAGGTAGAGTCAATTATAATGAGCAAAAGAAGATTTTTAAAGAAGTAGAACCAGTAGAAGATTTCGTAAAAAATTTTTCAAGTTTGGAATTTACAACAAATGAATTGGAATTACTCAATAGAGGATTAAATTTTGCATTGCAACCAACAAAAGAAGAAGCTATCCAAAGTGCTTTGATTAACATTGAAACAGCTCTGAAACATTTCAATGATCCTGAAGATAAAGTTAGAGTAAGGTCCGAAGCTATAGATAAAATTAATTTTAACGATCTAACGAACATGACTGCTAAAATGAAAAATTTTAGAGGAGCAGCGAAAAGTTTAAAAGAAAAGAAAGCTTCAGTCATTTTCAGTAAAGCTGATAAAAGCAATAATATTGTAATACTAGACAAACAAGAATATATTGCAATAACTGAACAATTTATAAGAACTGGACCTTATGAAGAAGTAATTTTTAATCCTTTACCGGGAATGATAAGGAGAACTAAAGAAGCTATCAAACAAGCAGTTAAAGTTTTTAATGATCCTAATTTATCAAGGAAATTAAATGTTTCAAATCCAATTTTACCAAGATTATATTCTCAGTTAAAATTTCATAAACCAGGAAAACAAATAAGACCAATTACATCAACAACTGGATCAATATTATCAAAACTTGAATGTTGGTTATTAGAAAAACTAAATAATCTCCCAATCAAATTTGAAACAGCAGCTATAAAAAATGGAATTGAATTTGCAGAAAAAGTAAAGAACTTAAAAATAGCTAGCAATGAGATTCAAGTTTCATTCGATGTTGTTTCATTATATCCAAATGTTCCAATTGATGAAACTTTAGTTTTTCTGAGAAAATGGCTAGAAAGAAATACACTTAAACCAGAAGAAATAAATGAATTTGTAAAACTTACTAAACTGTGCATGGATGAAAATTGGTTCCAGTTTAATGAAAAGTTTTACAGACAAAAATTTGGTTGCAGTATGGGATCACATATGAGCCCGTTTTTAGCAAATTTATTTATGTCGCATATAGAAACTGAAATGAAAAATCAAGTAAATTTCCCAAGAATTTGGTTAAGATATGTAGATGATATATGGGCGATAATCAAAAAACATGAACTCCGTCAGCTCATTAACAAATTAAATAGAACTAAATACCCATCAATAAAATTTACATATGAAGAAGAAATTGAAGGGAAACTAAATTTTCTGGATTTAAGTATAACTCGGAATGGAGACAATTTCGAATTGAATATATACAGAAAACCAACGAATACTCTGAGATACATTACATCAGACTCGTTCTATTCCTTTGAACATAAGATGTCAGCTTTTCACTCAATGATTTTTAGAGCTCTAAATATTCCAATGACTATAGAAACAAAAATAAAAGAATTCCAAAAAATTAAAGACATAGCCAAAATTAATGGATATACTGAAGAATTGATTGAAGATTTAACAATTGCACATAGAAGAAAACAAGAATTGAGAAATTATACAACTTTAGATCTAATAAGGAATGAAGGAAATGACGAAAAGAAATATTCAAAATTTTATTTCTATCCAGAAATAACATCTAAGATAAAACCAATCTTTAATAAATATAATATCCGTATGAGTGAGTGCAGCGAAATAAAAATAAAAAATCTGATTGGAGGATCTAAGGATAAAATTGAACAACTTCAAAAGTCAGGAATTTATTCTATCGGATGTAATGATTGTGCAAAAGAATATATAGGACAGACAAGAAGACCTATTCTAAAAAGATTTAAAGAACATTTTGCACATCTTAAATATAATGAAAAAGAAAAGTCAAGTGTTGCAGAACATATGCTAGAAAATAGTCATAGCTTTAGTTTGCAAAATTTAAAACTAATAAGGAATGTAAATAGCAATTATGAATTAGATGCTTTTGAATCATTTTACATATTTAAAAACAAAAATAATCTAATGAATAGTGATGATGGACCAATCAAAGATTCAATATTCAAAAAATTTTTTAATAGATTCAACTCAACTCAACTGTAATTTTGCTTAGAAACATTTTTGTTTATTATTAGTTTTTTGACAAATAATTTAATTTAATTTAATTTTATAAATCTCACTGACGATGGAAGCATTGCTTCTGAAATGTACATCTGAGGAAATAAAATAAGTGTTTTAACTGTTAAAAACTTTACTAATCTTTTCATTTATTAGATTAAAAAACACGTGGAATATCTCAACTAAAAAACTCAACACCTTATCCTCAACTCACTAAAAACTTTTTTAAAAACTTTCGATCTAAAACTGTTTACAACTCGCACACTTATACAGTCACTATTTACTCAAATCAATCAATCGTAACAATCAATTCCAAAATTCACAAAAGTTAACTAATGTTCGTAAACTGATAACGTCTCTCGTATTATCAATTGCAGCGTAGGTACAAATCATTCGTTCTTAAAAGAAGCCCTAAAATCTATACTAGCACTTTTTAATTACACAGTTCAATTTCGCAATGGTATCGCGCCCACCAATAATTTTTCCTTCCTACCACTTATCTTCTTACAACTAAAGAAATCAACCCCGACTCGAAGTCAAGTCCAAAAGAAACTCACTTGCACTTTTGCACGAAGATGAAATTAAAAAACAATACTCGAACAGAACTCGATAGGTAATACAAAAAAAGATGCAATCTATTATAGGTATATCGAATATGCTCGTAAATGGGTATAAAATGTAGGTATAAGTATGTATATAGACGAAGGGAAAAAAAAAATATACCTATGTATATATACGTATGTCTGAACGAAATATCAAAGTTCAAAGTTTAACAATAATATGATTCGAAATGAAATGAGCCCGTAAAAAAAACAAAGAAAACCTTACTTGAAAAAGTATACTGCGTGTACGGATGTATGTATGTTCGTATACTTATCCACAAACCAAAACTGTTCTCCTCGATAGAAACTTCTTCCTCTGCTACAACCAAACTGTATGTATAGGTATCTTCAAATTCAATGACACACAAATCACCAAGCAAATGCAAATTTTTCACCACGAACCTAGATGAAATTAGAAACAAAGATTAATATTTCTTCCAAAAATATGAAAACAAAATCACAATGCCAAACAGAACGACACAGAACAATTTCACACACAGAATAATTTCCAAATCGTAGGAAAAAAAAACAATTTCCACGAGCCTCACACGTTGGGTGCCACTTGTTGCACCTTTTATTCTCGAAGGTTTAGGTAGATCTTTGTTAACAATTTAAAAAAAGTAAGCTACGTTAATAATGAAATAATTTAGGATGAAGACGAACTTGAAAACCGCGAACTATTAAAATAATAGTAGAGTTGATAAGTTTTGACCAAGTTTGGAAATTATAGGTGTAGTTGAAGAATCTGATTCCTCTTCGGCTTCTTTTGGTCACTAGATAACGCAATGAAATGGAACTTATTTCATTTACTTTCCCGACGTTTCGACAGGGTTTGCTGTCTTCTTCAGGGGATCTTTATTCTGAGAACATAAAATAGTTTTGTTGAACAAATTTCGGAATTTACATTAAATTAGGTAAACAAGACTTACTTTTAGGAAATTAAAAGACGTTATTTTTAACAATTGACAACAAGAAAAAGTATAAAAGAAAGAACTTTATACTTTTTTAAAAAAAGAAAGGAAAAAAAGAAAAAAAGAATTTAAACACTTCCTTTGTTGAAGTTTAGTCTTAATATGAGTCATTAAAAGCGGGGTCTGCAAAATATTAAAACAAAAACAAAACTTAAAATTTCTTTGCAGCGACGAGAGAGCAATATATGGCTGATATGTTCTGTGTGTCCTGTTTTCTATTCATACTATTGTGATTTCCTAAAATGTGAAGGGTTTCCAGAGTATATCGTTTTGGAATATGTTTTTCCGTTTGTAGTATTTTGACATTTTCAAAATCGGGTTGGTGCTTGGAGGTGACACAATGGTTTGTCAATGCTGTTTTGGCCGTGTTTTTTATTTTCAGGTCAGATTTGTGGTTGGCAATTCTGTTACCTAGGAATTGTTTTGTGGTGCCTATGTAGCAAAGGTTACAATTTTCAGACTCATTACCTTTGCAGTCTATTTTATATACCACATCAGTCTTTTTTTCCTTTTCCGTTTTTGGTTTAAGGACTGAGAAATGTCGTCTCAAGGTAGAGTTGGACTTGAACGCGATTTTTGTGGTTTGGCACTGATCAGCGACTACTTTTTTGAAGTTATCGGAGAAAGTTGGAACATATTGCATGCTCTTGAATATCGGAATGTTTTCCATCGGAGTTTTTTCGTTTTGTGGTGTGTTCTTTCGGTCGGAAATTAAACTTTTTATAATTGTTTTCGGAAAGCTGTTGTTAGAAAGAATCTTTGTAACCAATGCTTCGTTTTCAGAATGAAACTTTGTATCACTCAATGTAAACACTTTGTTAATTAAATTTGAAGCAGTGTTCATTTTGATGTGTTTAGCCTGGGTGGAAAGGAAATTGATAAGTCTTCCAGATGCTGTTTCTTTCTGATACCAGTTGAAAGAGAGGCGATACTTTTCGCGATGGATCTTAACGTCTAAGAACGCTATCGCACTGTTTTGTTCCCTCTCTACGGTGAACTTGATTTTTGTATGGAAACCATTTAGGATCAGCAGCATATTATCAACTTCATGGGAATTTACTACTGCAAAAATGTCGTCCACATACTTAAAAATGCATCTCGGTTTTTCTATTTTGGTAAAACATTGATCCAGTAGGTAATCTAGTACCAAATCCGCAATGGTGGGTGAAAGTGGGTTTCCCATTGGTATACCATGAATTTGTTTGTAGATGTCATTTTTGTATTGGAGAATGTTGTTGTCTTTCAGACAAAATTCAAAAATTTCCAAAAATTTCTTTTGGCTGAGCTTTGTTGAGAGTGCAATAGTATCCCATCTCTTTTTAACAATATCAACGGCGAGATTAGTGGGGATGTTGGTAAAAAGGGAAACCACATCAAAAGAAACCATTACATCTTGGTTTTGAATTATTGTTTCTTTCGCCTTTTCCACAAATTCAAATGAATTTTTTATTGCATAAGGTGAGGTGTTAGTCACCGTTTGCAAAATTCTCCCAACATACTTGGCTAATTCGTAACATGGAAGTTTCATAGAAGCTATGATGGGCCGAACAGGCATACCTTGTTTATGAATTTTGGGAAGGCCATAGATACATGGGGTGTGTGCAGTGTATGTTGTCAACTTGTTCTTTTCTCTTTCATCTATTATTTTGTTGTTGAATAACCATTTAGCCATTTCATTGTTTTTCGTTTGAAGACTTGTTGTTGGATTATTTCTAATCTTTCTATATGTAGATGAATCTGACAATAACTCTTTCATTTTTTCTTCATAAGTGTGTAGTGATGAACAAACACACTTATGAAGAAAAAATGAAAGAGTTATTGTCAGATTCATCTACATATAGAAAGATTAGAAATAATCCAACAACAAGTCTTCAAACGAAAAACAATGAAATGGCTAAATGGTTATTCAACAACAAAATAATAGATGAAAGAGAAAAGAACAAGTTGACAACATACACTGCACACACCCCAAGTATCTATGGCCTTCCCAAAATTCATAAACAAGGTATGCCTGTTCGGCCCATCATAGCTTCTATGAAACTTCCATGTTACGAATTAGCCAAGTATGTTGGGAGAATTTTGCAAACGGTGACTAACACCTCACCTTATGCAATAAAAAATTCATTTGAATTTGTGGAAAAGGCGAAAGAAACAATAATTCAAAACCAAGATGTAATGGTTTCTTTTGATGTGGTTTCCCTTTTTACCAACATCCCCACTAATCTCGCCGTTGATATTGTTAAAAAGAGATGGGATACTATTGCACTCTCAACAAAGCTCAGCCAAAAGAAATTTTTGGAAATTTTTGAATTTTGTCTGAAAGACAACAACATTCTCCAATACAAAAATGACATCTACAAACAAATTCATGGTATACCAATGGGAAACCCACTTTCACCCACCATTGCGGATTTGGTACTAGATTACCTACTGGATCAATGTTTTACCAAAATAGAAAAACCGAGATGCATTTTTAAGTATGTGGACGACATTTTTGCAGTAGTAAATTCCCATGAAGTTGATAATATGCTGCTGATCCTAAATGGTTTCCATACAAAAATCAAGTTCACCGTAGAGAGGGAACAAAACAGTGCGACAGCGTTCTTAGACGTTAAGATCCATCGCGAAAAGAATCGCCTCTCTTTCAACTGGTATCAGAAAGAAACAGCATCTGGAAGACTTATCAATTTCCTTTCCACCCAGGCTAAACACATCAAAATGAACACTGCTTCAAATTTAATTAACAAAGTGTTTACATTGAGTGATACAAAGTTTCATTCTGAAAACGAAGCATTGGTTACAAAGATTCTTTCTAACAACAGCTTTCCGAAAACAATTATAAAAAGTTTAATTTCCGACCGAAAGAACACACCACAAAACGAAAAAACTCCGATGGAAAACATTCCGATATTCAAGAGCATGCAATGTGTTCCAACTTTCTCCGATAACTTCAAAAAAGTAGTCGCTGATCAGTGCCAAACCACAAAAATCGCGTTCAAGTCCAACTCTACCTTGAGACGACATTTCTCAGTCCTTAAACCAAAAACGGAAAAGGAAAAAAAGACTGATGTGGTATATAAAATAGACTGCAAAGGTAATGAGTCTGAAAATTGTAACCTTTGCTACATAGGCACCACAAAACAATTCCTAGGTAACAGAATTGCCAACCACAAATCTGACCTGAAAATAAAAAACACGGCCAAAACAGCATTGACAAACCATTGTGTCACCTCCAAGCACCAACCCGATTTTGAAAATGTCAAAATACTACAAACGGAAAAACATATTCCAAAACGATATACTCTGGAAACCCTTCACATTTTAGGAAATCACAATAGTATGAATAGAAAACAGGACACACAGAACATATCAGCCATATATTGCTCTCTCGTCGCTGCAAAGAAATTTTAAGTTTTGTTTTTGTTTTAATATTTTGCAGACCCCGCTTTTAATGACTCATATTAAGACTAAACTTCAACAAA
Organism: Melanostoma scalare; assembly: GCA_949752695.1. Lineage (NCBI taxonomy): Eukaryota > Metazoa > Arthropoda > Insecta > Diptera > Syrphidae > Melanostoma > Melanostoma scalare. Next base: position 120,411,441 of record OX456985.1, read on the forward strand.
GGAAGTGTTTAAATTCTTTTTTTCTTTTTTTCCTTTCTTTTTTTTAAAAAAGTATAAAGTTCTTTCTTTTATACTTTTTCTTGTTGTCAATTGTTAAAAATAACGTCTTTTAATTTCCTAAAAGTAAGTCTTGTTTACCTAATTTAATGTAAATTCCGAAATTTGTTCAACAAAACTATTTTATGTTCTCAGAATAAAGATCCCCTGAAGAAGACAGCAAACCCTGTCGAAACGTCGGGAAAGTAAATGAAATAAGTTCCATTTCATTGCGTTATCTAGTGACCAAAAGAAGCCGAAGAGGAATCAGATTCTTCAACTACACCTATTAAAATAATAGGAATTTCCGATTCCAAAACAATAAACGAAAGAAAATTGCACGACCGACGTGCACCGCGAGGGAAAATTTCGATAAAGTGACGTTTATGAAGGTGCGTTTGATTAGCGAGAAGAAAAAAAGCGCGTCCAGCAACAATTATGCTGGGTCCACGGCTGCTCAGCTGGGGGTGTGTTCGATGGAAATGTTTATTAATTAGATGATTAATGAAATGAAAATTTTTAATCGATGTATAAAGTAGGTGGGTGGGTGTTAATAAAAGTTTTGTTAGTACAGTAGCTAACAAAAATAAAAGTGGGCGCCAGAAAATTTTTTTTGTTAAAAAGAATTTTCAAACCTTTGCTGAAAATTAAAGAAAGGAGAGATCCGCAGAACCCCGTCCAAAAGGCAATATCGTACAACGTTTCAACAAATTCGCGACGAAAAAGAAAAGGCAGGCCAAAACACTCCTGGTACAAGCAAATGCAAAAACAGCAGCATTTGTTTGGCCTCAGACATGGAACAATCCAAAACCGGGAGTGTAATGTTGGCACCTACAGCACTGATCGCTTAGCAGTAGTTGCTATCGCTCAGACCTCTATTGCAAGATTGCAAATTGGAGGTTAGTACTGTAGATGACCTCAGAAGATTCCCAGTTTTAATTCTTAGGCGAGTTGCCAAATATCAAAATAAAACTAGGTGTGTTGCGTTGACTCCACAGTCGATCTCTGACTTTATTATTGAAAAACATTCCTTATTTATACAATATTTTCTTCTTCCTATTTTAGTTATCGAATCGTCGACTACACTTCGATACTTGATCCACTTCATTATCACATTCTATCGGGAGAGTGCCAATGACCTATTGCACAAGCAAACACTCATACCCCAAAGACTATTGCTATGTCAGCACCATAGTGCATGCAGTCAGAACAATAAGATCTCTTATTACCGTTGCCGGTCGGCAGTGGCCTTCCACTTGGGATCATATTGTTTCAAGTGCAATGCACCATAATGACACATAAATATGTTGATTGTTAGGCATTCATATGCAATCCAACTGAATGGAGAATGCGATAGAATCAAATATCGAAGTAGAGTCGAGGGTTGATAACCTTAGAATTTCTGTAGAGAAATCAATAAAGAGTTCGTTGGCTGTGACTCCTTCACACCACCCTTCCTGGGGAAAAAGAAGAAATCAAGACAAGAGTGTTGATTTCCACTTTTCCACGACTCTTTTACAAATACGGGAGTATGAAATTAAAATTTTTTTTTTTTTTCTTTTATCATATTGGATTGAACATTGTGGCTATTTCTGGATGTTTAATTTTAGTTAATATTTTGGTATCATTTGTGATATTTACATTAGTTAAAATTTACTTCTCTTTTTTTTTTTTTTTTTTTTTTCATTGTATGTTATGCAGTATTTGGTATAAATATTTGTTTTTTTTTCTATTTTATTCAAAACAGTATTCTCTTTTCATATTTACTTATTATTTATATTTATATGTATATATTTATATTCAATACGCGCGCATTGATATTTTGTTTAGTTATTACCTTATTTCTATTCTTACAATTACTTTTAAATATTGATTTAATATCAGAACATTTGTTTTGACAATATGCACATGTTTCTCTCTTTTTTTTTTTTTAATTTTTTTTAATTTACAATACTAGTATATATATGCTAAAAATGGTTTTAACCTATTTATCAATTTACATTTATTTCACAATTTCACAACTTATACAATAACATACATTCAATCAATTTCTTATTTTAAAAATTTTTTTTTTTTTTCACAATTTCACAAATTAGGTACACAATAACATCCATAAAATCAATTTCTTATTTCTACTTTTTCTTTTACAATCTCACAAATAACACAATAATAGTCTTACATAAAATGGGTTTTATCTGTTTTTGTTAACAATCAATTTCTTATCTTCAAATCTTCTTTTTGAACTTCACAAATGTATAAGTTTACAAATTATAATAGTAACATATATATATAAAATGGTTTCAATCTGTTCTTGTGAACAATTACTTTCTTATTTTCACATTTAATTTCGCAATTTACTCCTTCCTGTGATAAGACTTCATATGGTCCTATATATATTGGATCTAACTTCTTTCTGCTTTCGTTTCTTAACAAGACTAAACTACCTACGTTGTAATCAAGAGTTTTTGCTTTTCTATCAGAATCGTACCTATCTTTCCTAGAAATTTTCTTTTGTATTAAAGTATCCCTAGCATCCTTATGAGCAATTTGTAGTCTGTGTTTTAAGTCTATCACATAGTCTTCGTAGTTGTACACTGGTTCAACTTTCTTTGTAAGATTTGAAGGCAAGTTACATTGTCTTCCAAATACTAATTCAAATGGGGTGAATCCTGTTTCTGAATGTACTGAAGTGTTGTAACAGAAAACATAGTATGGCAACCAGTTGTTCCAATCTGTATGTTTTTCTTCTACATAACTCCTAAGGTATGCTCCTAAAACTTTATGAGAATTTTCTAGTGCTCCAATGCTTTCATGGTGATAAGCGGTAGATTGCAATTGTTCTATCTTTAATAACTTACATAGATCTTTGAAAACTCTATTTATGAATTCTGTACCTTGGTCAGATGCTATGGTAGCAGGGACTCCATACTTTAGGATAAAGCCTTCTACCAGTCCTTTAGCTACGGTATTAGCCTCCTTATTTGGCAAAGCAATAGCTTCTGTAAATTTCGTTAGTTCGTCTTGAAGTGTTAATATATATTTTGACCCATTTTCCGTCTCGTCAAGAGGTCCAACTAGATCAAGATATATTTTGTCGAAGCATGTTTCTGCTGTTGTAGTAATAGTCATCGGTTGATTTTTTGGTTGTATGTGTTTGTTTCGCTGACACATTGGGCAGTGCTTAACGTATGTCGTCACATCGTTTTGCATTCCTGTCCAAAAATATTTTTTCTTAATATTCCGCAACATGCGATTTATTCCGGCATGTCCACTTGTCGGTAACATGTGGTAATCATTGAGTATAAGTTTTTGTTTTCCAGGGTCCGTTACTTTTATTTTTTCTTCAATTATGTGCACTTTTATTTTATTTCCTTTGAATAATTCTTCTATCTTTTTCTTTAATATATATAATTTCTCTTTACGACGGCCGTCTGAGAGTTTACCTAACTCTTCTTTAGTTATATAAATATCTTTAATTGATAGAGGTCCGCAAATTGAACGCACGTCCCTCAGCAACATTTTGTCAAATGATGCCGATCGAGCAATAGTGCTATTCTTGGATTCCTCTTCATTATTTAATAATGGTTCACCGTTATTTTGCACGTCCCTCAACAACATTTTGTCAAATGATGCTGATCGGGTAAAAGTGCTTATCTTTGACCTATTTAATATCAAACAATTATTCCCTGGAATGTATCCTACAATGAGGTTTGGACTTATAACTCTGGTACCTTTTAATAAACTGTAATCTTTGTCTTCATCTTTGAAGCTATTTAATATTTTTAACTCGACTATTTTTAGCCCCTTTTCTGGCGGTTTAAGAAGTTCACTTATGATTTTTTCTTTCTCTAATTTACTTGTTGTTGGGTTTTCTTCTTCTAAATTTGAGTTTCTAGCTTGTGCTCTTGTTGTGACACACACAAATAAATTCTGTAAGTCCTCTGACTTTAGTTGTATTCTACTTAGTGCATCCGCAGTGCAGTTGTCTTTGCCTGGTGAATACTCCACAGTAAAGTTATATTCCTCTAATATTAGCCTAAATTTCGTTAATCTACTTGAAGGTTCTTTTAGTGAGAACAGATATACTAGTGGTCTATGGTCCGTTAGTATTTTGAAACGTCTTCCGAAAAGATAAGGTCTGAAATGTTTTACTGCCCATACTATAGCGAGCAATTCTTTTTCTATAGTGCTGTAATTCTTTTCGGCTTTATTTAATGATTTACTTGCGTATGCGATGGGTTTATCATCAAAATTTGATATAACAGCACCTAAGGCAAATCCAGAGGCGTCTGTTCGGAGTATAAATTCTTTTTCAAAATTTGGAAACTGTAAAATATTTGGGCTTATTAGGAATTCTTTTAGCAAATTAAATGAGGTATTGCAATCTTCGGAAAATTTAAATTCTACGTTTTTTCTTAATAAACGGTTTAAAGGAATTGCTAGTGTTGCAAAATTTGGTATGAACTTTCTATAGTAGTTAGCAAATGCTACAAATCTCCTTACTTCGTCTGCATTTTGTGGGATTGGATAATTTTTCATTACTATGGATTTTGATGGATCTGGTATAATACCTTTGTCTGATATTATATGACCTAGATATAAGACTTCTTTTCTAAGGAAAGCACATTTACTTGGATGTAGTTTGAGATTTACTTCTCTCAATCTTTCGAATACTTCAATTAAATTTTTATTGTGGTGTTCTAAATTTTTACCAAACACTATAAGGTCGTCAAGATACACAAAACATTTTGAATACGTTAGACCGGACATTGCTATAGACATCATTCTTGAGAATGTACTAGGTGATATTTTTAACCCCATTGGCAGTCGTTTTAGTTGATAATGACCGTTTTCAGTGGAGAACGCTGTGCATGGCCTACTTTCCTTTTCTAATTTCATCTGGTAGTATCCTTGGCTTAAATCTATACAGGAGAAATAAGTTGCACCTCCTACCATATCGAATATGTCAGTTATGTTAGGCAATGGAAATTTATCATCTTCGATGACGTCGTTAACTTTTCTATAATCAATTACTAATCGGAATTTTTGCATTCCTGTTACTGGGTCTTTCTTTTTGGGCACTACAAGAATAGGTGAGTTCCATGCTGATACCGATGGTTCAATAATGTCGTTTTTAATCATCTTTTCTACTTCGTTTTGTATGTCATTTTTTTGTGAATGAGGTAATCTATATGGTTTAGTATACTTTGCCGTTGCTCCTACTTTAAGTGATATTTGGGCTTGACCTATATGTGTGTATGTTAGTTTATCGTTTTCTAAATGGAAAATATCTTGAAATTTAGTGCAAATAGCTTTGAGTTCTGATGCTTCTTCTGTGTTTAAAGTGTCAAAATTAATTTGTGAAAGTAATTGTTGTGTTCTTTTCGTCTTGGAATTTGTTGTCTGTTCATACGCCAAAATGTGGTACTCTGAAAGTGCTTTGGAATCTGGTTCTACCCATTTTAATTTTACTTCTTCCTGTCGAGTGTTTAAAATTTTTATTGGTATTTTTCCGTTTTTTATCGTAGATATAGAACCTGCCATGAATACTCCTTCGCAAAGTTCTTGGGAGTCAAAAATTCTTGTTTCTGTATGTTTACTGTTCAACCAATAGGTGGCTTCAGATCTGGGTGCTATTGTTAATGAGTTAAGTTTATTTTGACTTTCTATAGGTAAGGAAATTTGGCTAGTGTTTAGAGATAATTTTAAAATGAAATGTTCTAGGTCAATTATAGCTCCAAAATCTTTAAGGAAGTTAGCACCAATAATGCCATCAACGGGCACGGGAAATGAATCTTTTACTACGTGAAAAGGATAGTCAGTTAATTTCTGTCCCAATAACAGTGTATTTTTGCAAGTTCCTATAGTTGTTAATTCTCCAGATATACCTACTACTGTTATTTTACTTAATGTGTCTATTTGTATGTTTTTGTCTAATGCTTGTTCTTTTATGGTGCAAATGGATGCGCCTGTATCCAGTAAAAATTTTGTATTCTTATTATTTGTATTGAAAACTACATATAGGCCGTTTATTATGCCCCCTGTACATATGATATGTTCTATTGGGCTTAAATAATCCCCCCCGATGGGTCGGCTCCCCCCTCGGTGGGTACTTCGTTTCCCTCATTTAAAATATAGGCTGATTCTCTATGTATGCTACGTCTTATTCTGTTATTGTTAGGGTTACTTTGATTGTTACCTTGTCTGTTATTTCTGGGATGTAAATTATTTTGGTTGTTGTTTGTTCTACCTCCGTTGCTATTGTAATTATTTCTAATCATGTTATTCTGTTGAATCGGGTAGCGAGTTTGTGTTGAGCTAAATCTTGTTTGGGCTTGGTTAGCAAAATTGTTGGATCTTGGGAAGTTTTGTGAGTAATTATTATTATTAAAATTATTTTGCCTTATTGGATTTCGGTTTCTATTGTCGTTATTGTGGTAAACAGGTCGGTTGTAGTTAGGTTGATAGTTATTGCGGAAATTTTGAGCAGTATGGTTAAGATTCGGATTATAGTTATTATTTGCATATCGTATCGTTTCTGTAGCTCCTGCATTGTTTGGAGATAACTCCAACAAGTGGGAGATAGCATCCTGCATTTTGACGTGTCGGGCACTATCTAACACTATTTTTAACCTATCGTTTACCCCCTTTTTTAGGAACGCTAAACCTCTTCTCTCATTAGCTTTTGTTAAGATCTCCCTCGCTTCTTCACCATGGCAAGAAACTTCTAGTTCTGTCATTTTTGTAATAAGTGTTTCGATGTCTGTTACGAATTCTCGCACAGATCGATTACCCTGATATGTCTTACTAAGTTTGGTTTGTATTGTTTCTATTGTATCTTTTGGTCCACATTTTTCTATTAAAATTTTTTTTAGTGAAACAAAATTCTCTGGTTTTTGATTACCTAGTTCAGTAAGAGCTTTACCTTGAATTTTGCATTTCAATATAAATTTTACTAAAGTGGGTTTTGAGGCTTCATTAAGGGTGTCATAGTAGAATTCTACGCTGTTTATAAAATCCCTAAGGTGTTCAGTTCTCTTGGCCTCCTCATCACAGTTGAGGGTAGGCAATTTCTGAGCTATACTGAAATTGAATATTTCTGCCATGTTTTCGGCTACTTCTAACCCTTTAGTTTCTTTATCTACTTCTTCTTCTATGTTTTCTTCGCCTAGTAATTTCTCTTCGGCTTCTTTATCTTCTTCTTCTTCTATGTTTTCTTCGCCTAGCAATTTCTCTTCGGCTTCTTTATCTTCTTCTTCTTCTATGTTTTCTTCGCCTAGCAATTTAGTTTTTTCGTCTAATATTTTATGTAGTCTGACTAATAAGTTATCTATAATTTTTTTTAAAGTTTGTTGATTTGTAACCTTTTCTGATTTTTCATATTTTTCATTGAACTCTTTTTCTAATTTAAGTATTTCTTGTCTCTTTCCTGTAATATAATTTTCGGAATATTTTCTTTTTGGGGTTTTATTAAAGTTTTCAAGTATTTCTTTTAGTGTTTTTATTATGTTTAGCATATTTTTAATTATTTATTCATATAATTTTTTTTGTTTTAATAAATTTCTATGGTCAGGACAGGTTTTTTAATTGGTTGTTTACAACATTTTCCACTTTTCTGTTAAAATAATATTTTGTCATTTTGAAAGCAATGTAAACTATAATAACTATTATAATAATGATTATTACATCTATTAATAGCAAACTAGAGTTAAGTACGTTATTGTTGCTGTTGTTTACAACGACTTCGTCCTTGCTAGAGTTTCCTCCCATTTTTTTTTTTTTAAATTTGTAATTTATATATATGAGAGATAACGAGAAATCGAATAAATACAAGAAAAGCAAAACTTCGTTAGTTGTTGCGCTGGGTGGCACCTTGGGCTGCGGATGCAACCGACGCAAATAGGGAATGGAACTCTCGTTCCGCGGCTCTCTTGGTCTGTGCCTTTTCCTTCTTTTCGGCACGGATGGTATCTTTTACCCGTTGTGCCTGACTAAGGTATTGTTGCCTTACTTCCTTGGGTTGACCTGGTATGTTGGCCAACCTGATAAGCTCTGCTACTTGTTTTTTGTGTTGTACCCTCTTTCCTGCTCGTGCTTTGGGAGCTGGGGGCAGCGGAATAGTTTGTGTCTCCCTCCTTCTGGTGGTTCTTTTCAAGTATTCTTCTATCGTTAGTGGTTTGGGGCCGACTCTGTTGGGCTCAGGTCTTCTCGGAGGCGTAGCTGCTAGTAAAGCCTGTGCTTCTTCTATTAGGCTGGCTGCAAGGGCCAGTTGTGCAGAGTTTGACATTGAAAAATTTGACAACTCCTAATGGCAGAGTGTCTTGTTGTACCTCTTTTTGTATCGCGCAGAAAAGAAACAAGAACTTTTTTAAACGAGATCTCCTCCTGGCAGGTTCGCCATGTAATGTTGGCACCTACAGCACTGATCGCTTAGCAGTAGTTGCTATCGCTCAGACCTCTATTGCAAGATTGCAAATTGGAGGTTAGTACTGTAGATGACCTCAGAAGATTCCCAGTTTTAATTCTTAGGCGAGTTGCCAAATATCAAAATAAAACTAGGTGTGTTGCGTTGACTCCACAGTCGATCTCTGACTTTATTATTGAAAAACATTCCTTATTTATACAATATTTTCTTCTTCTAAATTTGGTTATCGAATCGTCGACTACACTTCGATACTTGATCCACTTCATTATCACATTCTATCGGGAGAGTGCCAATGACCTATTGCACAAGCAAACACTCATACCCCAAAGACTATTGCTATGTCAGCACCATAGTGCATGCAGTCAGAACAATAAGATCTCTTATTACCGTTGCCGGTCGGCAGTGGCCTTCCACTTGGGATCATATTGTTTCAAGTGCAATGCACCATAATGACACATAAATATGTTGATTGTTAGGCATTCATATGCAATCCAACTGAATGGAGAATGCGATAGAATCAAATATCGAAGTAGAGTCGAGGGTTGATAACCTTAGAATTTCTGTAGAGAAATCAATAAAGAGTTCGTTGGCTGTGACTCCTTCACAGAGGCTTGCCGACGCTTTCTGAGGTCAACGCGGCGTACCCCACAGGCGGATCACTAGTGTGAAGCAGAAAAGTGGGAGAGTTGTGATCGCTTCAAGATCACTACTCGTAACGCCGGAAATGGAAAGAAGAAGAAGCTGAAAATTAAAGAAAAAGGAAAATACGACCAAGAATAAGAATGCGAATAGAGTGGAAAACGAAAGACAATGTTTGAATGGAATGAAATGAAATCTTTAATGTTCAATTTATGTGGTTGGGAAAACCTTAAGAGATTAGGATTAAAAACCCAAATCTTTTCAAGAATGTAGTTATAATAGTTTTCTAAAAGAGAAAGAAAAGTAAAAGATAGCAAACAGTAGATTCGCCAAAGACAAAAGAAGCAAGAAAAGCCCGTTATCGTGCTGTCTTGAAAGTGCCGTATGGCAATGAAAAGGTCGCGAGTCCCTCAAAATATGGAAAATTATCGACGCAAAAGGCAACCAGAATAATATTCACCAAATGAAGCAAGATTCAAAAAGAAGACTTTCAACGCACAATTTACTAAAACAGATTTCACTGTACTTATCTTAGAGTGGGAATTCAATTGTTCCTCCTTGAACTTCTAAGTATGTCCTCTGACACTTCCTTATTATTTTTCCTTGTGGGAAATTCCGTCGCTGGCCCGTTCTGCCACAACCCTTTATCCACACGCAAAAAAATTAGGGAAGTTAAATTCCACAAAACTCACTAGAAAATTACTAGTTTTCAAACAAGTCACCAAACTTGTAACTTGGAACTTTTTCTAAATTAATTGTTAAATCGTTAACCAATATGGCTGCTCAATTATCAAATCTTTACAAAATTCGCTTGATCGCTTTTTCTCACCAAAACCTCTATGTCTCATAGCCAACAATGAAGTGACTTCCCCAACTCTCTTGTCAAGCTGTCTCATGTTCGTCGATTTGCTCTGGCCGTTCATTCAGCCACAGTGGGTTCCATTACGGATATTTAGCACCAATCAGCATTTTGCGTGAGAGGACTACCGTTTTATTTGAAATACCCTACTGTCTCTCAATATTCCCCTTAGCCACCAAATTTCCACGATCTTGGGAAATTATGGTCGGCTTACAGCTGACGGAAGAGTTCAGTGCCTTTTTTTTGTAGCGAAAGCGATAAAGCGAAGACATGCACCATTCTGTGCAACTAAAAGGTAAGCTACATCGGTGGTTGGAAAAGTTATGTGCAGAACGGGTCTGCAGACAATTTTTCTAGTAACGACGTAGCAAAAAGTTTCGAAGAGAAGGAGGAAAAATTGTTAACGCGTATTTTTACAATTTAGGTCTGGTGGACTTTTGTTCAGATTTTTAACAGGGGAAGACTGACAAATAACGTGGTTTTCTTGCAACAAAATTTAAGTGGCGATTAGTAAAATTAAATTTAAAGTTAAAAGTTGGGCATTCGGCCATAGAAAAGTATGTTCGTTGGGTACTTTGCCATCAATGATTTGGTGTTGATCAACTTGTGTATCAGTGTTGTTGTATGTGGGTGATGACTGATTTATGTGTATATGTGTGATGGATGATTTGTGTATCAGTGTAAGTGTGTGTATGTATATGATTAGTGTTTCTTCGTGTGGTTTGTGTGTTTGATGTAATATGGTATGGTTAGTGCTGGTTTGTGTTTTCGATCATCTAGACAGACTCCTTCTGTCCTTACCCAATATTCACACATAGAGTTGCGTGCGAGTCTCCAGCCAACCTGCTGGCTCGACACGATTGATGATAATCCAGGTGGAAAGATGGGGTAGGTATACGGGAATCGGAAAGTGATTAGGAGGGGTAAAGAGTTTTGCAGAACCGCCCGTTCTGTTCGAAAATGGTTGGTTGCTTTTGCAGGGTTCTCTGTGAGTACGCCACTGGTTGATGGGACCATGGCTGCCCTCAACTCACCCAGAACCATGCAGCTGCGACCAAAATTATGAGAATAAAGGTTTTTGAACAAACTATCGTAAGATGGTTTTTGTTGTGGTAAATTTTACCGCAACAAGTACAACAAAAGAAGCTGGAAGAGCAACGAAATGAGCAAAAGAAAGAACAGCAGAATATTCTCGAAAGACTTGAGGCGCAACAGAATGTTTTGGAAGGTCAGAAAACATTCTAGAAGGCAAATTGGGCAACATTGAGAAAAATGTATGTGCCCTAGACGAACGCGTTGAAGGTATGGAAAAACAGCTTTCTGTTGTAGAGAATCGTTTCGAAATCGTAGAAAGCCGATGTGATAAACAGTTCTCTGTTCTGACCAAGGAATTGGACTAGATCCGCAAAATCAAAATTCGAGAATCTACTGGAGAGTTTTCAAAGAAAAAGGAGATGAAACCGCCGACATATGATGGACAGTCTTCTTGGCCAGTCTACAAGAGAAAATTTGAGGCAGCCGCGACAACAAATGGCTGGGATGACGAAGACTAGTACATTGCACTGACTCTTGCTCTTAGAGGACCAGCAGCTGAATTACTTCAAACAGTTCCAGCTGGTAAGAGCGGCGATTTCAGCTCTCTCGTGGCAGCTATAGATAAACGCTTTGGAGATAACCACTTGAAAGTAGTCTTCCGACGCCAACTCAATAACAGAGTCCAGAAAAGGGTTGAAAGTCTACAGCAGCTCCAAGCAGACGTCGAAAGACTGGTTCACCTGGCATATCCGGATGCTAGAGAAGAAATCATCAACCAGCCTGCTGTTGAGTCCTTCGTTCGTGCCATTTCTGATATACATCTTCAGAGGTCTGTGCGAACTGCTAGAACACGTACTCTTTCTGAAACTTTAGCATTCGCTTTGACAATTGAAGCCGCAGAAAAGGCTTCTCATGGAGTACATCGACTTAGAGAAGCCATAGTCGAAGAATGCTCGTGCCAAAGAGCTGAAATACAGAAGAACCAGCGGAGCGGACTTGCAAGATGTTGGAGCTGCAACAAGACCGGGCACTTACAGCGTCAATGCCGACTACCGCCAAATAAAGCAGCTTGTCAACATTGTGGAAGCAAGAGATCCAACCCAAAACAAGGTAACCACAAAAGTCTGACTGTGGAGACTACTATTAACGGGAACAAACATGTGGCTACAATCGACACCGGTGCCACAGCATCCATAGTACGTCGAGACCTGGTAAAGATGACGTGGCTTCATAACACCAATAGCTACCGTCTTAGAACCGCAACGGGAGAAGCAGCAAGAGCATATGGAGAAATGTGTCTGAAGATCCGACTGGCCGATCTAGTGTTTACTCATCAATTCCTGGTGGCAGATATATGTGACGAGTGCATCATTGGAATCGACTTTATGAAACAGGACGGAGTTATTTTTGATTTCGGTAATCAAGTTTTGAATTACCAAAATAAAGAAATTCCAATGACCTATTCGAATGAAAATACGTCAACACTGAGGACTGTCATCACGGAAGATCTGATCCTGCCTCCTTCTTCTGAAGTGTTCGTTTGGGCAAAACTTGAAGGTGAGTTTGGAAGCCTTCGATACCTCATGGTGGAACCAGACCCAGAGTGTTCCTCCCAAAGCGTCATCATTGGGAAAACACTGGTAGCACCGAAAAACAAAATGGTCCCCGTACGATTACTAAACACCAGACCGTCGATGTAAGGTTGAAGAAAGGAGAAGTCACAATTACGAAGATCACAGACGAAGCCCCGAGAAAAACTATAACTCCGGAGGAGCTTAAAACCATCAGAGCTAAAATACTGTATTCATCCAACCTTGATCACCAACAAACAAGGATGGCTGAAAATCTCCTACAAGAGTACACTGACATCTTCGCATCGCAAAAGGGACAATATGGTAGGACACAGCTGGTGCAGCATCGCATCAACACAGGAGATGCAAGACCGATTCGTCAACTCGCAAGACGCCTTCCACTGGCCAAACAAGGTGAGGTTGAGGAATTGATAACAGCAATGAAGAAGGACGGTCTTATTGAAAATTCCAAAAGTCCTTGGGCTTCACCAGTGGTGATAGTGAAAAAGAAAGACGAAAGCACTCGTTTTTGTGTGGACTACCGAAGGCTGAATGATGTGACTAAAAAGGACAGCTATCCCCTGCCGAGAATCAGTGATACCCTGGATGCTATGGAGGGAGCCCAGTGGTTTTCGACGCAGGACTTGAAGAGTGGATATTGGCAAGTTGACATCCACCCTGATAATCGGAAAAAGACTGAGTTTTCTACAGGTAATGGGCTCTGGCAGTTTAAAATTATGCCGTTTGGGCTATGCAACGCTCCGGCAACATTCGAGCGTTTGATGGAGTGCGTTCTTCAAGGACTGACGTGGAAAGCGTGCCTTGTCTACTTGGACGATGTCATTGTTTACGGGAAAACATTTGACCAACATTGCAAGAACCTAAAAGCCGTGTTTCAGAGACTTCGAGAGGCTAACCTTAAACTGAATCCAGAAAAATGTGCACTTTTCAAAACCGAAGTTAAGTATTTGGGTTACATCATCTCTTCTCAATTAGTGAAGACTGATCCTGAAAAAGTTGACTCCGTCAAAAATTGGCCAACACCACAGGACAAACATCAACTCCGAAGCTTTCTTGGTCTTGCCACATATTACCGACGTTTCGTTAAGAACTTTGCTGGAGTTGCAAATAGTTTGCATCAGCTCACCGATAAAGGGAAGCAGTTTAAATGGTCAGGTGAGAGTGATAAATCTTTTCAGGAACTCAAATACCGCCTCTGTAACGCTCCAGTGCTGGCGCATCCAACACCTGGCAAAACATTCATCATCGACGCAGATGCATGCAACGTTGGAATCGGGGCGGTACTATCAAAAGTGCATGATGGCGAAGAGAAAGTGGTGGCATACTACAGCAAGGTCCTCTCGAAACCTGAAAGAAACTACTGCGTGACCAGAAGGGAACTGCTAGCTCTTATCTTGGCAAACAAAGTACTTCCATAAGTACATCTATGGACAGAAATTCCTTCTGCGAACAGACCATGGTGCTCTGAACTGGCTGTTGAACTTCAAACATCCAGAAGGTCAAGTCGCAAGGTGAATAGAAAGACTGCAGACTTATGATTACCAGATTCAACAGCGCAGAGGAAAGTTGCACTCAAATGCCGACGCATAATCCCGAAGACCTTGGAAAGTGGATTGCAAGCTGTTATGTGAGTCCACTTCAGATGGCAGTGGACGATCTCTTGGATCAAGAAGATTTTGAACCCTTGTCAAAATGAAACACAGTTGTAAATTCGATGTTTTTTGGTTTATTTTGACAAAACTTTGGTTAGAATTCCTAAGAATATTTTAGTTTTTATTATTTGCTTATTATTATTTGATTCAACTTACTTTATAGTGTAGATACCAAGAGATTATAAGGGATTACAATTTGTTATTCCGATTAACAAATTAAATCAAAATGAATGAAGCAGATGGCTTCCGGAAACAGTTCAATTTTTTTTCTTAGTAGAAGAAAAAAGAAACAAATTTTAATAATTCATTGCAGTAGATTAAATCATGATATATGGTGTTGCCAGTGGCGGTAACACTACCCCCCAGTATTGCAACAAATATTTTCGCCGCTGTACTCCTTTTTGGCCGCCACCTCTAGTAATGCTAACTTTGCCACCGGTCTTCTTAGGATTCCATTAGCCGTTTGGATTTCCGCACTAACACTCTTCCTCTCGGCCAAACGTTTCTTGGACACTTGGGGTCAACCACCAGAACCAGATCACCTACCACCAGTGGTGTTGTTTTGTCATGCCATTTATATCTACAAGTTATAGATGGAAGGTATTCAGTAATCCATTTTCGCCAAAAGACGTCTGCATATTGTTGCGAAATACGCCAGCTGTCTTTTAACAATACTGCCTCATCTTCTTATGTTGCCAATGGTCTTATGCCGTTAGAACTCCCGAGCAAAAAATGGTTAGGCGTCAGGGCCTCTGCAGTGTCATTTTCCAGTGGAACATAGGCCAAAGGCCTGGAGTTCACGATATTTTCAACCTCTGCCATCATACTACGAAGAAGTTCATCGCTTGGAGGGCGAGCAGGAACGATCTGATAGAATACTGTTTTGATGGAGCGTACAAGGCGCTCCCATGCTCCGCCCATATGTGGAGCTGAAGGCGGATTAAAGTTCCATTTCGTTATGGTGGTTGTAAAATTTCGTATAAAGGCATTTGTGTTCACTTCCTGCAGTGCTTCTCTCAGTTCTCTCTCCGCACCAACAAAATTAGTACCATTATCACTAAAAAATTCTCTTGGGGTACCTCGTCTTGCCATGAAATTTCGCAAAGCTAGAATACAGGAACTTGTTGTTAACGAATAAACTATTTCCATGTGAACTGCTCTTATTGTGAGGCACGTAAAGAGAGCACCGTATCGTTTTTCTGTGTGATGACCCACCGTGACCATGATTGGACCAAAGAAGTCTAATCCTGTGTATGTGAAAGGCGCTACGAAAGTTGCAAGACGAGCATAAGGCAATTTAGCCATTTGTGGTGTTTTTGGTAACGCTTTTTTGATCTTACATTGTTTGCAATTTCTAACCGCTTTTCTGATGACGACACGAAGACGAGCAATATAATATTTCTGGCGAACCTCGTTGATGACCGTTTCGTGATTCAAGTGGTGGTACAAACAGTGATAATGATGTAGAACGAGATAAGTTACATAGTTGTTTCTTGGTAAGATTATAGGCCTTTTTTGTTCTTCTGGGACCAGGGCGTTATCAATCCTTACATCCGCTTTTAGAACGTCGTTCGTGTCTATAAATGGCGATAATTTATAAATCAAGCTAGATTTTTTTAAGCGTTTGCCTGATTTCAGATCGCGGATGCAATCTGCATACTCTTCGTTTTGCGCTTGACGAAAAATTAAAGCTTCTGCCTTCTTAAGTTCTTTTTGATTTATTTCTCCAATTGTTATTGGGAGTTGCTTCGCCGTGCATCGTAGATTGGTAACGTACCGGAAGACGTATGCGGTAGCTCTGAGTAATCTGTTCCATTTTGAAAATCTCCGAACGGCAATCAAGGAGCTTGCAACGGAAATATGAAAATTTTCATGTCTCACCTCAGTTGTTATAAGTGTTGCATCATGCTCCTCTTTGGGCCAAACTGCTTCTGGTTGCTTTAAAAAGGTTGGCCCGCTAAACCATTGACTACTTTGGAGAATATCTGGTGTTCTCGCCCACTTCGTTGCTTCATCTGCGATGTTGAGCTTGGTTGGAACCCAATGCCATTCCTTCAACTCTGATATTTCGAGTATTTCGCTCGTTCGAAATGATACAAATTGATGAAAGCGACGATGATCAGCTGACCGTAGCCATGATAGCACTGTTTTTGAATCCGACCAGTAGAAGCGTTGACCTATGCTAATCGAGTGACTTTCTATAACATGTTTTGCAAATCTTGTTCCAACCACCGCTGCCATAAGTTCAAGGCGTGGAACTGATAAGATTTTCAGTGGTGCCACCCTTGTCTTGGAGCCTATTAAAGAACATGAAGTTTTCTGTCCATCCGACAGCCGAAGATAGCACACAGCGGCGTAGGCATTTTGACTTGCATCAACGAATGTGTGCAATTGAATATTGAGGCCGTTATAACTGAAAAACGGATGCAGGTGACAGCGAGGTATTTTTATACTTTGAAGAGATGGGAGAAACTTAACCCATAGTTTCCACTTTGTTATTTGTGCTTCTAAAACAGGTTCATCCCAGTCGACACCGCTTCTCCATACTTCCTGCATTAGAATTTTTAGGTACATCAGAACGTTTCCGATTAGTCCTAAAGGGTCGTATGTTGACATGAGAATGCGAAGAATCTCCCTTTTAGAAGGTGGTCTTGTTCCAATACATATTTCATTTTGAAGAATTGCCTGTGAAATTTTGAAGGTAATTTTATCATCATTGGGTATCCAAAATACACCAAGTACCTTTTCGATCTCTGGTGCTTCGCTCAGTGCTAAATTTTTTTCTTTCTCGCGTTGGTCATTTTTAATAGATTGGAGTACTTCTTGACAATTAGTAGACCACTTTGTTATATTAAAACCACCTTCTCCGTGGATAAACCTGACTCGAGAAATTAGATTTTTTGCTTCTTCCACCGTATCAACCGACGTCAGAAAGTCATCAACATAATGATCTTCTATAATGGATTTTGCCGCAGCTGGAAACTCATCTTTAAACTCTGAGGCATTCAAATTTTTTATGAACTGAGATATACTAGGTGCACAAGACGCTCCGAAGATCATTACGTTCATGACGTAGACATCAGTTGAAGTATTCTCATCACAACCTCGCCATAAAAACCGCTGAACATCCTGGTCTTCTTGGCGGATAAAAATCTGGTGGAACATCTGTTCTATGTCACCGCAAACAGCTATCAACTTCTCTCGAAAGCGAAAGGGGATAGAAGGTAAAGACGTCATTAAATCTGGCCCTTTAATGAGGAAAGAATTAAGTGAAACACCTTGAGACTTAGCGGCCGCATCCCAGACAACTCGCCCCTTACCTGGCTTGTTCTTGTTGAAAACTGCAAAAATTGGTAGGTACCAAACCTTTTGTGATTTTGTCGTTTCTACTTCATCGCTAGACAGCTTACGAATGTATCCTTTTTTAAGATATTCTTCAATTGTTTTTTTGAATAGTTCACCTAATTCTGGTTGTAACTTTATTTTTCTTCAAGGCACTGGAGTCTTTTTTTTGCCATGTTGTAGCTTTCCGGCAGTTCGAATTCATCATAGCGCCACAAAAGACACGTCTCAAAATGTTTGTCGACTCGTTTTATTGTATATTTTTTTAAAAGCACATTTGCGCGTTCTTCTTCATAAGTTGCCTTTGGTTTAGAAACTATTATAATGATAGATTTTCAAGAGAAAATGACTTTTTTACTAATTCATGCAATATATCGTCTTTTTCTTGGGTACACTCACAAATATGAAAATTAAACAATTCATCGCAGCGTTTTCCACCTCCGTAAATAAGCCATCCTAGTTTTGTTCGAACGGCCACGGGCTCGGACGGCTTATTCTCACGAACCTCTTTCGGAATTCCTAAACTCCAGTTGTTAGCACCGATTAGAATGCGAGGTGTTGCATCCTTAAAGCTACAAATAGGTATATTTTTTAGATGTTGGAATCTTTTAGAGAGAGCTTCGTAGTCGAGGGTCTGCATTGGAAGTGATAACTTACGCACTGTGTGGACTTCTATAGGTGAGCGTTTTCCATTTGTTCCGGCAATAGTCACGACGAATCTCTGAGACGTATTTTCGGTTCGTTGTACTTGTCCCGTCCATTTCGAGCATAGAGGGTGTGCTGTTCCTTCTAGATTTAATTCTTGTAATAGTTCTTCATCACACAAGCTTACAGAAGAGCCTTCATCTATGAAAGCGAAAGTCTTTACAATTTTATTCTTTCCTTCAACAGAAACTGGTAAAATCTTGAACAGAGTTTTAAAGTTCTCACTATGCGAATGCGTGTTTACATTTACTTTATCTTGTTCGATGTTTCTGTTTTCTCTTTCTGGGTAATGGCGATGGAGTAGAGTGTGATGGCTATAGTCGCAGCCGTCTACGCCGGACCTTTTCTGACTCAGACATTTAGAAGCATGGGGATATAGGCACTGCCTGCATAAGTTATTTCTTCGCACGATGTTCCATCTTTCGTTGCGCTCGGCGTTTAGAAAATCAGTACAGTGGGATACGCTTTTACATGACGATTTGCATACGACGCAGCTTGTTTGTTTGTTTGTTTATTTTCATGAATGCTTAACAACTGTAAGATACAATATCTTATAAGCTAGTCCTAAGCTAATTTTGCAGAAAGAGATCAAAAATTAAAAAGAAGAATATAAAAGGAGAAAAAGAAGAAAAAGAAGAAAAGGAAGAAGAAGAAAAAGAAAAGAATAAGAAGGTGAAGATGAAGAAAGGGAAAGAAAAATAAAATGAAGCAAATTCCAATTATAAATAATTATGGTTGAAGATTTTATTTATATATTTGTTCGAAAGTGATTCAATAAGGTCTTTTTGATTCTGGTTGCGTTTTGGGTTTCTTTAATATAGCGCGGTAACAAGTTCCATAGGCGGACGGAATTAACAAAAAAAAAAAAAAAAATTGACGCTCAGATGTTAAACATGAACGGAGAGGATTAATCAATTGACGAGATCTTACCGAAGTCGCGGTTGTAATTTTTTCAGCAGCATTTTTCCTTTTCTTCGTTATGAGCGTGTATGAATGCATTCCTTGTTTGGTTACGCGTATAGTTATCCGGGAAATTGGATTTGACTGTTGTCACTGTCACGCTGCTTGCAGAAAGTCCGTAGCTAAAAATCCAATTGGAGAATTCGAGTAGGTTTGGTTTCTGGTTAACTTTTATTAAATCCAATTTATGTGTTCCCCATTGTAATTGATATTGTGGAGGCATTTTTTCTATCAATTCCTGAAGAAGCGAGGAGTTATTGATTTCATCGTGTAGTCCACATGCTTCGATTGTAGCGATTAGACTTTTAACATTAACAGCAAAGGTAGTGAAAGAATCTAATTTGTTTAAGTTTATCGGCGGTGTGGATTTTATTCTTGTTTTGATAGACTGTAAGATCTTTTCGGGTTGGCCAAATAAAATTTTTAATGTTGCAATGACTGCAGGGACACACGATGGGTGGACCAGGAGATGTTGAACTGATCTCAACGCTTCACCTCGTAGAGATTTTTGGATTCTTAACAAATTTTCTGCGTCGGTTAAGCCACAAATCATAGTAGACCAGTCGAATGTTGAGCTAAAAACTGGCCACTCTTCAGGTTGGCCTGAGAATATAGGTAGATCTTTAGGAACTGAATGTCGTGCTTGAATTTGTTCTTTGTCGTTCGTAGTACTATTGTTTTTGATTTCGTCTACTGTCAGGGTATTCCGATTAGTTGAGTGAGACCTCTTTGTTCCTTCATGACTGGCGGCGGGGTTTCGATGTAAAACGGTGCTGTTGGAGTTCCCAAGTTCTTGTTGATTTTTGATCCAGGCGCGCACTGATTCGGAATGGCTACTTTTATTTTCTTCGTCTACACATTCCGCAGCAAGAATTTGGTACTTCTTTTTTGTAAATTCCTTGTTAATGGCCAGCTCTGCTAAGGCGAATTGACGTTCTTCTTCCGCTTGTTGAAGTTCTAAAGTGGTTCTCCGTGACTGAGAGCCTTTTGAAACTAATGAAAGGGCGCGAGGAGAAGCTTTAGCGGATGAGGAAATTTTGTTTTTTGTTGATGAACTTTTTAGACAAAACACACATTGCCACACAGCATTTAGAGAAGTAGTACTGGCGTTGGTGCAACTTTTGTGAAATTGCTTGAGGCAACTAGGGCAGCATATTGTTTCTGAGTGATTGTTGAGGTTAGAAGAGCAAGTATGACACGTAGAACTAAGATCTTCGGTTGCTGTAGTGATTTCGTGATAAGGCGAATCTGGGTTTGGTGGAGATGCAGGTAGTTGACCCTGTGGGGTATTATGCGAGCTCATATTGTACTTACCGTTTGGCACGAGGAATTATGGGCGCACCGATAGGAGTATGTATGATGAGTGAAAGCACGACGGCTGTAGTCGTGTGAAACCATATAAAGAATTTTAATTTGTTATGTGAGTCCACTTCAGATGGCAGTGGAAGATCTCTTGGATCAAGAAGATTTTGAACCCTTGTCAAAATGAAACACAGTTGTAAATTCGATGTTTTTTGGTTTATTTTGACAAAACTTTGGTTAAAATTCCTAAGAATATTTTAGTTTTTATTATTTGCTTATTATTATTTGATTCAACTTACTTTATAGTGTAGATACCAAGAGATTATCAGTGGCATCACTGGTTTTTTCTGTGTTGGTTTACGTGTAAATTAGCTCCGATTATTTTTTCATTTTTTTGATAGTTAACCTTTTATTTAATTGTGTTCCTTATCAGTTTTTTCTTTAATAACAGCCTGTTAATTCTTACTAATAATTCATTGTACAGTGTTGTGTCTATTTAGCATTTATGCTTTCGTGAAGTTATTTGTTAAATTATTCTTGGTAAGCCATTGCTTGTGTAATTAACTTTCCTACATACCTACATTTTCCTACTCCAATCTCTCTTAGATCGTAGTTTACCACTAATCTGAGTGTTATCCACTAGCTAAAAAAAAATAAACAAAAATTACTCTTGAGTGTTTTTCTCTTTATTCATTTTATATTTTGTTCACAATTTACACGTTTACCTCCTTTATTCAATAAATATTAATTTTTTTTATCATAATTTTACACGTTCTTTTTCAATATATTCTTCAGCGCAGGTGCTAGGAGCTTCGACTTTGAATCTCAATAACTCAGGATCAATCCCGGTACTTCCCTTGAAAATTTTTTTTTTATTTTTTTTCTTTCTTTGTTTTATTTTTTTCTGCTATTTTCATTTTGATTTGTTAAAAATTTTTAAATTAGAAAATGAATTGCGCAGCAGACAAGTGCATTGATAGCTCCAACAACAACCCCCTTTTTGCCTGCTTTGGCCCATGTGGCAAAGCATTCCATGCAAAATGTGTTGGTTCTACAAGTGCATTTATTGAAAAAGTTACTGCATCGAAAATTGCTTTTTGGTACTGCAGCAACTGTAGAAAAATTTCTCTTTCTCAATTAGCCTTTAAGTTAGAATCATTTAAAAATGATATAACAAAAATATCAAAGGGTATTAATGAAATTTCAAGCTGTTTTAATATAGCAGTTGCTAATGTCAACTCATTCTCGAGCGCCCAGTACTCGGTAGATATTTCTACCTCTACTGACGACTTAGACTTTCAACTTCCTCCTATTCCTTCTAATTCCTACCAATCTTTAAAATCTAGTAAGGGTTTGAAGAAAAAACAGGACAGCGTGTCCTCTGTAATTGTTGGTACGAAACGAAGTGGTTTGCGAAGCAATGTAGCTACACCTCTTAAATCAAATGTGACTGAAATACTCAACTTAAGCTCTTCTGTTCAGTCTAATCCGATTGAGCCTTATAATTCAAACATGACTGAAATAGTCACTTTAAGCTCTCCAAACTCACCTAATCCAATCGAATCTGTCGCCCCTATGGTTTCGAACAATGAGGCTATTATAATATCTGATCATGATAGACCCCCACGGTTTGTGGAATCAGTGCCTAAACCAAAGACTATATTTATATCTCGTCTCAAATCAGATACTACTCCAGAAGACATAATTTTTCACCTTAAAACTAATAAATGCATCACAAACGATTCGTTTGTTAGGTGTAATAAAATAAGTAAGCCTAACAACTATGTGGCTTCTTTTAAGATTATTGTTTCTCCAACGCTTTTTGACCCTATTTGCAACCCTCAGATTTGGCCGGCTGATACTCTTATTAAAGAATTTTCAGCTCGTCATAGTAAAAGTACCGTCAATAAGGGACCAAAAAACTTGAAAGTATCTCCCTCTTCTACCAAAATGTAAGAGGGCTTCGCAGTAAAACTGCTAATCTCTATAACAACTCCCAAGCATTCTCTCATGACATTTTTGCTCTGACTGAAACTTGGCTTAACTCTGCCATTTTAGATACTGAATTGTTTGACCACCAGTACTTAGTGTATAGAAAAGATCGTACCTACAATAAACCCTCGGAAGTTGGAGGTGGCGTACTTACTGCTGTTCGTAGCAAATATATATCTTCTCTTATAACCTTTCCATTTGATTTAACTGTAAATGTATTATGTGTCAAAGTCACAATCAAATCAAAAATTGTTTATATCATAAATATATATATTCCACCAAAGAGCTCTGCTCCATCTTATAAAGAATTAACGTTAGTTTTAGATTATATTAATGAATTGCTGTGCGTTGAAAATTATGTATTGTTCTTAGGAGACTTTAATTTACCTTATATTCAATGGTTACCATCTTCAGATGAAACCTATTTTAAACCATCTTTGACTTCACCTCAACAGGAATTAATGTTGTTGGATAATTTAACATCAACCGACTTACGGCAAGTAAGCTGTATCAAAAACTCTAAAAATCGAATTCTCGATTTGGTCTTCTCTTCAGACTCTGTTAGTACCGTTGTTATTGAATCTAGTTTCGGTATTACTGATCCTAGCCTTGATGAAACTAACATAGATGACTACCACCCACCTCTGAATATTTTTCTTGACTTGAGTGGTGAAATCCACACTAATAGTAACTCTCATGATTGTTCCTATGTTTTTGACTACCGCAAAGCTGATTTCGATTTGCTCTGTGGTGAATTAATTATGTCTGGTATCGAAAACATATCAGTTTTTACCAATATTGACGAAGCTGTTAGCAGCTTTTATTTGATTCTCTATAGATGTATAGAAAAATCAATTCCTAAAAAAATTTTTAAAAATTCTGACTCCAACCATCCATGGTATACTAAAGAGTTGAAAATCTTAAGAAATAAAAGAAATAAAGCTTGGAACACTTATATTAAAACTCATTCCGTTTCCGACTATGAGTTTTACGTTTTTCTTTTTGAAGAATTTAAAACACTTTCTAAAAATCTTTATTCAAATTATATTGACCGAATGGGATACTCTTTTAAAAAGGATCCAAAAACGTTCTGGCAGTTTGTTAACTCAAAGAAAAAATCAGATGGTTATCCAGCTAGTTTTGTTTATGAGAACTGTTCTTATGAGAACATCTCTGATATTTGTAATGCATTTGCTGACCAGTTTCGCAGCTCATTTAGCGATACTACTCTTGACATTGATGCTGATTTCTTCAGTTATCTTCGCAACTGTAATCAAGTATGCTTTAATAACATTGTTATTGAAATTGATAAACTTTTTTGGAGTCTTGAAACCTTAAATGACGATTTTTCTTCCGGGCCGGATGGCATTCCTCCCATTGTACTAAAAAAATGTAGGTCATGCTTAGCATACCCGTTACAATATTTGTTCCTACTTTCTTTGAAATCTAGTAAATTCCCTCTACTTTGGAAAAGATCATTTATCACTCCAGTTTTTAAGAAAGGGGACAAATGTGATATAAAAAACTATAGACCCATTGCCAAACTTTCTAGCATTCCTAAACTATTTGAAAAACTAGTATGTGAACAGCTGGCTTTTAGTGTAAAAAACGTTATTTGCACACAGCAACACGGTTTCGTCAAAAATAGATCGACTGTCACAAACCTGCTATGCTTTCTTCAAAAATGTTCTTTAGCACTAGAAAATGGTATTGAGCTCGATTGCATCTACACGGATTTTTCTAAAGCTTTCGATCAACTTTCACACAATATTATTCTGTTCAAACTAGAGGCAATGGGCTTCCCACCTGTGTTCACTGATTGGGTACTTTCTTATCTATCTATGAGATCATACCAAGTAAAGTTCCGTAATATCCTTTCCCACCCTTTTAATGCTGGCTCAGGTGTACCTCAGGGAAGTCATTTAGGACCTCTTCTATTTATTTTAGCTATCAATGATGTTGCGTCTTGCATTTCCTTCAGTGAAATATTAATTTTTGCTGATGATATGAAAATTTTTAAAAAGATAACTGGTTCGCTTGATCGCTCTCATCTCCAATCCGATGTTAATCATTTTGCAGTTTGGTGTTTTAAAAATGGGCTCAACCTAAACCCCAATAAATGCCAAAGCATGACTTTCTCTAAAAAGAAGGAACCTAGCAACCCAAGTTATTCTATTTCCAATAATATTTTGAGTCAAGTGAAATGTTTTAAGGATCTTGGCGTGCATTTTAGTTTCAATATGGACTTTACTCAACATGTCAACTACATCGTTAGTAAGGCCAATAGTATGCTTGGTTTTATGAAAAGATGGTCAAAAGAGTTTCAAGACCCATATGTTACCCTTGCTCTATACAATTGTTTAGTACGACCTCATCTAGAGTATGCTTCTCAAGTGTGGTCCCCTTTTTATGAAATACACAACTCAAGAATTGAATCAGTACAACATAAATTCATAAGATTCGCTCTTAAAGGGCTTCCGTGGGTAAACCCTTATGATTTACCACCATATGAGCACAGAATCCAATTATTACATATGCAACTTCTTTCTCAAAGGCGTACCATTAATGATCTGGTGTTTTTTCATCAACTTATTACCGGACATATCGATGCACCTGAGTTACTTTCTTGTGTTCAATTCAACTTTCGAGGCGGATCTTACCACCTGCGCAACTTAGTTTTAATATACTGCCCATACCATAGAACGAATTATGGCATGAATGAGCCATTGACTCGTATGGGTAGACTTTTTAATCTTAACTCATGTTTAATTGATTTCAACTTAAGTAAATCTAGTCTAAAAAATTTGTTAAAAACCAGTGCTCCACTATCTTAAGTTTAGTTTGCATGTTTGCATGTTTCAATTAATTTTAGTTTATATATCACATTTTATATGTTTTTGTTTATTATATCACATTTTGTATGTCTTGTTTGTTTTATAGGGTACTTTATTGAAGATAATTTTGTAGTATTTATTTGAAAATTCTTGTTATAATGTCTTTTTTTTTGTTTTTACTATTCTTACGTTCTCTATGTGCTGGTGTTGGTGTTATACTAACACTTGCATTCATGATGAAGAGCGTATATAAGTATGTACATATGAGCTTGTTCTAAGCTCAGTACTACTTAGTCTCTGAAATGCAAAAAAAAAAAAAAAAAAGGATTACAATTTGTTATTCCGATTAACAAATTAAATCAAAATGAATGAAGCAGATGGCTTCCGGAAACAGTTCAATTTTTTTTCTTAGTAGAAGAAAAAAGAAACAAATTTTAATAATTCATTGTAGTAGATTAAATCATGATATATGGTGTTGCCAGTGGCGGTAACACAAGCATTGTAGGCGACAAGAAGACAAAGAAAATATTACCGCTCAGCGACTAAGAGCTGACTCCATATGCGGATTTAGCAATGAGGAAGTGAGGACTGCTCAACAAGAGGATCCAGATATTGAACCCATTCTCGCATGGAAAGAAAATGAAGAGAATCCTGAAAGGGGAGACATTTCTGGCAGGAGTCCAGTTCTCAAAGCCTATTGGGCACAGTGGGACTAACTATATGTGCAAGAAGGTGTCCTCAGGCGAAGATGGGAGTCCGCTGACGGTAAGTCATATGTGATGCTGCTGATCTTACCGCAATCGAGAGTCAGTGAAGTTCTTCGGGAGATGCACGACGGACCTTCTGGAGGCCACCTGGGAGTTAACAAAACACTGGAGAAGGTGCGACATCGGTTCTACTGGTTACATGCTAGAGATGACGTGGAGAAGTGGTGCCGAACATGTGACAAGTGTGCTGCAACCAAGGTAAGATGCATCAATACAACGTTGGATCGCCTTTTGAGAGGATTGCAGTAGTTGTGGCTGGGCCTTTTCCAGAGAAGACTATTGTAATGGACTATTTTAGCAAGTGGCCTGAGGCGTATGCCATCCCAAATCAAGAAGCCAAAACGGTGGTCGACCAGATTGTGTGTAACTGGGTGAGTAGGTTTGGCGTGCCTATGGAACTCCATTCCGACCAAGGGAGGAACTTTGAGTCAAACATCTTCCAAGGAGTGTGTGGACTACTTGGCATTAAAAGACGAGAACCACACCGCTTCATCCACAATCTGATGGGATGGTTGAAAGATTCAACCGGACCTTGAAAGAACACCTCACCAAGGTCGTAGGCGACTACCAAAGAGACTGGGATAGGCACGTACCGCTATTCCTGATGGCCTACAGAAGTGCAGTACATAGCTCGAAAGGACAAACACCATCTGACATCCTGTTCGGGAAAACCATGCGGCTGCCCAGCGAACTTAAATTTGGATGCCCCACAGAGGAGCCACAGGACACCAACGAGTATGTGGACGACCTCAAGGAGAGACTCGCTGACATCCATAAAATAACAAGGGAACGGATGAAAACCTACAGCGACCGGATGAAGACACGGCACGACACAAAAGCGACAACGGCAGGATTCCAAGCAGGAGATCGTGTGTGGCTATATAATCCTCATCGTCAAAAGAGATTGTCACCGAAACTTCAGCAGAACTGAGAAGGTCCTTATACTGTTGTTACGAGGATTAACGACGTGGTTTACCGCATCCAAAGAGGATTAAGAGGCAAGTTAAAAGTAGTTCATTGTGACCGGCTGCATCGATATAGTGGCGAGGCTGCAGATGGAATTATTCGGGACGAACAATCTTAAGGAGGGGGCAGTGTAATGAACACCCAACATTTATACGAATTTCCTAATCGAAAACGTTTAACCGAAAACACAACTGTCAACACTGTAAACCAGTGTGTGTGAGTGTAGAGATGCTTGATGCTAGACACACTGCACATTTCTTAACATAGCGTGCAATATCGCGATACATTCCCGGCCAGTAATATGTTTTCATAATACGATCTGCTGTTTTGGCAATACCGAGATGCCCAGCTGTAGTGGTGTCGTGGTTTTCAAACATTATCTTGTTTCTTTCGGTTAATGGTACGCATAATTTCCAATCCTCTTCGTGACTGGAGAGCGGATGAGCGGGGAATTTGCGGTACAGTTTGTTGTTTTCCATTCGGTATTCGGGATATTGAGAAGGGTTACCTTCCACTTGCCTGGCGCGCCGTTCGGTCCAGTCATCCGTAGTACTACAAAGATAGACATTTGCGGTAGGTCGGTACGGTTGAAATTCGGTCGCCGGGGAGGCAATACAGTTAGGCTGTCGGTTATCGGTCGGGCTGAAAAACGATTATGAATGTTACGCGGTTGTGCTGGTCGAGGTGTAGGAGCGACGTAGGGTTGGGCTTGGCGAGGAGTGCGGTCTTCACCGCGTATGTATTCATACTCCTCTGCTAGTTTCATTAATTCGTCTAGCGTATTGAAGTCGCGTCTCTTAATATACAAAAGGTATTCAGGCCTTAAACTATCGTATATGCGATCAATACTATCCTCGATATTTATACGCGGGTGCCGGTAGATCAGGTACTGAGTGGCCTGTATAAAGTCCTTCATTTTTTCGCGAGGCCCTTGCTTTTTCCTCATTATTTCATCCTCTAACTTGCAGACGTACCTAGCCGGTAAATAATGGTCTAGGAAAGCAGTGTGAAACTGAGGCCATGTTTTTAGGCGCTCTTTGTTTATGCGAAACCACTTTAAAGCGGTACCGCTTAAGATCTCAGGTAAGGCTTTGATTATGTCGTCTGAGCGTATGTCGTAACAAGCGGTTGTTTCTGCTAGCCGGTCTAGGAATTCAACCGCGTTCCCCGATGAATCAAACCTCAGTCCCCACTTACGAACGTTATTCATTAACTCGGCTTCGTAGCTGAGTATGAATCTACCGGTCGGTCGGAAAGGTGGCCTAGTTGTCACGGGTTCGATTGGGCGCGGGGCAACGACTTCATCGGAGAACACGACATTGGGCGTTGCTGGGTCTCTTGTCGTTTCGTCCTCTGCGGGTGAAACGGCAGGAGGTGGTACATAAGAGGGTACCTGAAAGGAGATCTCAGTATACATCGGTGACTTTGGTTCGGTTTCGTTTTCGGGCATTAGCTCTTGCTTGTACTCCCTCTCAGCTACGGCCTTCTCTAAATCCGCACACAGATCCTGTGTGGATTTACGGAGCCTGGCCTTTTTAATGTAACTGCTGAAACGGGCTCGTAGTACGGACAATGTGCTTTCGGTGTCAAGTCCTAGCTGACTCATACGTGTCACTAGCTCTGGCTTGCTGAGCAAGTATATTGCTCCTATGCTAGCGAACACGTCGAAGCTTTCTTCGGAGTCGGACATGTTTAAATTAGAAATTTTTTTCGGTTTGGTTTATAGTTCGAAGAGAGTTTCCTTATCACGGAGTGGACCTTAATTGTCCCTGCTCGGGCGCAAAATTGTGACGTGTTTTTGCTTTCCCAGCCGAGGTAATACTCACGGCTAGCCAAAGTTAAAGTGAAGAAAACACGAAACTTCACAAAGTTCAAGAAACTCTCTCTTTATTACGAACTTTAAGTATTCAAGTATTAAAATTAACAAAATCGTGTATAAAAAGTACGTCTGGTATTGTATCGGCTGCTGCCTTGTAGCTTGGTACGCCTCCGGCGGATATTAACAGCTTATGTCCCTTCTGGTCAGGTCCGTCAGTCCTGGACTGATTGCGGTCGGTAGACTCCTTTACTCGTAATAGCTAGGGGAATAAAAAGGATTAATAATTATCGAAACAGGTGGTTGCTGCCTTAATGGCACTATCCCTTGCGGCACATTCACCCTATAGGTAGCCGCAGGTAACTCGAAGCGCGTAGGCGTCCGAAGACCCTAGCAGCCAGAAACGCAGGCGGTCGAAACCCCTGGTAGGCAGAAACACAAGCGGCCGAAGCCCTTGGTAGGCAGAAACACAAGCGGTCTTAACCCCTGGTAGGCAGAAACACAATCGGCAAAACCCTTGGTAGGCAGAAACACGGGCGGTCGAAACCCCCGGTAGGCAGAAGCACAAGCGGTCGAAACCCCTGGTAGGCAGAAACACAAGCGGCCATAGCCCTTGGTAGGCAGAAACACGGGCGGTCAAAACCCCCGGTAGGCAGAAACACAGGCGGTCGAAACCCCTGGTAGGTAAAGCTCAACAGGCAATAGCTCTGGGGGATACACAGGCACTAGTCTCTGCCCCTGGTGGCACAATACTTAAGAAATTTGATATTTATTAAAATATAATTCACAAAACTTACTCCAAACCGCTTACTCGCTTATTTTCCTTCTTGGGAACTGCACCTCTTGACCGGTGCCGGTGAACTGATTTTTCCTGTGCAGAGCTGCTCCTTTTATACTTGCAGCTTACCACGGAATCATATGGGAACCCATCTAAACAATGGAATATCCCCACTCCCATGTAATTAATGTATCGTCTTATGGTCGGCCGGTACCTTACCATTATATTTAGCTATACGCCATAGACATATCCCACACTATATTCATCACCTACCCATTATGTTTGGCTATACGCCATAGCTATATCGTATCTGAAACCTACCATCTAGCTCTGTCGATGGTCGTGTTGCTTACTGCTTGTGCGTGGGGAGTTCGGAATATTGACGAGGCGTATTATATTTCTCCCATTAATAGTACTGGGGTAGACTTTCCCCACGCATGGTAGAATACGATCTCTGGTGGTCTAAGCTTTCCCCCTATTATTTTGCTGTGTAGATAGTTCCGGTTCATACATTGTATAGGCACGAGAATAGTTCCGGTTCGTGCATTAGGTAAACACGAGAATAGTTCCGGTTCGTGCCTTGGGTAAGCGCAGTAATAGTTCCGGTATAAGCGAGTCTATTCCTCTGGCCGCTAGATGACGTATTGGGAAGATGGATTTAAAGCATGTAACGAACTTTTACTAATGCTTCGTTACACCATACACAATCACCCACCCAGAAGCAGGATTATTTATAGAACAAATTGGAACCGCCAAAAGTCAACGACGTATGCTCCGTACAAACGTTCAATTCGGGCAAACGATACTGAGGTTCCATTCATCGGGCATGCTTTCTTCCGACCATATCATGCAGATCAGCTGGTGCATGCTCCTTTCCAACTGGAATCCAGCTGCCTTGAAAAGATCGGCATCAAGGCCATCTGCACCTGCAGTCTTATTTGATTTAAGTTAACATATGGCAAGCTTAACTTCCTCTAGGTCGGGAGGAC
This sequence comes from Melanostoma scalare, assembly GCA_949752695.1. Classification (NCBI taxonomy): domain Eukaryota; kingdom Metazoa; phylum Arthropoda; class Insecta; order Diptera; family Syrphidae; genus Melanostoma; species Melanostoma scalare. The sequence continues at coordinate 120,442,130 of OX456985.1, forward strand.
GGCATTCTTGATCATCGTCCAAACAGAATGGGGAATCTGGCTGACAGCGGAATTTGTGTCCTCATCGCCGTTAAGCAGTCTGCAGAAATAATCTTTCCAGATCCTAAGTAGCGACTGTGACTCTATAACTATGTTTCCCTGCTGGTCTTTACAGGCTTGAGTTCGGGGTTTGCCATCCTGGCAGGATCTTTTTACCTTTTCGTAAGACTTCCGAATCTCGTTCCTGTCATGGTACCTCTCTATTTCCTCAAACGAGCGCTTCTCATGCTGCTCCTTTTTTTTTTGAGAAGTCGGTGTTCTTCCCTTCTTTTCTCCTTGTAGATCTCGTTATACTGATCGTAAGCAGCACTTGTTCGTTTTTGCGTCAGCATTTGTCGTGCTTTTTGTTTGGCTGCATTTGCCTGCCTGCATTCTTCATCGAACCATGGGTCTCGTTTTGGTTGGCTACAACAAGGTAGTGGTCCGAGTCAAAGTTGGCCCCTCGGAAAGTTCGGACATCTAACACACTGGAAGAGTGCCTTGCGTCGATCGCAACATGGTCAATTTGGTTGACGGTTAATTGATCTGGGGATCGCCATCTACCTTTATGAATTTTGAGATGCGGGAAGCGTGTACTACTTACAACAAGATTTAGCCCCGCAGCAAAATCGATTAGCCTTAGTCCGTTTTCGTAGGTTTTGTCGTGGAGGCTATGCTTACCGATTGTATTTCCAAAGATGTCCTCCTTCCCTAGTTTTGCGTTAAAATCGCCAAGAACGATTTTCACGTTGTGTTTAGGACACTGCTTATATGTTTCTTCGAGGAGCTCGCAGAAACAGTCTTTTGATTTGTCGTCTTTCTCTTCTGTGGGGTTGTGTTAATCACCTTATCCCTGAGTCTTCCTCTAACGACAAATCCGCACCCAAATAAGCGCTGTTTCTGTTGTCTGTAGCAGTCGCCATAGTAGATGTCACAGTTTTTCCTCTTCCTTATGCCCGATCCACTCCATCGCACTTCTTGGATGGCGGTTATGTCTGCTTTGCAGCAGTCCAGGTCGTCGGCTAATTCTCCAGCCGCACGTAGTCCGTTAAGAGATCTTACGTTCCACGTGCAGATCCGGAGCTCATTGTCCTTTTTTCGTTTTCTTGGGCCGTCAACTTTGAAATCATTATCGTTATCCGAGGCTGCTTTTTGTTTCGGAACACTACGCACAACCCCCAACCTGGAGGGCCACGTCCTTTTGGATTCCTTCGGACACAAAGGGCTGGAATATCCAGTGTCAGTACCCTACTGCAGGGGTGTGAGTGCTGCCGTTGGCTCACCAGGAGCTCATCCGCCACCATCTCTACTTCAATACCCTGTCCTAGTATTGAAAGACCCTGAAAGACCTTCAAACCAAATATGTTGGAGTAGCTCCTTCAGGGGTTCCTGCTTTTTTGGCTGCTGAAGTCCACCGTTGATTATATCCTTCGAATTCATCCGCTGGGACATTCACACGAAAGCTCTCGTAGACCACTGAGATTCGTGTAGTCAGTCATTGTTCGCAGAGTAATAGTTATAGTGTTGATCACAATTCTTTTGTTCCGCATTCCTCTCGCACTCGCACTTACTAGTTTAGCAGGTCAGCTCTGGACGGATCATCCCAGGTCCCAGTGGATATCGCTTGAAGGTATAGTAAGCACAATTGACGTGTTCTATAATTTGAAGTATCTATGCGCCGCCAAGTTGGCACCAGTCAGAGCCTACCCGAATAGTACAACGCCCATCAAAGTGATTAAATAAATGAATAAAACGAAAAATCAATTCTGTGAATTTTGCAGCAGAGTTTACAAAGTGACAACTGAAAGCCAATGCAGTGAATTAAATCATCACATGGAAGAAGAATGGAAAAATTTCAATCTTCAACAGATCCAAGTAACACCATTACAAAGAAACAGACGTTAAATTCTAGGCACCGTGCTCAATTCAATATTTTGAGGGATTGACGAAGTGTAGACAGCAATGTGAAGGCTTTTATAAAAAGTGCTAAAACAAACTGTCAGAAAGTAAAACTGGCAAGTAAATTATTATATACAAAATATAACACAAATGAACCGTATTGATATGTATTGGTCTCTCTAATTAAGTAATCTGTTCTACACTATGTATTACACTTTTCTATTGTAATCTTTTAGTCTTTAATAAACCACCTACTGAATTGGACTAGTTTGTCGTAATTACTTTCAATAAGAGTATTCATGCTTCGGCGTAAGATCACGTTTTGTGTGAATATGTAACTTTACGCGAGACTTTGCATGAGTACCTCTTTAAGCTACTTTGTGTAAGTGGTGTAAGGAAACAGCTGTTCGTTAAACGTCAAATTGATCAATTGCTTAAAAATAAAAAGAAAGAGTTGAAATTTTATTTACAAAGCGATTTCAACAATAAAGACTTTGACTAGAACCTGAAAGAATTCATTTTGTAGCGCAACCGATGAATCGAGTACAAGTAACTTCATTGTACATGTTTAGATGGCCAAGCAAGCTGTACCATCAGTCCGAAAGGTTACTGTGATGTCCTGGATAAGATTGTTGTGTGAGTTGTAACGTTCTATCAATAACCAGAATTTAAATTCAATTTTTCAACTGACCTGGGTGGTGTATTCAACCTCTGCCTCGGCCTAAGTATCATTTCACTCGTGGAGTTCTTCTATTTCTTCACTTATGGATTCTACAAAAACTATCGGTTGCATGGGGTTCTTTTGAAAAACTAAAAAGAAATAGACAAGGAGCCAAGAGCAAGTTTTTAGATTGAACCAGAGTTCATCTACATAACCAGGCATTTGAACTCAATTTGTATAACCAGAATAGGTGGCTTCAACGAAATTAAGCTTCTCAGATTAACTTATGGCAACATGCATACTATAAAGTTTCACCAACAGATCCACGTACCTGAACTTTCGTTTCTTATCACACCCACAAATCTGGAGCGACCTTTCGGTCTTATATAAAAACAAAAAACAGTTCCTTACAAAATAAAATTTAATAGGTTGTTGCGGCACTTGGTTTGAACATTTTTAATCACTATTTTTCTTTTTTCTGTTCTTAAAGCTTTTGTCCTTAGCTTTCCTCTTGACTGTAGGCTTTTCGTTTTCCTCGTCATCGTTGTCCGAACCATTCTGAAAATACAAAGCAAAATAAAGCAAATGCTGAAAGAAAAGAACGTGAAGGACTCACCAAACTGTTTGCATTTTGTCAAATATCTCATCATATTCCTCATCTTTTTCTGGTGCCTGTTGAATATCTTCTTCGTCTTCACCTTCATCGCCATTCTCAACTCCAACCAAGACACAATCGTCATCGGCAGATTTTTCTTTAGCTTCACCATTTCGGATGAGAACTCGAGTTGCTTTGGATTTCACATAGCATTGGTACATCAAAACACAAGAATCTGTGTGATGGACCCGTACATATCGATCCAAACAAGATGACACCAAGTACTTGCCACTTACACCCAATTGGATATCGGTTATGCCGCTAGTGAATCCCCTGTAGGTGTGAACGAAGTTTTTCATGCGACGGGTATCGAAGGCCTTCAAAGCAAACTACCAAGGATGATGATCAGTACTAAGGGAAAGGATACGAATTGATAAAATAAAAGAAAAGAAATGCAAACCATTGGTGAAGAGTGGGTAGAAAGAATTTTTACATACCTCAAATAGCTCAGGATCCTCTTTCACGTCCTTTACTATAGCCTCTAAAAGTGAGCGAGTCCCTTCCTGATTCCAGCGATGAAGTGACCGAAGCCGACGGCGGCGTTTCAGCATTTTGTTTTCTTCATTCTGGAATTAAATAATTATTTTATGCTTTATTCAAAACTTTGTTTTTAATTGCTTACTCCGCTCATTTCCATATTTATTTGCATACTTTTTTTAATTTTTGTTTGATAGAAAGTACCTACTTCAACTTAACTATTACGTTTCTCTCGAAATGTCAAAAAAGACTTTTGTGTAGTTTTACACGTTTTACCATCTCGTTTCCGCATTGAATTCGTTGCGTAGTGTTACCAAATTTGTGTAAAACATTTTCCGTACAAAATTTGACAGTTCTTATACCATCTGGTAAACTTACACAAACTACACGGTTTACGAGGGTTTTACGCTGATGCATGAATACCCCTAATAGGTTATGGGCAGTAAGGCAGTCGCCTTTGAATAAGCAAAATTGGTTTTTCTTATTATATTAAATAGATAAATATTGTGTATATTTTTTCTAACTAGCTCAGACGTTTATTTTATTGAAATGAGTTCTCTTTATCAAATTGAGAAGCTGGACGAGAATAATTTTGACTCCTGGAATGTCAAAATGCAGAGAAAAAAAAAATAATAAAAAATATTGCAAAACGGCAGCAGGCGCATGGACGACACTTTGAGAAATATATCAGCCTGGGGGATCCGCTTGAAGAGTATCATCGTTTAAACAATTAATTCATCTTAACATGGCAGAAGATGGTAACGTATCACAGCACATTAATGCGTTCTCGAACATTGTTGAGAAGCTGGCTCAAATTAACGTCGTTATGAACGATGAATTTCTTGTAATAATATTACTTTCTAGTCTTCCAAAAACATTTGAACCATTCGTCATTGCAATACAAGCACGCGATGCTTTGCCGAAATTCAGTGCTCTTAAAATTAAAATTTTGGGGGAAGGAGACAGAAGATCGCAAACGAACCAATATGCTGTTAGTATGAGTGGCGAACAGGTGTTTATAGCTCGCACGAGTCCCAATTCTCATGCAAAAGGAAAGGGAGATAGGAACAAGAGACGTTGTAGTAAGTTTAACCGGAAGTGTTATAACTGTGGCCAAAAGGGTCATTTAGCGGCAAAATGTACGGCACCAAAGCAGCAACAGCAACGGCAACAAAATTTTTCCACTTCACAAGAATATTCATATTCAATTCTGGCTGCAGAAGATCTGCATGGGTTTAGTTCACCGAGTTGGTGTCAGCGTTACCGTTGGATATTTTGGAAAAGTAGCAAAAAAAAAGTGGCACTCGAGAAAAAAAGGTGGCACTTGAAATTAAAAACGAAACAACACCATATTATAATGTATGAAAAAATTTCACACATCTCAACGAATTCATATGAGATGAAGAAAACACATAACCTTAACAATCATTTTAAGGTTTATTGCAACGTAAGATAAAATCTAAAAATTTAACACCTCATTTTTTTATTGATAACTCAACACAAATAAATAAATAAAAGTTTGAATAAATAATAAAAAAGAGATAAATAACAATTTATTAAAAAGAATTCGTATTACACTTTACTTTCTTGTGATGGTTGTTTCCCTATATTTTTTTATAAGAAGCTCATCAGGACTCCATTCAGCTGTGTCACATTTGCTTACTAAATTTAAGGAATCCAACATATTTTCGCAAGTTTCAGTTTTTAGCCGGTTGGTGAGTTTACTTTTCATCGAAGTTATCTTGGAAAAAACCTTCTCAGCGCAGGCACTGCTATAAGGGAAGGTTCATATTTTTGCAACAAATTCATATAAGTCGGAAAATAGGTATTCATTCAAACTATTTTTAATGTTACCCATTTCAAACCAAAAAATTTATATTGTTCGATTACCTTTTCGGGACTTATGGTAGAATTACTAAGAACGAAACTAGTTTAAAATAAGTGAACTCTTAATTCGACTTGATTAATTTGGGGTCTTAATCCAAATAGTAAGTTTTTCAATTTTGATGTCAAATCGATTAAATATTTCATCCCAAAGTTTTTTATAATAGCGTAGAATATTTTTCTTAATTTCAACAAGTTCACTTTCCGTTAGTCTCTAACTTACAACACAATCGGCTTTAGAACCAAAGTAATACGAGGTCTTCCCCTTCCGCGTTTTCCCTGCAATAATCTTTCGAAAACGCGTCGAGCCGGAGCGTTTGGGTCCATCCGCTATACATGGGCCAACCATATCGTAGCCTCATGATGCGTGCTCTTCTGGATATGCCCATGTTGCGGTACAGCTCGTTGTTGTATCTTCTTCTCCACATTGTCTTCGCATACGGGACCAAAGATCATTCGCAGAATTTTTCTTTTGAAACGACCAAGGGTTTACGGTTTTACGGCGCGGAAGCATGGCCTTTATTTCGATAAGGTCCATGCTTCCGCGCAGTAAAGCAGGACTGGGATGATTAAGGTCTTATACAGTGTTACCTTGAATTTTCGGGAGAGGGTTTTGTTTCTCAATTACCTTCTTAACCCAAAGAGCAACGGTTGGCAAGAGTTATTTGATCTCCGCACTGATATTGTTTTCCGAGTCTATAGCGAATCCTAGGTAGACGAAGTTTTGTACTACCTCGAAGTTATGTCTGTCTGTTGTGACGCTCTGTCCAATTCGTCGATGTTCAGTGTCCTTATTTGATGACAATATAAACTTCGTTTTGCCTTCATTGGCCATCAAACCCATTTTTGCCGCTTCTGTTTCAATACTCGCAAAAGCATCTATGACATCACGCTTTTTTTTCACATTACGTCAATATCGTCTGCGTAGGCGAGCAATTATACAGGCTTTTGAAAGATTGTTCCTCTGGTGTTGACGTTTGAGTTTTGTACAATCTTTTCAAGTATGATGTTGAAGAAATCGCATAACAGTTTGTCACCTTGCCTAAAACCTTCAGAAACACTTCGACGAAATTGCTCTATATTTCGCGGCAAAACCTCGGCCGCTGATTCGTTGACTTTAGCTAAGGAGTCACTTACACAGCCTATGTGCCAAATATTCGGGATTCGTTTTTTTAAAGAGTTTTTTTTCAATGTGTGTGTTATGGTGAACTTAAAAACTTTGAGTACTTTGAGTAAGTTTTGTACGCATGAAAGATATGAAAATGTATGGTAAAATGGCATGGTGAATTGCTAACTTTAGTCTTACTTGTGGGGAATGCTAAAAAAGTGGCACAGACTGAAAGGTGGTGGCTCGGTGGCACAGCCTAAGAAAAATTGGCAATCTGACACGTAGACGTAGCGGTGCAACGGCACATATGTGCAAAGAGCGCAGTATGTTTGATACATTTGAAGAAGTAAATGAAAAAATTTGACTTGCTGGGCAGAACTACATAAAATCAGTTGGGAGAGGTAACGTTGTTATCAGAACCGCTATGTGTGTCATAACTTTAAAAGAAGTGCTGTGTGTCTCTGGATTGCAAGGTAATTTCATGTCGGTCAGCAAAGCCGTAGAAAACGGATTATTAGAGCCATTTAACAAAAAATTTCCTGAAATTAAAGACGCAACTGGCGTTTGCGTGGTTAAAGCCATAAAACAAAATAATTTATTTTTGTTACAAAACTTAGAAAATGCATGTTTTTTATCATCCGTTGATTATACATTGAGGTGGCACGATATATACGGGCACCTTAATTTTACAAGTTTGCATGACTTAATTAATAAGAAGTTTGTGGATGGAATTAAAAATTTTAGTAGTACGAACGAGATCGCATGTAATAAAACGTGCATGAAATGTAAAATTTCGGTAAAGCCATTTCCAAAAGTATTGCAAAGTCGTTCAACAAATTTACTAGACGTAATTCACACAGATGTGTGTGGTCCTATCAGTAACGCATCTTATGGAGGATCCAAATATTTTATAACTTTTATAGACGATATGTCGCGGCACGTGGTAGTCTATTTTATGAAAACGAAAAACGAAGCTTTTGAGAAGTTTAAGTTGTTTAAAGCAATGGTTGAATGCCAAACTGGTAGAAAGATTAAAGTACTAAGAAGTGATAATGGTACAGAGTATGTTTGTAATGACTTTAATTCATTTTTAAACGAACAGGGAATCAAACGTCAGCTGACTGTTCCGTATACGCCACAGCAAAACGGAGTTGCTGAATGTGCCTACCGGAAGCTGGTGGAGATGGCAAGGAGTATGTGATTGCACGCTGGAAAGGAAGAACCATTATGGGCTGAAGGGATTGCAACCGCAGTTTACATACGGAACAGGTCACCAACAAAAGCCCTAGTCAACAAAACACCTCATGAAATATGGACCGGGAAGAAGCCTACTGTACACCATTTTAAGGTTATTGGTGCCTCTGCTATAGCTTTGGATAAGACAAATGCAAGTAAATTCCGTCCTAAAGGTAGAGAATATACTATGGTTGGCTTTTCTCTCACATCGAAAGCATAGATACCGTTTGTTTGATTCCTCGACACGAAAAGTGATCGAGAGAAGAGATGTCCTGTTCGATGAAAATATAATTTCTCGCTTTAACAATGAAAATTCATTTGAACTTCTTCCATTAGGTGACACAGAAACTTTACTTCAGGACAAAGAAAGCAGTTCCGTTCAAGAAAGAGAAGAAAAGATTTCCCCAACCAACGATTGCACTAAGAATGTCACCAATGATATAGAACACGGCGAAATCATCAAAGCAAGTACCAAAGCAGAGAAAAAAAAATTCAGTCCAACGGATATAAGAATAGGACCTGGGAGGCCAAAGATTATTCGAACTGGACTGCTCGGCCGACCGAGAAAATAGTTTAACATCCTGAACACCATGAAATTGGACAACATCAACATCCCTCAGACTGTGAAAGAGGCAATGGCAAGCGAAAACGCAGAAGAATGGATGAATGCAATGCAGACGGAATATGACGCCCTTACTGCAAACAACACGGGATCATTAGTTGACCTCCCTTCTGGTAAAAAGGCTATTGGCTGCTAGTGGGTCTTTCGCTTGAAGACAAAAAAGACGGTACAGTTGAGCGTTTCAAATCGAGGCTTTTTGCAAACAGTTTGGAGTTAACTACTCCGAAACATTCTCGCCGGTAGTCCGTTACGCAACAATAAGGATGTTGTTGGCTATAGCTACTGAACTAAATTTGTTTTTACACCAGATGGATGTTTCGACAGCCTACCTCAACAGCGAATTAAAAGACGAAGTATACATGCAGCAACCGGAGGGATTTGTCGATTCACAGTTTCCTGATAGAGTGCTACGGCTCAACAAAGCCATATATGGCCTCAAGCAGTCTGGTCGGGAATGGAACTCAAAGCTCGACAAGGTTCTTAGAGGTATCGGTTTCATCGCATGTAAAAATGAACCCTGTTTAGTTTATACAAAATGAATTCCGAAAGGTAAATTTAACCTAATTGCTGTTTATGTTGATGATATCGTTTTAGCATGTTCAACAAAAACTGATTTAATCAACATCAAAACGCACATAGCAAATGCGTTTCAGGTAGTGGACAAAGGGCCTTTGCAACATTTCCTAGGAATGGAGATAGATAGAGATGGTGACACAGGTGCTATTTCTGTGTGTCAGACGCAGTTTATTAAAAACCTCTTAAAAGAAACTGGAATGGAAAATTGTCGTTCTTCCACAACGCCTTTGGATTACGGTTACCAGGTAAAATGTGAAAATGAAAGCTGTTGAAGAGTTGATCCCACGTCATATCAATCCATTATCGGTGCTTTGATGTACCTCGCAATATCAACTCGTCCGGACATCTTACATTCCATATGTAAGTTAGCGCAGCGAAACGTAAACCCCCACATCGGACACGAAGCAGGAGCGAAGCATATTTTGAGGTACTTAGCCAAAACATAAATAGTGGTGATCAGTGGAGGTATTTAGCCAAAACATAAATAGTGGTGATCATATAGATCGAAAATCTTTTACGGGATACGCGTTCTTTTTGGCTGGAGGCGTATTCTCGTGGGAAAGTAAAAAGCAGAATACGGTTGCGCTTAGTAGCACTGAGGCCGAAAATATGGCTTTATCTCCTGCGGCTAAGGAGGCCGTATATTTAAGAAGGCTGTCGATGGAAATCAATTTTATTGGCGCTGACTGTTCTATCGTCATCAACGGAGACAGATTGTGTGCTAATCACCTTGCGAAAAATCTGGTGTACCACGCTCGCAGCAAGCACATCGATATAAAATACCACCATGTAAGAGAAGTCGTGTAGTCAAATGAAGTAACGCTAAACAATGTTCAATCAAGCGAAATGATAGCAGATATCGTTACTAAATATTTAGCAAGAACTAAACATTCAAAATTTATCGAACTAATGAATTTATACTAACGGAATACACATAACATGTAAACGGAACATTTGTGTTGAGAAAGAGTGTCAGAACGTAAGACTGGCAAGTGAATTATTATATTATATATGCATTGTACTACAAAAAAAACTCAAACAATTGCAGAAAAAACGCTTGTAAGTTCTTCTCGTATATGTAATTCGAAACTTAACCAACTCATTCAAGAAGAAAATTGGATCTCGCTTCTAGAAGAGGAGAACTCTGAAAATCTGTACAATAAATTTGCCAATAAACTTAAAAATATTTACATGAAAGCAACAGTCAATAGAAAATTAATAAAAATACGGAAAAACAACCCATGGATAACACAGGAACTCATTGAGGAATGTAAAAAAAGAGACAGATTATACAGGAAATGGAAAAATAATAGATCAAACAAAAATTATGAAACAGAATACAAGACATTACGGAACAAAATCAACAGAAATATAATTATTCAAAAATCAAAATTTTATAAAAATCAGTTTATGGAGTTCAGAGCAGATCCGCGAAAAACCGGGGGGCTTATAAATGATATCCTAGGAATTCACAAATGTAATTTACAAACATCAAACAATAGAAATTTGCATTTAGAAAACACAATCTTCGCATATGCCACCAATGTAGATGAGGTGAAAATAATTATAAAGTCACTTGGGTCGAATAAGTCACCTGGCATTGATGGTATCAGGGCAAGTGACATACAAAAGTATGCTGATTTGTTTGCTCCAATCTTGTGTAAAATAATCAATCTTACTTTAACCGAAGCAACAATACCAAAATAACTTAAGGCTGCTGTGGTAAGACCTATTTATAAAGGTGGAGTCAAAGATCTATTATCAAATTACAGACCAATTTCAATACTGCCGGTCTTTGAAAAGTGCCTAGAGGGCATTATTGTTAGTAGGCTACAGAGCTTTGTTGAAAAACACTCTCTCATTCACAGTAGCCAATACGGGTTCCAGAAAGACAAAAATACAGGACAATTAATTGGTGAATTTGCTAACTGCGTGAACGAGAGCTTAAATAAAGGACATCATGTACTGGTATTGTTCATGGATTTCAGCAAGGCTTTTGATACACTAAATCATTCAAATTTGTTGGCAGCGTTGGAGAGAATCGGGATTCGAGGTGTGATGGCTGATTGGTTGACAGATTATCTTCATAACAGAATGTTCTGTGTGAAAGTAAAAGATGTTTGCAGCGATGTAAAATATGTTAAATATGGAGTACCGCAAGGTTCTCATTTGGGTCCACTTCTTTTCATAGTCTATACCAACGAGCTCCTTCGGATTTTTAAGCTAAGCACTCCATTTGCATTCGCCGATGATTCAATTCAATTCAATTCAATTCAAAGATTCATTTATTGCAAGTTAACATTACATTTACAAAAGTTTTTATGAATTTTTTTTAAGCATTGGCTTAGCCGTCAGCTCGACTGGTAACTTTAAAAATTTAATATAATTGAACAAGTTAGTGTACATTATGATAAAAGAAGTAGATACAACTATCTTTGCATATTATTTATTTGAAGGATAATGAGTTTTGAGTTAAGAATATTCCGTTATTAGAAGCATTCGGTAGCGGTAGCTATTTCGGGCAAATTTGACAAGTTTGATCCAATCTGATCCATTTAAAATTTAAATTGTTTCTCGGACTGAAAGGGTAGGTTTACCAAAGTATGTCCTTCTTTGTTCTTTGAAAATGGGACATACACTAATGAAATGAAAACAATCTTCTTTGGATCTTAAATTGCACAAACTGCAAAATTGGTCAAAGCTTCCGTTGTATGGTGTTCCATTTAAATAGAGAAGTTCGCATCTTATTTTAAAGATCATTGAAATATCTTTGTAGCTATGAGAATCTTGAAAATAGTTCTTGCCACACAAGTTATAATCAAGCTGGCTATAAAGTATTCTGCTCTCCGATTGACATGCGTTTTCTATCATCTGATTTCGAGTAAAGTCTTCAAGTTTTTGGATGATTTCGTAAAATTTAACTTTCATCGCATCAATGTTGTTGGGGATCATCTGCACATTTTCACCGCAGAAAGCAGCAATATTTTCCCATGTCCTCAGCCACCAGTCCTTATTTCGAATTTCGTAACGCATCATTATTTTGCATAGGCGAGTTTCCTGGAGACCAAACACTTTAATTAAATAGTCGGCTTGTAACTTGAGAGTGAAAGTAAAAAGTTTTGGCAGTCCTGTTTCCAAGTATATTGAATAGTTTGGTGCGTTTAAGGGGATATTAAACATTTTCTTTAAGAAATTTCTTTGTAGCTTTTCAACTTCCTCGTATTCTTCCATTCCCCATACTTGTGCAGCATAACAAAGAGAAGATTTTACAATCGCATTAAAAATTTTATATTTTGTTGAAAGATTGATATGTTCGTTTGAAAAAATCTTCTTCCAAGTCAGATTAGCCAAGCTTTGTGAAGTTTTAGCTTTTTCTGCAAGGTGCTTTCTAAAATCCAGTGTTGGGTTGAGCAAAACTCCCAAATACTTGTATTCTTTCGATACATCTAAACGGCATCCATTAAGCATCCAGTTGTTTCTCACTTCACCTCGAGAGGAACGCGAGAAGACCATTACTTTTGATTTTTCATTGTTGATTACTAAACCCCATTTATGACAGTAGTCAGTTAAACGATTTATCATCAATTGAAGGGTCTCTGGTGATTCGGATAGTAAGAGGAGATCATCGGCATAGAGCAATATATTTATTGTGATACCCGCAATTCGGACACCCCCTGGAATGTGCGCAGCTATATCATTTATAAAGAGAGCAAACAAGAGAGCACTGAGCAAGCATCCCTGTTTTACCCCCGTAAGTGACTTAAATGGATTTGAGTACGTTTTGCCATCCCAAACTGCTGCTTCGGTATCTGTGTACAAACACCTGATTATTTGTATAAATCTTGTTGATACTCCAAGTTGAGAAAGCTTATAAAATAAAGCATTTCGATTCACCAAATCAAATGCAGCTTTAAAATCGACGAACAACGTGTATATTTTTTTATTTCTGGCTTGAAATGCTTTTATTATTGATGTTAAAGTAAATATGTGATCAACCGTCGAATAGTTTTTTCTAAAGCCTGCTTGTAGTTCCGTAAGAATATTGTTTGTATCAACCCAATCTTCAAGCCTGTTAACGAGAACACCACAAAATATCTTCGCAATAACATTCATGAAGGATATGCCTCGGTAGTTTTCGACTGCATTTAAATCACCTTTTTTATGGATGGGAAAAATCACAGATTTCTTGAATGAGGACGGAACATCACCATTTTCGAAGATCTTGTTAAAGAGTGTGAGTAGATGGTTGTAAAAAGTAGGAAAAGCATTTTTAAAAAACTCGTAGGATATCCCGTCTTCGCCTGGGGCCTTTCCGTCTCCGGCTCTTTGAAGGACGATTTGTATTTCATTTATTGATATAACTGAATCTAATATTTCATCACAAATGAGTGGCTCTGCGTACAAGAAAGTAGTAGATAAGTTGTTTTGAAGAAGGTTTTTGAAGTAATCAGAGAGATCATCTGCAGAAACACTTAATCCAATGGAGTTATGTGAACCGTTTATTTCTTTTGCTATTTTCCAAAACTGCTTTGTATTTTTGATTTGACTGAGGGATTGGGCTTGCATAGATTCAAAATTGATTTTCTTATTGAGACACATTTTCTTATAATTGGAATTAGCTTGAATGTACCATTTTCGAATTTCATCACATGAGTATTTACGAAATGCTTTCAGTAGAGCAAATGATTTTTTTCTTGCATTTAGACATTCTACATCAAACCATTTTTGAGTGAAAGAATTCCTCAGGTGATGATTTGGGCTGATTGAAGTATTTCTTATGCATTCTGTTAATTGGTTGGAGAGCGCGTCAGTTGATTGGTTAGGTGGAGGGGTGTGCAATAGGTAATTATCCAAGCGATGATGGTAGGTATTTAAATTTGTAGTTTTTTATTTTAGTCGGGGCATCAAGCTAAGAGATCTCTGTTGTGGTTCGAAGTGAGATTCCCATTCAACTACCAACGGCATATGATCAGAAAAATGTTTGCTCAAAATTTCAAATTTTCTTATAAGGTTGATCCAATCGCTATTTACCGTGCAGTAATCGATCACTGATTTGCCTTGCCCACCAACAAAAGTAAAGTGACCTTCCGCGTCTCCTTCTGTGCATCCATTTAAAATAATACTGTCGTATTTCTGTAGCATTTCAAATAATCTCATTCCATTTTGGTTGTAGATATTATCCTTTGATGTTCTATTATTTATATTTAAAATTGATGAGTTTGGTATAACCGTTTGAGTTGTAACTTGGTCAACACCTATTCTGGCATTAAAATCACCGACCAACATTACGTTTTTGCTTGAAAAATCAGACATTAAATTGCATAGTCTGTTAAAGTCTTCGGTCCAATTATTGCAATTTATATAGAAAGGAATAATAAACATATTAGGTTTCTCTAAAAGCTTTACGACGATGTTATTTTCGATTTCCACAAAATCATAGAGTTTCAGTTTTGCTGTTTGTATTCCATAAAGGCACCCACCGCTAGCACGTCCTCTTAAATATGTTTTAGTTGCAGGAATCCAAAAAAGTTTATATCCGTTAAAATATTTAGTGAATTTACTTGAATTTTCAATTGTAATGTGAGTTTCAAAAATAAAGAATATTTCGAACGATTTAATAAAATTAAAAAAGTCTATAAACATGATCTTATTGCTTAGCCCTGATACATTATATGACAATATTTTACAAACATTAATACAAAATGAGCTGACGGCGGCTACATCTCAGTTTCTCATACTACAACTACTACTACCACTATTTTGTAAAAGTGGCAGCTTTGGATGACGATCAGTTGTTGTCGATCTAGTACTTTCAGTTGACAGGTTGATTTTTTTGACAGCATCAAAGTTAATGTCACCTAACATTTGTTGTAGCTCGTGTTCTCCATCGGTTTCAGTGCCATTAATGTTATAAATTAGATTATTATTATGATTTAAATAAAATGATTTATTTTCAACTATAATTGCGTTATTTTTAATTCGAACTATAATATTTGGTTTAAGGTTTCTTATTATTTTTCTGTAGTGAAGGAGTATTCGTTGCTTTGATTGCATTTTCTTTGAAAGATCACGTTGTAGAAACACACCTGTGTCTTTAAGTTTGTATGCATTTTTAAGCATTCTTAAAGTAATTTCGCTTGAGCCGGTGTTTACTTTCATTTTGGTTGCGGAGATATTTTCGCTTATTTTTACGGTGTCAGAAAACTGTTGTTCGAACTCATTACCAAGTAAAAGCCGAGTGACCGTTCGAATTCTTTCTTGTGGATCTGTATGAGGATCCTCCTTAGGAATTGAAATGATTATGTTTTTGCTTCTTAATTCTCGACTTTGAGCTTCAAGTTCTTCTTCCAATGAGTTACATCTCACTTCAAATTGCTTTATTTTATTAGCCAATTCATCATTTTGCTTTCGCAAGAAGTTGATTTCATTGTTCAGCTTACTCAAGTCTTGCTTGGTGGCTAGGTTTGCAATTGCCAAAGCAAGCTCAGTTTGAAGAGAAGAATCAACAATTATTTTAATTTTTTGCAAATCGGAGTCAGACATGGACATGGTGGCGCGTTTTAAGATTTTATAACAATTTTGTGTATTTTCCTGATAACAATTTTCTTCTGGGGAAGTTTCGCCGATTTTTCGTTTTTCAGTCATGTGACGTCTGATTATAAGATAAATACTTATTTCATGCAGAAAATTTGCTTGTTTTACCTTGATTTTGGCCGATTTATACAATAGACTTTATTTTAAATCAATTTAAGCACTTTTTCAATATGGAAACTGGAAATTTGAATATATTTTTAAATAATTTTGAAGAGCGAGGTTGGTACTTAACGCTTCTAAAACTAAGCTAATGCATATTCGAAGCCCACATTTCAAAAAAACCGATAAGCTAATACACTTCAGGAATACTTTGTGTCCAAACACACCCAATGAATGCATCGAAGCTGTAGAAAGCTATAAATATCTTGGAGTTGTTATTGACAGCCACTTCCTATGGGACAAACATATAGACAAGCTGCGTAATGATCTAAAAAAAGGCTTATATGCTATTTCACATTTGCGCTACCATGCTTCTGAGGACGTTCTGCGACAAGTTTATTATGCATTAGTAGAATCAAAGCTGAGATATGGTATACTTGGTTGGGGAAATGCAGCAAAAACTCACATCAACAAGATCCAAAAACTTCAGAAAACGATCTTAAAAACCATTCAAAAAAACAGACAGCAAAATGGAAACAGTTTTAGTGTGCTTCAAGTCGAGGAAATCTTCAAAATGACTGCAGTACTACAATACCAAGATGACCACCGCTTCTTTCGACCGTTACAACATCAACTTAACACCAGACAACGCACACACGGAATGCTTCAAATACCAAGAAACTATAACACTTATGGTAGAAGACAGCTACAATACATTGTTCCTTCAATAATAAATTCTTTGCCCCAAGAACTTAAACAAATTAGAAATTATAAAACAAGAAAAAAACAATTAAAGTACTTCTTCCTAAATGAAATCAGATAAAATGCTATTGACAACTTTTTATATGAATAATCTTTAAGGGAAATCAAATGTAGAAATTGACAACTTTTGTAACTTCTTGTAACTTCAAATTAATTCTACTCACTTTTATTAATTAAAATTAAGTTAAAACACAATCTTCTGCAGAAAAGCCTAGGCTTCGCAGAAATAACATGTAAACTGTTGTGATTATTATAATAATAAAAAAAAAAAACAAAAAAAAAAAAAAAAAAATATACAAAATACAAAATACAACACAAATGAACCGTATTGATATTGACTTGCTCTCTCTAATTAAGTAATCTGTTCTACACTATCAGCCGTATTTATTAGATTTTCTTAAGACGTCTCTTAGACGTCGATTAGTTAAGTTTCAATTAAAATTTAATTGGAACTTAAGAGAGGTTGATTAAATTCTTATCGATAATCGATTCTGCGCTGATGCTAAACTAATTGATAGTTGTGTCAAAATAAAGTAGTAAAAACAGAAATCTAGTCCAATTTAAACTGCGTTTTGACAACCATTCGTTTGTAAACAGATGTGGTGCCTTTTAGCTTATCAAAAAAAAAAAAAAAAAAAAAACACTATGTACGAGTATCATCAACCTAAAATGTGATGCGGATTTCTTCGAATATTCATTCAAAACTAACGCAACGCATTGTTCGTCTTAGGCCCTTATTATGAGAAGCAAATCGACCGCTCGACCATGGAACAATCTTTCTTTGCCAAGCAAAACTGCAATTCCCTGACAATCTCTTAGCTCTGGTTGTAGGCACACGACATCCATAGCGAAATGGATAAAGCATAACTACTGCGTGGGCGTTCGACCACCATAAACATCCAAAATGATTTTTCTCTGGTAGGTATCACCTCAAGGCAGGAAAATATGCCTTGAAGAATGCTATTCCAATTTAACCTTTCAGACCCGCACGAGAATGGTTGTTGCGAGAACAACGCGTTTGGCCTTGTAGCTCTGTGGAGCTTTTGTGCCAGCTTTTTATGTTTCTATTTATTAATCATGGCATCTGAAAAATTCTTAGCACATTGAAAACATTTAAATCGCGACGAAAATCTTCCATATTTTTATTTTAAGAAAAGTTTCATTTTATTACCAAAACAACAGAGCGAAATTGACACCGATTTTCCCGAAACGTCAGAATGAATTTTTAATTTGGATTTAAGAGACCTTTAAACGTCATTATTGGCATTTAAGTTAAGAGGGCTCTTAGCAAGGTTACTTAAATGTGAAATTTGATTATCGATACGGATTCGTTACTTAAGTGTTACTTAAATGGCAATTAAACCTAATCGATGATTAAAAGTTCTTTATAGATACGGCTGTATGTATTACACTTTTCTATTGTAATCTTTTAGTCTTTAATAAACCGCCTACTGAATTGGACTAGTTTGTCGTATTTACTTACAATACAAACACCAAGGTCATGGTGCCTAACTTGTTCACTGGTAGTGGAACTGAAGCTAGAACCAGTAATAAAATTAACAATTTCACAAAAAAGTTAAATGCCGGACTAGAAGAAATCAATAAAATAGAATCTTGGTATCGCATGGTTGACTAAAATAAGCTTTAATATTCATGTGACAAATGCAAATCTGATTGCACTAAGCTTCATGTAAGAAATTGAAACAAAATACAGTAAGCTGTTGAATGCGTGTCTTAAACGTAGTCACTTATTTGAGTTCCTTTTACACAAGAGCATGGAAGAAATCGTGCGGAATTTTGAGGATTACTAGTTGTACAATTCTCACATGTTGATTCCTTCCACTTAAAACGTTGTTGAAGTTTATATATGTAATCATCGTACCAACGCTTGCAGATATCTCTTTTGAGTTTTTGAATCAATTTATGTCTTTTCAAACTACTCTCGCCCAGGATAATGTCGTCTTGTGGCGTTCTTAATGGTGACCCAATAATGAAGTGACCTAGTGTCAAGGCATTAACAGAGAGGTCTTGAGTTTAATACTCCTTCCATTTGCACTAGGTTAGGTTAGGTTTAAATGGCTGTCAGGAAAACAAACTGACACACTTAGACCAATATTAGGTCCATTGTGATACCATAGATATTATGCGAGGGAGTACCTCACTTAACAAAACCATTTGGAGCTTTTAATAAAGCGAAGGATATGCAGGGGATCTGTGTTCGCCAGATCGCTTGGATCATCAAAAAAATATTTTCCTAGATGCCGTTTTCTTTTAAAAGAGAGTGCAGGACATGAGCAAAGGAGGTGTGGGATTGTCTCCTCCTCCTCTTCATCTAAGCAACTTCTGTCTTATGGCGTGTCTTCCTATCAAACAATGTCCGGTGATGACATTGATTACGGAGCTAACTTGCAATCTGGTAATGGATAACAAATGTCTTGTGCGTTTTGGATCTAGTCCTGGCCATATCCGTTTTGTTGCCACGCACGTGGTGATATTGTTCCACCTATGATTTGTTCTATCCATTGCCTCTTGCTTTAGCATAAGTTTACATGTAGCGATTGGTATGCCAATATTCAACCTGCTGGTTGAGATCGGTTCCTTCTCTATCGAGTTCATCGGCTTTGCAGTTACCCACGATATCTCTGTGCCCCGGCACCCAAATAAGGTGAATATTGAACTGTTCATCCATCTCCCTAAGAGATAGGCGACAGTTAAGGGCGTTAAATTCGTAGAAACAGCGCCGAGTGATTTGAGGGCTGCTTGACTATGTGAGAAAATCCGGATATTCGTTGAGGATATCACGTTTTCTCTTAGCCGTGATAGGACCTCTTTGATCGCCACAATTTCCGCTTGGAACACGTTGAAATGGTTTGAAAGTCGGAACGAGAGACTAACGATAAGTCGGTTTGAGTACACCCCTCAGCCTACCCCTTCTTCGGTTTTTGAACCATCTGTATAGAAATGAATTGAATCATCTCTCAAAAATTCTTCGTCTTCCCAAGTCGTTCTCGGTGGGATTGAGACTTGGAACTTTTTATCAAAAACCAATTGGGGGATGGTTTAATCGGAGTGACAGGGGATTGATCCGAATAAATTCAGGATTGTAACGTGACCGATGTTGTTATCGGTCCATTGGGAGATAGCTCTCATACAAGTGGCTGCACTGGCGGCCATTTGTTTGCTAAAGATATCTAGTGGTGTGAGGTTAAGAAGTGTATTTAGTGCAGCTGAGGGTGTTGATCTCAGTGCTCCGCTTATACACAAACCGGCTGTTCGTTGGACCTTGCTTAAATTGTCTTAGTAGGTCCTTTTATCAAGAGCGGTCCACCATACCACTACTCCGTATGTGAGTATTGGTCTGATTCCTTATTCTTTCCTGTATATTGGCTTTCCAATTTAGCTTTTTGTCTAGGATTATACGTAGATATTTGGCTTCTTTCGAAAGTTCAAGTGGGATTCCATTAATTGATGGAGTTATTAGTTGAGGAATTTTGTATTTTCTGGTGAAGAGAACGAGTTCAGTTTTCTTAGGGTTGACCCCTAGATCAAATTTTCCCGCCCATTTTACTAGTTTATTTAGAGCGGTCTGCATCAGATCCGTCAGGATGTGAGCATATTTGCCAGACACCGCAATGGAGACGTCATCTGCATATGCAATCACTATGAATCCCTCAGCTTCTAAGTCAACTAGAAGTTCATTGACGACTAGATTCCATAGAAGAGGGGATAGGACTCCGCCTTGCGGTGTTCCTCTACTGACAGATCTCTTTGCAGAGAAGTTTCCTAGAGAAGAGTTGATTCTCCTGCTTTTTAGCATTAGATTTATCAACTCCACTATGGAACCATCTACTTTGAGCTTCGTCAGTGCCTTTGTAATTGCAGAGTTGCTGACGTTATTGAAGGCGCCCTCTATGTCAAGGAAAGCGGCCAGGGTGAATTCTTTGTGATGGAGGGAATATTCTATAGTACGAACCAAGGTGTGTAAGGCTGTTTCTACAGATTTTCCCTTACAGTAGGCGTGTTGTGCTGTAGATAACAATTTTGGATCTATAGCTATACGCAAGTGGATATCAATCAGTCGTTCTAAGGTTCTAAGAAGGAAAGATGATAGACTTATTGGTCGGAGATCTTTCGGATTTACGTGGGATGATTTACACAACCTTGACCTCTCTCCACTGAGTGGGGATATAGTTCAAAGTGGTACAGCCGATAAGAATTACTTCAAGGACAGGGATAATAATATCCGCGGCCTTTTGAAGTTCGGCTGGAATTATACCATCAGGTCCAGGGGATTTGTATGGGTCAAAGCTGTTAATGGCCCAAAATAGTTTTTCCCTTGTAAACAGATCGGGGATGTTAGTTATTATGCTGCCTGATTCTATGGAATCATAGTTACATAAGTTCTTAGAGCTGCCTGGAAAGTGAGTGTCCAGAAGCAGATTGAGCATTTCTTCGCAGGATTTTATCCAGCCGTCAGCTGTTTTGAGACTGTTAGGCATGGTCGGACTTTTTGAGAGGATTTTTCTTAATCTAGAAGCTTCTGAAGTATCTTCTATTTTTCCACAGAAGTTTTTCCAGGAAGTTCTTTTATTTTTCCTCAGTTGATATTTATAAGTTCTGAGGGATTCCTTGTAGGAGTCCCAGTCTATTAAAGTTTTAGATTGTTTAGCCCGGTTGAAAAGTTTTCTACATTCCTTCCTGAGCGGTTCTAGCCCCGAGCTCCACCACAGTGGTTTCTGTTTTCCTCTTATTTTTAGTAGAGGACAGGATTTCTGCAGTGAATGGTTAAGGGCAGTGGTAAGATCAATGACTTTTTTGTCTAGATCATGTATGTGTGTAGGGTTTTGTAAAAGTTCAGGTTTAATAAACTTTTTCAAAATTACCCGATATTTTTCCCAGTCAGTTTTCCGATAGTTTTGGAAGACTGGTTGCTTGAGAGGGTCCTCATTAAGATCAAATTGAATGTATCTATGATCAGAAAAGGAGTGTTCAGTAGATACTTTCCAATTAGTAATCCTATGATGAACCGAATCGGAGACAAGAGTGATATCTAAAACTTCTTGTCTGTTTCTGGTAATGAATGTTGGTTCATTGCCAGTATTACTTACTATGAGGTTAGTACTTAAAATAAAATCAAAAAGTGACTCACCCCTTTCATTTATGTCAGTACTTCCCCATACTGTGTGATGCGCATTGGCACCGCATCCAATGATGAGGCAGATCTTCTGCCGTTCAGCTTCAGCGACAATCCTTTTTAATAAGTCGCCTGGGGGAGGGCCAGGATGGTCGTGGCCGAGGTAAGCAGATACCAGCCAGTAGGTGTTGTCACTGGTCTGGTAACTTACTGTGGTTACATCGCGATTGCTGTAATGAGGGAGTAAAAATACATTAGTGCTACTTCTTACCAATATGCAGGATCTGGGTTCACCTTTGTCCTTCATATACAGTAGAGTATATCCAGGAATCCTTAGTCCTCGAACGATGGACTTGATGATCCAGGGCTCTTGGATAAGGACAATATCTTCCCCTCTGTTGTTTAGGCGGAGAAGAAGGGAGGCCGAAGCCTGCTTGGAGTGTTGGAGGTGAATCTGAGTTAGCTGCACCATCTTGGGAACAACTAAGTAGACTAACCCCCACCACGGTCCGGTTTAGGTCGTCGTCTGTTTCGCTCTCAGAGTTTGACCTAAGAAGGTCATCCTAGCTGAGCAAAACCTCGTAAGCGGAGTCATCGGTCTCCAAGTCGGAGAATTTGACGACATTTTGGGCATCCAAGTGGGATGTGGAGGGCTTATTTTCATACGTTTCAGCAGAGGATGTGCCGAGCTCGTCTATCTCCATGGATGGAGGGTCGACTTGCCCTGCGGGTTCTTACACTGAAGACGCACTTTTTGTTATGGAAGATGGAACGATGTTTTGTTCTTCATCTTTTTTGTATATTTTTAAGGCAATGTTTGACCAGCCGAACCGAATCACGCCTTTTGTCGCAGCCAGAGTAGCTAGAAAGTCCTTATTGATGACTATTATAGCAGATCTATAGTGACCCTCTGGCTCTTCCAGCTTCGCGACTTTCCAGTCATGAGTAGGAAGTGTTGGATTGCCGAATTTAATCATTTTCATGATAGTATCTTTGCAGGAGAGTTTTGCTGGTAGTCTAGCGCGAGCTCTAGGCCTGCATGGGATATCCTCCCTTGACACGACTTCAAGCTTAGCACCAGGCCAGAGTCACTCTAACCTGCTTATCGCAAGCTTATACAGATCGCGCGATCTCTCTCCATCAAACGCGATTAACCTGACGCGCCCCTGATACCATCCTGCGTCCTCAAAGATGGCAGGTTCCCCTGGGTTTTCCATCATAAGAGTTAAGTAGGAGGCCTGGAGCTTGTTCATGATGATCGCCCATTGATCGAAAGAGATCGCACCATCTGCGTTACTCCTGTCAATGACAGCGAAAATGGGTTTGTCCTTCAGTGCGTCACTGTACGACATGTCTTTTTTGGAGCCGAGGGTGCTTGGTTTTTGTACCTTAGGCCTTTTGGCGTTCGGGGTTGACTGCTCGAACGAACGTTGGCGCTTAGACGTTGAGTCTTCGCTGTTTTTTTCATTTATTGCAATGATTTTCATTGCCCACTCAAGTTTGGCAGATTGCGTTGAATCAAGCTTAGGTTTAGGTACCGCACCTAACACCTACGCAATTTTCTCCGCATTCCGTCTTTCTTTGTGGTTTGGGAAGGTAGGGAGGTTGGGATGCCCTTCGTTGTCCGTTCCACTCTAAGACACAGTTTCGCCTTCAGCTTGGAGGTTAGGGGGATTGGAAACCCTTTTGTTTTCAGTTCCACTGTAAGTCAGAGTTTCACCTCCAACTTTGGGGTTAGGGGGACTGGACACCCTTTCGTTGTTTGTCCTACTGTAAGTCTCAGCCTACAACTGGGGGAAGGGAAGGAGTGTTTCCATTTGCACTAACATGGTAATCATCTTTTCATAGGTGAGTTTCTATTCACCTATGATACGCTTCACATAGTATTTTACCGATTTATCTCCTGCTTCCCAGAGTCTGCAAAAGTGTGGTGCTCCAGGTGGAATGAAGTGCCATTGTATGGCGTTTTCAGCCGGTTTGTTTTGTACTGCCTCGATAACATTTTTGCTCCTACAAAATTAGTTCCAGTGCCGCTGTAGAGATGTTGTATGGAACCCCTCCTGCTTGTCATTCGTCGTAAGGCAAACAGCCTTGTGCGACTTCAAGTCTCTGTTTTGTGAACATCTATAGGGCCTGCATAATCAACCCCTAAATGAGTAAATGGTCGTAAGAACTTGACACGTTCTTTAGGAAGTTGTCCCAAACGTTGACTTGATTCTCTCGCTTTAATACGGATATACCGGACACACTGCTTGTGTTTCTACCTTGTATGATCAAAAATTTCTGTCGAATATGGTAAAGAACCAGCCTGACTCCACCGTGAAGTGTATCGATGTGAGTTTTACTGATGATTAATTTTATCAATGGATGTGACGGTGATAGGAGCAGTTGATGTTTCTGGTTGATGGATAAATTGGCATGTTTTAGTCGGCCTCCAACTTGCAGTATTCCATTTGAATTGATAAATGGTTTCAACGAGGATAATCTGCTTTATGATTTTAAAGACCATATTGTATTTAGAGATTTTATATCCTCAGAAAAGTCTTGATGAGCACTTCGCAACATTGCTAATTTTGCTTCCTTTAGTTCCTTTACCGTTAATGGACCAAAAAGTAATGGTTGCTTTTTTATGTTGCGTTTGCAATTGTTTGCTAAACGTAAACATTATGCACTAACACGTTGAAGTTTGGACATTTATGAGAATTATAGAAAAATGTCATCTCCATTCTGCTGGGCAGCCAAAAACAATAAAGAGATCCCTGCCTTTATTCATGCTATTTTTTGACAGCAAACAAAGTCTAAAAAATGTCTATAGTATTCGATCTATCTTGGGCATAAAAGTCAAAATTGAACCACTGCGAAAATAAAAAATTGTTCCGCAACGCAACTAAAAACTGTCCATCAAAAAAAAAAAAAACAGAAGGCAAAATGTGTAAACTGTCTAGGTAATAACCATGCAAACTAAAGAGGCTATCCAGTTGCTAAAAAATTTCAAAAAATCCAAAAGCAAAATCACGTCCGCTGAAATAAGACCAAGCATTTCGGCAAAACTCCTGGAGCTGGAGATAAACCTAAGAAAGAACTTCCTAAGGAAGGTGTTCAAAGCAAAAGCGATGAAAATAAATCCTTTCACAGATTGTTAAAAACGTGTGTGAATGAAGAAACTTCTTTTTTTTTTTTATAATTAACGCGCACATCAAGGGGTTATGACTACCCTTATAATGTTATTAAACACAGTGCGAGCATTAAGGAAAGTAGGAGAGGATTTAAAAGGAGACACCGATGCACGTTGCTTTTGAATCTTTGTAAATCGTGATGCAGGGGAAACACAGAGCCACGTAAAGCATTCCACATTCGGGTGGTGCGACTAAAATAAGAATCTCTATACTTGACTGTACGCCCGAAGCTGGGCTCAAGGCAGAACTGATGAGCATTCCTAGCGAGGCGGGTGTTGCGGCTAAATTGTTTCAAGGGAGGAATGCAGCTGGCTATTTCACTAGAGCACTGTTTGTGGAAAAAGCGATAAAAGAGAGAGAGACAGGTGACGTTTCGACGATGTCCAAGAGAATCAATCGATTCTACGATTGAACTAATACCTATCAATTTTAACGCTCTATTTTGTACCCTATCAAGTAGGCGCAAAGATGTTTGAGAAGCACCTGACTAGATATGAGTGTTATACTCCAGTTTTGGGTGGATGAAGGCCTTATAAATTGTAGCCAAATCAGAGGGGGTGAAGAACTTCCTGCATCGTCTCAAGAAACCTAAGCATTTAGCAGCGTTTTTGGCGACTTCAAATATGTGGTCGTTCCAACGAAGATCATCGTTTACACACATACCAAGTACTAACAGCTTTTCGGTTTCTTCGATGCAGGTATCATTCATGGATAATGGCAATGGGGGAATGTTAAGCTTCAACGACAAGAGACAGCATTGAGTATTCGAGGCATTGAATTCTACTCGGTTCATAAGACCCCATGCAACAATGCTGTCAAGGTCAGAATTCAATGAGCTTATCATACGCAACCGTTCCAGTTCCACATCCGAAGGGCAGGGACGTGAATTTGGAAACGAATATGAAAAGCTGAGGGTCGAGTCGTCAGCAAAACAGTTAAGCGGATTAGAAGTTTCAGACAAGAGATCATGAATAAAAATGAGGAAGAGAGTCGGAGACAAAACAGAGCCCTGCAGCACACCAGCATTTATTAAGTGGGTATCAGACTTGAAGCCATCCAACACAACTTGTATTGAACGGTCGGAAAGGTAATTTCTAATCCAACGAAGAAGAGACTCATCGATACCAAAAGCACGCATTTTCGATAAAAGAGCCTGATGCCAAACTCTATCAAATGCTTTAGAAATATCAAGCGCAATAATCTTACATTCTCCAAAACAATGTAAAGATTGGTTCCACTTTTCGGTGAGATAAGCCATCAAATCACCAGTGGACCGTTTGCTACGAAAGCCGTACTGACGGTCATTAAGAAGCTTTCGTTCTTCAAGATATTTCATAAGTTGACGGTTTATCAACGTTTCCATGACCTTGGAAAGAAGGGACGTTAGTGCAATTGGACGGTAATTGGAAGGGGAGGGAGATTCGCCTTTTTTAGGGACGGGCTGGACAAATGCAGTTTTCCATCTGCTCGGAAAAATCCCAGCAGAATAGGAAAGATGGAAAAGTTTACGCAGTGGTTTTGCCAGCGTAGAAGAACACCTCTTCAGAATAACGGCGGGGATACCATCTGGACCAGCGGATTTATGTATGTTGAGATCTTTGAGGACTCTCGCAACCGAGCGAGTTCGAAAAAATATCTGCTTCATCAAAGAATTTGCAGAATCGAGCTCAGGCGGAGCCAATATGCTATGAGGAAGTGTCGAGTTGGCAGCAAATTGAGCTGCTAGCAAATTGGCTTTGTCGATGGAACTGACATACGGAGAGTCATTGAAGACGAGCGTTGGGACCGATGACGTGGTCGAGTTCTTAATGTTCTTGACAAAAGACCAAAAGTTTTTACTTCCTTTTGGACACAATAGTATTTTTTGCCTTACTTTTTGGTCATGTAAAAGCTTAGTCCTTTGTATTTGAGCATTACAGATATTTCTAGCCCGTTTGAACAAATTTCGGTTTTCTACAGTAGGGTTATCTTTAAATTTTCGAAAACTACTTTCTCGATCCCCAATCGCCTCTTTACAGCTTGAATCAAACCACGAATTCTCTTTGGGGATGATACTTTTTAATCTGTGAGGAACAAAATTTCTCATGCCGTTGAGAATTACGTTAGATATCATATCAGCTGATGCATCAACGTTTCCGTCGAGAAAGCACAATGACCAATTAAAATTTCGAAAGAAATTATTCAGGCCGTCCCAATTGGCTTTCTCGTATTGCCACACTGTTCTTTTGGGGACTTTATCTTTTTTTACCGTGACAGAAGACGAAAAATCTACCGATATGACACAATGGTCCGATTTGCCTAAAGGAGATGATACTATAACCCTATATTTTTCGGAATGAGAAGTCAGAAATAGGTAAAGAGTGCTAGCCGCATGGCCTTCAATATCTGGAACCCGAGTGGGCTCATCAACAAGTTGAGTTAATTCGTTAAACTCGGCGAAGATCTCAACACATTTTCCTTCGGGTGTTGTCTGGCCAGAATGTCGAAGCCAACCTGAATTGTGTTCATTGAAATCGCCCGCAATTGCGATTTCAGTGTGAGGATAAAGGGAAACAATTCTTACTATGGAGTCAGATAGCGCATCAAACTCGCTAGAGGTTGAATTACTATCCAAATTGGGGCTTCTGTACATAAAACAATAATGAATGATATGCTTACGGACGGTGAATTTTAACCACATGAAATTAAAGTTCGTATTAGAACAAAGGCCGCATTGTGGTAGAAGCTGGTAAGCAATATCATTTCGAACATAAACGGCGAGGCCATGGGAGGAAAAGAATAGTGGCACTAAGCTATATCCAGGCAGGTTGAATTCTGAGGGATCAGAACCAACAAATAAAGATCAAACGGAGAATAACTCTTGCCAACCGTTGCTTCTTTGGGTTAAGAAGGCAATTGAGAAACAAAACCCTCTCTAGAAAAACCAAGGTGACCTTGTATAAGACCTTAATCATCCCAGTCCTGCTGTACGGCGCGGAAGCATGGACCTTATCGAAAACGGATGAGGAAACTCTTGGTCGTTTCGAAAGAAAAATTCTCCGAATGATCTTTGGTCCCGTATGCGAAGACAATGTGTGGAGAAGAAGATACAACAACGAGCTGTATGAGCTGTACCGCGACATGGGCATAGCCAGAAGAGTACGCATCGCGAGGCTACGATGGTTGGGCCATGTAGAGCGGATGGACCCAAACGCTCCGGCTCGTCGGGTGTTCGAAAACACATTGCAGGGAAATCGCGGAAGGGGAAGACCTCGTCTTAGGTGGCGCAATCAAGTGGATGAAGACATCAACCGACTTGGAGTGCGAAACTGGAGAGAGCTCGCCCGAGATCGAAATCGTTATAGAAGGATGTTGGTTGAGGCCCAGGTTCACCCCGAACTGTAAAGCCCACCTAAGTAAGTAAGTAAGAACCAACACCCACCTGTGTTTCACTTAGTGCCAAAACAGCTGGCCTGCATTTTGCAGTGTGAGCGTACACAGCAAAGAAATTCGATCGCAACCCCCTAATGTTGCTAAAATCGACCCGAAATTTACCCGACATCACCATTCACAAAAACACACAAAACAAAATATCGAACGCAGACGCTATCTAAGTAAACTTCCATTAAAGAAATTCTGAACTTATTCTTAAAAGAATTGACAATCAGGATTTGAACATTAAACGGCTAAGTGAAGAAGTCGCTCTTAAGAAACAATGATGGACAGAGCACTAAAAATTGAAACATGGAATGCAAACGGTCCTTTACACCATTTATCAGATTTAAAAATCTTCTTAGACATCGAACACATAGATGTTTGTCTAGTGTCCGAAACTCATTTCCCAAGTGGACTGGTTCTTGATGATTTAATATCAAACTATACATGCTACCACTCTCCTCCAGCTGATAAGGCTGGTGGTGGATCGGCAATCCTGATAAAAAAGAGCTTAAAATACTATGGAGAAGCTATGTTTACAGACGAGAATATGCAAGTAACAGTAATTAGTATCAGTATGAAAAAGAAAGAAGACTTCAAGTTGGTATCAACATACTGTCCGCAAAGGCGTTCCTCGACTGAAGATGATTATACAGAACTGCTAAATCTACTAGGACATAACTTCCTTGTCTTACGGTGACTTCAATGCTAAGCACGCCCATTGGGCTAAGCGCCTGAAAAGACCGCTGTTACAAAACCCGCCGATAAAATCTCTAGGCGGGATTTGGATCGGAAATCCGAAAGAAGAAGCTAACCTGTTTGCAGAATATCTTTCGAATGTTTCTGAGGCATTCCCAGCAAACACATCTGAAAACAGCTTACAGTTTATTGATAAAGTAGATGAAGCTGACATACCAATTGTCACACTCAAGGAAATAAAAAGTAAGTGTCGAAATCAACTATCTAACAAAAAATCACCTGGGTACGATCTAATGTCATAGAAGAAAGAGATCTAATCCCAAATCATCAGTTTGGATTTAGAAATAAACATTCCTTCATAGACCAAGTTCATAGAATAACGGATGCAATTGAAAAGCATTAAAAGAAAAACAAGTATGTTCGGATATATTTTTAGCATTTGACAAGGCATGAGGGGCTAGAGTACAAACTACAAAACTAAAATCTTATATCACAAACCAGCTCTTCAGAGATCAAGAATATTCAAAACTAAGGAAAATACAAGCCAGTGTTCCACAAAGAACCGTCCTTGGACTTACCCTGTATTTGGATATTCCAGTGAATAACAACACCATTATGGCTACTTTTGTCAAAGCTGCTGAGAAATTGCAAAATGCCGTCGACACAGTTAGTGAAGCTCAATGAAGCTAAATCTACACATGTAAACTTTTCAAATAAAAAGTTAAGCTAAGTTAAGCGAACAAGCATTGAAAATCAAAACAACATCGTGTCAATGTCATCGAGAAACGTCACCCAAATGTCATCAATTAATGGAAGCAGAAAGCTTATCGCTAATAAGAAATATCAAAGGAAAAACTTTTGCAACGAAGACGCCTATAGGCGCATCCATTTTAAGAGCATATTTCGAGAATCAGTTAAATACTGAACTCTTCTCCCAACCAATTCAATACGCTTAGCCAAATCTCCAAAGTCAAATATTAGATGACGAAATAAAACTATTGGAAGAAGAATCTGCTGTAGCCAAAGCCAAAGAAAACAAGGCTCCCGGAGTCGATCGCATGCTAAATGAATTTCTCTAATTCTCAACAAAATAATTCTTAATACACCTCACAAAAGTGTATAATAATATCTTCAATCCAGGAGAAACACCAGAAGCCTTTAGAAAGTCAAATATATTCCCTTTATACTAAAAGGGAGATAAAACGATGCATATCCTTCCTCAACACATCGCTGAAAATTTTTATGGAAATCCTTAGATGCCGCCTCAGAACATAGATCGAAAATAACCACCTTCTTAGCGAATTTCTAGTTGCATTCAGGAAAGGATATTCCACTGTCGACCATATATTTAGTTTGACCAATATTGCAGAAACGTTTTTTCACAGACAAAAAAAAACTATACGCTTTTTCCGTAGACTTCCGATGTGCCTTCGATTCTATCGACAGAAAAGCTCTAATTTTTAAATTGTTTAGAGATGGAATTTCGCTTGCTTGGAAAGATGATTGAGAACATATATAATGAAACACTTTACGCAGTCTGAAATTGGCAAAGTCTCTCAGATTGATTCTCCGCGTCCGTAGGGTTGAAGCAAGGATGTAATCTCAGCCCATCCCGTTTTAGCCTCTATATCGAAGACTTGATCATAGACTTGCCTTGTGGCATAATGATATGTTGTGCAGACCCAACATTTAATACCAATTTCCTAATCGGAAACGTGCAACCGAAAACACAAGCGGCGACACTTTAATGTACATCTATTGAAAGGCGTTACTTGTAAGTGAGTGTGAGTGAGTGTAGAAATATACCAGGAAGGGAATGCTTGAGAGCAAAATACTGGATTGGTCTCCAATGTGGAACAAACTGGAACGCTCTAGATGTAATGTTATTCTATATAAATTGGCCGCTGTTGCAACCAGAAGTCAGTTTTCATTTTAGAGTAATAATGTTAATATTGATTTTTGTTTACAAGTGATAGTGCAAAGATTGAGTTGAGATCGAATAAAGTATATATCGAATATAAGTGGTAAAATTAAATTGAAAGGAAAAGTTTTATTATTACGAACTAAGCGCACGTTACATTGGTGTCAGAAGTGTAAATAAAACTTATTTGATAAAAAAAAATTTCAGTGAAAAGCTTGAAAGCTATATAAATCTCAGATCCCCTATGGAAACAAAAGAGCAAATCGACCTTGAAGTAGAACAATTCATTGCCGATGTTCAACAAGCTGCAGAAGAAAGTACAGCAACTTGCTCGAGTAGGAGACAAACTGAAACAAAATACCCTGTCGAGATAAAAGAGTTGATATTGGAGAAAAGAAAAGCTCGAAGAAAATGGCAAAATACTAGATTTCCAGACGACAAAGCAGCGTTTAACCGTCTAAGCAATGAATTGAAAAAACAAATCTACGAATTAAAAAATGATTCATTAAGTAGATTCCTGAAAAGTTTAACGACTGATGCTTCAATCGATTATTCGCTCTGGAAAGCAGCTTAGCACCTGAAAGACCGCAGTTACAAAACCCGCCGATAAAATCTCTAGACGGGAATAGGATCGGAAATCCGAAAGAAGAAGCTAACCTGTTTGCAGAACATCTTCCGAATGTTTTTAAGCCATTCCCAGCAAACACATCTGCACACCTTAAAGTAGATGAAGCTGACATACCAATTGTCACACTCAAGGAAATAAAAAGTATGTGTCGAAATCAAATATCGAACAAAAAATCACCTGGGTACGATCTAATAACTGCTCAGGTTAAGAAAGAAATGCCATCAAAAGCCTTCATAAAACTCCAATCCTTACTAATATTATAAATGTGAAAGTCATTCTGTCTGTCCGACTTTCTATGTTACCGTCTCCCGTACAAACTACTAAACTGATTGATATGAAATTTTGTACAGAGACAGTTTCGAGCCAGACGAAGGACATAGGCTATATATTTTATCCCTAAATTCCCACGGGAGTGGGAACGCACACGGGAACTTTGACACTATTGCACCGATTTCAAAAATTATTCCACCGTTAGAATGATACACTATCCATGAGTAACATCAACTGTAAGTTATCCCATTATTCCAACGGGAACGGTCCCCATATTCTCACGGGAATGGGAGTCTTTACTTATATCATAATTCTGTCTGTCTATTTTTAAACCTATTTATATGAATTTTGGTACAGAGATATTGTCTTGAGCCTGAAGATGGACATATAGGCTATATATATTATGCCTGTATTCCCACAAGAACGCAAACGTAAACGGGAACCTAGAAAATAGTGAACTGATTTCATGAATTATTTCCCCGTTAGAATGTTACACTATTTCAAAGTAACATTAACTTTAATTTATCCCCATTATCCCATGGGAACGGAAGTACGTACTAAAATTATGAATTATAAAAATTATCAACTCCGTCTGTCTGTTTTTCTTTGTTACCATCTACCGCCCAAACTATTGAACATATTTGTATGAATTTTGTTGCAGAGATAGTCTTGAGCCTGAAAAATGACATGGGCTGTATTTTTTATCCCAATATTCCTACGGGAACGGCAACGTACCTTGAAACTACTGGATCGATTTCAAAAGTTCTTTCCCCGTGAGGTGATTTCTGTCAAATTGTCGATTACACAGTTGACCAGAGAAGAAATTTCTATCTTGATCTTCAAATAAATATTGGCAATCGGTAATGACTGTGTGAAAAGTCGATTTTGGCGCCGACTAATGAGATAGCTAACCATATCAACTATTAAATTATGTTAGACGTATTGGGGGATGTTGTCGAATATCTATCAGAAGCAAGTCACATCATACCCTATAGAGTTTCTCAATTCCTTAGAATTATCTGGAGTGGCTGCAAGTTGGTGTTCCAGTGCCAATAATGAGTAATCTAGAATTGTACACAGCTACAAATTACTCATTTGAGATGCGGCATTATTATTATTATTATTATTATTCTTTATTTTTTCAATCAAATGTACAATATGACGTAAAGAATACGGACATGGCTAATCTACCTGCATTTATTCAACTATGGTTTTACATTTTTCAAATGAGAAAGCGAGAATATTTTCAATTCCTCTACAATTTTAATGATTTGCAACATAAACAAGAGATCAATTTTAACAGTGATTTGAAACACAAAAAGTAAAAATTTTGAAATGATTTAAAACATAAAAGTGTATTATTGCATAAAGCAAAACTCAAACTCAAAAACTATTTCGGTACGTTAGGGCATGCTTGCAGAATTTGTAAAATATAGACCATCCTCTAGCACCATTAAGTAATTCGTGGAAACTATTGAGAGACAAAAAACTTTCTTGGAAATACAGTCGACGAATTTCTTGCAAAATTGGACAAACTGCGATAAAATGATAGACATCTTCTAACTCACGTCTGTTACAAAGATCGCAAATTTGCGGAAGATCAATTCTGTGAGGGATGAAATTAAGGTTAAAAATTTAAACCCTAGCTTTGAAAACCATGCTTATCAGCTCTGATGAGTTCTTATCGTTGAAGTAGTTCTCTGCGGTAGGCAACCGGTGATTTAGATTCCTGTAGATAGTTCTGGAAGAAGACGATGATGCTCTGGTAAGGTGCTGATCAAAAAGACTGGCGTCTATTTTTGAAATAATGTTGGCAAAAATGTCATTCCACTCGTACAGATTTGCTTCGGTTACTGAATACGTGAGATCATTGGATAGAGCATATTGATTCCATTCCACGAAAGGTGATGCATTTGCTTGCAGCAGTCTCAACATTATTTTTTTATGGAGACTGTTGTCACTCCTTCTTATCACTCCTAATGTAAATTGGTGGTAGCCCTGTTTCGACGTGTATGGCGTTGGTTGGTGTGGAATTTGGTAATCAAAAGATACGTTTAAAAAAATTTCTTTGCACCTTCTCAAATTCTTCAATGGGGGTAACTCCGAAAGCCTGAATTCCATAGCACACACAACTGTTAATAATCGCATTAAAAACTTTAAATTTAAAGGAATGATCAATGTCTTGTTTCGCAAAAAATGTGGGCCACATTAGATTCAGCGCAAGCGTAGCTTCACTGCTTTTTTCCTTAATATGCTTATTAAAATTTAAATTGTATGTTAGGTGAACTCCAAGGTACTTAAATTCACGTACAGTGTTGATTAGCTCACTACCAAGCCGCCACGTTTCTTCAGGAGCTCCATTTCTTTGTCTGTTTTCGAAAACCATGGCCTTTGTTTTCTGGACGTTAATGCGAAGGTCCCATGTTCGACAATATTCTTGCAGTTTATTTATATGGAGCAGTAACGAAAACGGATTGTCAGCCAGTAAGACCAGATCATCTGCATAAAGTAAAACTTTGATGAGAGTTCCCGCGAAGATTACACCACCCGGTAGGATGTTTGAGACGTTATCGATAAACAGTGCGAATAACAGCGGGCTTAAAATGCATCCTTGAGGAACGCCTGCGGTAGTTTCAAACCAGTTCGAGAGCTTGGATCCATCCCACACCGCTGCGTTTGAAGTCTATCTGTTCACTGTATCGAATGCAGCTTTAAAATCAACAAAACAGACATACAGTTTTTGTTTTTTTCAATGCGATTCTTAGCTGTGCTGGTCAGAGCGAAAATGTGATCGATTGAAGTAAATCCTGGTCGAAAGCCAGCTTGGAAAACACTAAGTAGATTAGCTCCTTCAATCCAGCTATAAAGTCGTTCATATAAAATTCTAGCAAAAATCTTTCTCAGGGAGTTAAGAATCGATATTCCTCTATAGCTCTCAGGTAGAGAAGAGTCTCCTTTCTTAAAGATGGCGAAAATAAAAGCTTTGGTGAAATCTGACGGAACGCAAGCATTGTCATAGAGGAGGTTAAAAAAGTCCAGAATGTAGTTTTTCAGAACATCGTTAGAATTTTTAAAAAAACTCGACTGGTATTCCATCACTTCCAGGTGCTTTGTTGTTTTGATGATGCCGCATTATAAAAATTTTTATAATGACTGGAACAGCGAAATTAGAAATCTATTGATTCCCCGTATTTCTTTAATTCCCACTGATTAGTCATTTTAGTTTAAAAGAGTGTATCAAACTCGCAAAACCTTTTTATTTGACAAAAGATGGAAAAAGTAAGAATGTCGTGTGCAAAAATGTACTCAAATAAAATATAACAATAGTTTACTAAAACGCATGAATGTGTCTTTTGTCTTATTTGCAAAATAATTAGCCTAAAAAATTTAAAAATGCTGCCGGAAGTCACTATTCCACGCGGGCGAAGTCGTGGGCACAGCTAGTTTATAATAAATGCATGCCTAAAGACCCACTATGTCCCACATCATTGGAAAATTGCTGAAGTAATCGTTATACCAAAGGAAGGTAAGCCACCAACGGAAGTGACGTGTTACAGACCAATATCGCTTATACCAATTATGGCAAAATTCTTTGAAAAATCTAATCCCAAATCATCAGTTTGAATTTAGAAATAAACATTCCTTGATAGACCAAGTCTTTTTTTTTCAATTTAATTCTTTACTAGGAACAATACAGTAAAACATTTGTCTTTTATAGTATTGTAACGTGCGCTTAGTTCGCAAAAATAAAACTTTACCTTTCAATTTAATTCTACCACTTTATATATATCGAATGACATTTCATCTAGAACTCTCCAGTAATTTCCACATGGTCTCCACTCTCCGCTCCTGTCAAACATTTCCTCTCCTGGTATATTTCTACACTTACACTAGTGTTGCCACTTGTGTTTTCGGTTGATGGTTTTCGATTAGGAAATTGGTATTAAATGTTAGGTTCGCGTTACACTGCCCCCTCCTTAAGATTGCTCGTCCCGAATAATTCCATCTGCAGCTTCGCCACTATATCGATGCAGCCGGTCACAATGAACTACTTTTAATTTACCTCTTAGTCCTCTTTGGATGCTGTAAACCACGTCGTTAATCCTCGTGACAACAGAATAAGGACCTTTCCAGTTCTGCTGAAGTTTCGGTGACAATCCCTTTTGACGATGAGGATTATAAAGCCACACACGATCTCCTGCTTGGAATCCTGCCGTTGTCGCTTTTGTTTCGTACCGTGTCTTCATCCGGTCGCTGTAGGTTTTCATCCGTTCCCTTGTTCTTTTATGGATGTCAGCGAGTCTCTCTTTGAATTTGTCCACATACTCGTTGGTGTCCTGTGGCTCCTCTGTGGGGCATCAAAATTTAAGTTCGCTGGGCCGCCGCATGGTTTTCCCGAACAGAATGTCAGATGGTGTTTGTCCTTTCGAGCTATGTACTGCACTTCTATAGGCCATCAGGAATAGCGGTACGTGCCTATCCCAGTCTCTTTGGTAGTCGCCTACGACCTTGGTGAGGTGTTCTTTCAAGGTCCGGTTGAATCTTTCAACAATCCCATCAGATTGTGGATGAAGCGGTGTGGTTCTAGTCTTCTTAGTGCCAAGTAGTCCGCACACTCCTAGGAAGATGTTTGACTCAAAGTTCCTCCCTTGGTCGGAATGGAGTTCCATAGGCACGCCAAACCTACTCACCCAGTTAAACACAATCTGGTCGACCACCGTTTTGGCTTCTTGATTTGGGATGGCATACGCCTCAGGCCACTTGCTAAAATAATCCATTACAAGCAGAATGTACTTGTTTCCAGCGTTGGTCTCTGCGGAAAAGGCCCAGCCACATCTACTGCAATCCTCTCAAAAGGCGATCCAACGTTGTACTGATGCATCTTACCTTGAATCTTCCTACCAGGTCCTTTGGTTGCAGCACACTTGTCACATGTTCGGCACCACTTCTCCACGTCATCTGTAGCATGTAACTAGTAGAACCGATGTCGCACCTTCTCCAGTGTTTTGTTAACTCCCAGGTGGCCTCCAGAAGGTCCGTCGTGCATCTCCCGAAGAACTTCACTGACTTTCGATTGCGCTACGATCAGCTGCATCACATATGATTTACCGTCAGCGGCCTCCCATCTTCGCCTGAGGACACCTTCTTGCACATATAGTGAGTCCCACTGTGCCCAATAGGCTTTGAGAACTGGACTCCTGTCAGAAATGTCTCCCCATTCAGGTTTCTCTTCATTTTCTTTCCATGCGAGAATGGGTTCGATATCTGGATCCTCCTGTTGAGCAGTCCTCACTTCCTCATTGCTCCATCCGCATTTTGGGTCGGCTCTTATTCGCTGAGCGGTAATATTTTCTTCTTTGTCTTCTTGTCGCCTACAATGCTTGCAATCCACTTTGCAAGGTCTTCGGGATAATGCGTCGGCGTTGGAGTGCAGCTTTCCTCTACGGTGTTTAATCTGGAAATCATAAGTCTGCAGTCTTTCTATCCACC
Organism: Melanostoma scalare; assembly: GCA_949752695.1. NCBI lineage: Eukaryota > Metazoa > Arthropoda > Insecta > Diptera > Syrphidae > Melanostoma > Melanostoma scalare. The sequence goes on from OX456985.1 coordinate 120,479,453, forward strand.
TTGCGACTTGACCTTCTTAGTTTTTGAAGTTCAACAGCCAGTTCAGAGCACCATGGTCTGTCCACAGAAAGAATTTCTGTCCATAGATGTACTTATGGATGTGCTTTGTTGCCAAGATAAGAGCTAGCAGTTCCCTTCTGGTCACGCAGTAGTTTCTTTCGGGTTTCGAGAGGACCTTGCTGTAGTATGCCACCACTTTCTCTTTGCCATCATGCACTTGGGATAGTACCGCCCCGATTCCAACGTTGCTGTTACGTTTTTTCCATCACCTTAGAGCCAAAACTCAAAGATCAAATGTCAGTAGCCAAATCCAACGGGACAAAACCCACGAGCGAAATAAGGAACATCAAACCATTGGTCTAATTCTAGATTCGGTGCTCATACTAAAAGCACTTACTATGATTAGACCTTGTCTATTGAAAATAGAAAGGGATGGGAGGAGGATAGGAGGGTCCAGCATATTATTCGCAGCCTGCTGGGAGGCTAAAATTTAAGGCCCTTGGTGAGGCCGCTTTGTTTTTTATACTTACTTTTATGTGATTTCTTACTCCACACTTCAGAAATTATATTATGTACCAAAAGTTCTTTTTTAAAAATATATTTTATTTACTGGGTTCTGAGGAACCGGTTTTATGACAACTTCTTCTGAATTGACTTACTTTGCTAACCTACTCTATTTTATATCTTATTCTACTTACGGAACTTATTCTACTTTGGCCTCATGACCGCCAGCTGGTGTCGTCATTCGCCAGTCATCGTTTTAGTTCGCAGTCATCATTTTTGTTTTCAAACCACTGTGCCAATTGCATATATGGGCTGCAGGTGTTTCATTTAAACCAATGTGTATTTGGGTCATAGTCGATTGGTTGTTTACTTTTTTGTATTCCCACAATGTCTTTTGTTTGACATGTGGGTCAATCAATCAATCGAACTATGACTATACAACACTCCTCCCCATCGTAAAAAAGTGTCTTATTTCCGTTTTGGAGAGACGGAAATTGTTTCTTTGGGTGGTTGTTAGTGATCTACACTTTTGTTAGACAAGGTTTAATTTTGAGAAACTGGCAGGGTTCTTTTGTTTTTTTAAACTGGCGATCTCTCATGGAGAGTTTATTAGTGGTTGATGAATACTGGACTTTTGGCTTCTGTATGTTCTTCCTTCTAATTCTTGCCTTTGGCGCGAATTCAGCTTAGGTTGGAATAGGTCTATGAGGTGTCAAATAAAGTTCCCTTATTTTAGTCACTTAAATTGTTGTTTAATTTTTATTTAATATACATTAATTTATAACATAAATTTCTTTCTTAGATTAATTTCAATATCAATTATTGCATTTATTTGATTTTTTTCGTACTTAAATTGTTGTTTGTTAATATACATTAATTTATAACATATTTTTTTTTCTAAGATTAATTTGAATATCAATTATTGCATTTATTTGATTTTTTTCGTACTTAAATTGTTGTTTATTTTAATATACATTAATTTATAACATAATTTTTTTTCTAAGATTCCGTCCGTCCGTCCATCTCCCGAAGAACTTCACTGACTTTCGATTGCGCTACGATCAGCTGCATCACATATGATTTACCGTCAGCGGCCTCCCATCTTCGCCTGAGGACACCTTCTTGCACATATAGTGAGTCCCACTGTGCCCAATAGGCTTTGAGAACTGGACTCCTGTCAGAAATGTCTCCCCATTCAGGTTTCTCTTCATTTTCTTTCCATGCGAGAATGGGTTCGATATCTGGATCCTCCTGTTGAGCAGTCCTCACTTCCTCATTGCTCCATCCGCATTTTGGGTCGGCTCTTATTCGCTGAGCGGTAATATTTTCTTTGTCTTCTTGTCGCCTACAATGCTTGCAATCCACTTTGCAAGGTCTTCGGGATAATGCGTCGGCGTTGGAGTGCAGCTTTCCTCTACGGTGTTTAATCTGGAAATCATAAGTCTGCAGTCTTTCTATCCACCTTGCGACTTGACCTTCTTAGTTTTTGAAGTTCAACAGCCAGTTCAGAGCACCATGGTCTGTCCACAGAAAGAATTTCTGTCCATAGATGTACTTATGGATGTGCTTTGTTGCCAAGATAAGAGCTAGCAGTTCCCTTCTGGTCACGCAGTAGTTTCTTTCGGGTTTCGAGAGGACCTTGCTGTAGTATGCCACCACTTTCTCTTTGCCATCATGCACTTGGGATAGTACCGCCCCGATTCCAACGTTGCTGTTACGTTTTTTCCATCACCTTAGAGCCAAAACTCAAAGATCAAATGTCAGTAGCCAAATCCAACGGGAAAAAACCCACGAGCGAAATAAGGAACATCAAACCATTGGTCTAATTCTAGATTCGGTGCTCATACTAAAAGCACTTACTATGATTAGACCTTGTCTATTGAAAATAGAAAGGGATGGGAGGAGGATAGGAGGGTCCAGCATATTATTCGCAGCCTGCTGGGAGGCTAAAATTTAAGGCCCTTGGTGAGGCCGCTTTGTTTTTTATACTTACTTTTATGTGATTTCTTACTCCACACTTCAGAAATTATGTTATGTACCAAAAGTTCTTTTTTAAAAATATATTTTATTTACTGGGTTCTGAGGAACCGGTTTTATGACAACTTCTTCTGAATTGACTTACTTTGCTAACCTACTCTATTTTATATCTTATTCTACTTACGGAACTTATTCTACTTTGGCCTCATGACCGCCAGCTGGTGTCGTCATTCGCCAGTCATCGTTTTAGTTCGCAGTCATCATTTTTGTTTTCAAACCACTGTGCCAATTGCATATATGGGCTGCAGGTATTTCATTTAAACCAATGTGTATTTGGGTCATAGTCGATTGGTTGTTTACTTTTTTGTATTCCCACAATGTCTTTTGTTTGACATGTGGGTCAATCAATCAATCGAACTATGACTATACAACATTCCTCCCCATCGTAAAAAAGTGTCTTATTTCCGTTTTGGAGAGACGGAAATTGTTTCTTTGGGTGGTTGTTAGTGATCTACACTTTTGTTAGACAAGGTTTAATTTTGAGAAACTGGCAGGGTTTTTTTGTTTTTTTCAAACTGGCGATCTCTCATGGAGAGTTTATTAGTGGTTGATGAATACTGGACTTTTGGCTTCTGTATGTTCTTCCTTCTAATTCTTGCCTTTGGCGCGAATTCAGCTTAGGTTGGAATAGGTCTATGAGGTGTCAAATCAAGTTCCCTTATTTTAGTCACTTAAATTGTTGTTTAATTTTTATTTAATATACATTAATTTATAACATAAATTTCTTTCTTAGATTAATTTGAATATCAATTATTGCATTTATTTGATTTTTTTCGTACTTAAATTGTTGTTTATTTTAATATACATTAATTTATAACATATTTTTTTTTCTAAGATTAATTTGAATATCAATTATTGCATTTATTTGATTTTTTTCGTACTTAAATTGTTGTTTATTTTAATATACATTAATTTATAACATAATTTTTTTTCTAAGATTAATTTGAATATCAACGAATTTATTTAGTTAATACTAGTTGTACTATATTTAATTATCATTAATTTAATAAAAATTTTATTTTACATTATTGTATGTTTATCATTATATTCGTTTCTTATGTTTTATATTTTTTTTGTTTATATGTATATATTTTCATCTTTATATAAGTGCAAAGATTATCTGTTGACCTCCTTTTTTTTATTCTTGTATTTGTCAATGTAAATTTATTTTTGACTTTTAACTTTAAATTATGTAGTATTTGTGGTATTATTTGATAGTTTTGTTTAACTTTTGTTCAAGTTACATTTTACTTCTTTTTTTTTTGTTTTAATATTTTAATAAATTTCTTTATTCTTCCCTTTGTTTAAGTAAACATGTATTTGTTTATGTTCATTGAATATTCTTGAGTACAATAATTTTACAGGAATTTTGTTTTAAATATTGTTATTATTTTTGTTTTTAAAAGTGTAAGTTTAGGTACATATTAATTGTATTTGATATCAAAAATATAGAAAAAAAAAATTTTTTTCTTTTTTTTTTTACAAGTGTGTATTTATTTATTAATTTTTCTTTAATATTCTTAACTCTATTGTTACATTTATTAATGAAAGTTTATTTCTTAATTAACATAACATAATACAAGTTTTAAAATTTCTTTTTGATAGTATGTAGATATGTAACAAAGTATATTTAAATTTAAACTATTACAAAAGTTTTATTCTGTTCATTTAAATATTAAGTCCTATGATATATTTTTATTCCTTGTAATTTATTATGAATTTATCTTGTGTTTACTTATAGTGAAAAGGTTTAAAAAAAAAAAAAAACTTTAACCAACAAAAAAAAATTTGTTGATGATAAATTGTTTATATGTATAAAAAAAAAATTTTGTATGCATATATATGTGCATATGTATGTTTGAAGAATATTAATTTCTTTTAAATTTAACTTTTGTAGTTTATTTGTATACAGATATATTTTGAATATATATTAAAATCAATTTTAATTTTTTATGTTTGGTATATTTGTATACAAATATAAAAAATTTTTTTTTTTTTTGTCTTCTCAAAAAGAAAGAATTTTATTTTTGAAGATGTTAATCTGTGTGTGTTATTTTGTATGTGTATATGTTTAATGTGTGTGTATTGTTGTTTTAAGTGTATGTTTCTTGGAGCTCCTTAGGTCTCTCTTTTATTTATTATGAATTTTTTTTTTTTTTTACTTTGGGGAATATGTTGAGATCATGTTTGAGAAAAATTAGTTTCATATTTCTTTTTTGTTGTTTTTTTTTAATTTGGGGAATAAAAATTAAATTTTTTTTTTTTTTGATCTCGTAGAATATTTTTTTTTTTTTTGTTTCCCTCTTTTTTCCCTCTTTTCAAAAAACTTTTATTTTTTACATTTGGAACTTTTTATCTGGTAAATCTTTTTTATTTTGAACTCTGGGTAGTCTTTTATTCTGGTGAGGTTTTACTATATTCTATATCCTTGTTTCTTTGGTAAGTATTACTTCGAATTTTTGTAATTCATCGATTAGTAGACTTTCGTTTTTTAAATTCCAATTTTCTTCTGCGGACTTTACTATTTTCGTGTGTTGGGTTATGTCATCTTTATATATTTCCGTTGTTGGGCTAGTGTTAAGATTGTGTTGAGTAAACTCACGTAAAGCATAACATTAATTTTATTCATCTTAAAATGAGAACAAATTTGTATCATTTGAAAGTAAAATGTGTTGAGTCAATTCCCCTTTTCTTCTATCTATAATTATTTCTATATCTGCCTCAAAATATTTGATTGTTCTCATTTCATTACATAACAACATGAACATAAAAACTGTCAACGTTTTTGGCGTGTGCCCTAGTAATCAAAAACCTAAATGCGGTGTTGCATCACATTTCATATGACACCATGACACTCAAATGTCCGACATAAGAAATGTCAATGTTTTTGGCGTGTGCCCTAGTAATCAAAGACCTAAATGCGGTTTCTTTGATAAAAATGTTCTGGTTACTTGAGCTTCAATATTATAATATAATATTGAATTGAATAATAATGAATAGCATTTTGTCAAAAAATTTTTTTTTTGTTTATTTTGTAGTAGGTTGAACAACTTAAGTTTTTTTTTGTTTTGAACTTGAGCTGCTTCATTCTGAATGAAAAAAAATTACCTTTGGTGAAAAATGTCTTGTAGTCTTTGAATATGAGTGAATTTTGCTGATTGGAGATTTAACAAGGTGAAGTTGGTTTTTTTTTTTTTTTGTTGTTCGTAGAAATGTTTTAAACGGTTATTATGAACAGTCACCTGTTTTTTCTTTATTTGAACTACACTATTGACGTCATTGATGATTTTTACTATTGTGTATGGGCCTTTCCAAACTTCGTCCAACTTGTGGTTTTTATTTGGATTCTTGATTAGGATTTTATCTCCTATATGGAAAATATTGGGTCTTAGTTTTGCATCATGGTAGTTTTTGGAAGTTATTTTGCTCTGGAGAAGGTTTTTCCTAGCTATAGTGTAAGTTTTTTGGAGTTTGTGTCTTAGAACATAATAATAATTTTCGTGGTTGTATAGGGGTTCGGGATCTCTTTTTAGATTAGAAGGTACACTAGAAGTAAAACCGTAAAGGCAATCCATTGGGGTTAGTTTGGTTCCCTCATGTATACTATTATTGTATACGAATGCCGCAGTTCTGAGATACTGATCCCAAGTTCTTGGACTGTCGTCACATATAGTACGGAGATATTCCACTAAAGGCCTATGAGCACGTTCAAGCGAACCATTTGATTGTGGGTGGTATGCAGTAGTCTGAAGTTTCTCGATCTGTAGGAGTTTACACACTCTTTTGAATAGTTTCCCTACGAAGTTCACACCTTGGTCGGTTACTAGCTGCTTGGGTATACTTTTTTGTATTCCCACAATGTCTTTTGTTTGACATGTGGGTCAATCAATCAATCGAACTATGACTATACAACATTCCTCCCCATCGTAAAAAAGTGTCTTATTTCCGTTTTGGAGAGACGGAAATTGTTTCTTTGGGTGGTTGTTAGTGATCTACACTTTTGTTAGACAAGGTTTAATTTTGAGAAACTGGCAGGGTTTTTTTGTTTTTTTCAAACTGGCGATCTCTCATGGAGAGTTTATTAGTGGTTGATGAATACTGGACTTTTGGCTTCTGTATGTTATTCCTTCTAATTCTTGCCTTTGGCGCGAATTCAGCTTAGGTTGGAATAGGTCTATGAGGTGTCAAATCAAGTTCCCTTATTTTAGTCACTTAAATTGTTGTTTAATTTTTATTTAATATACATTAATTTATAACATAAATTTCTTTCTTAGATTAATTTGAATATCAATTATTGCATTTATTTGATTTTTTTCGTACTTAAATTGTTGTTTATTTTAATATACATTAATTTATAACATATTTTTTTTTCTAAGATTAATTTGAATATCAATTATTGCATTTATTTGATTTTTTTCGTACTTAAATTGTTGTTTATTTTAATATACATTAATTTATAACATAATTTTTTTTCTAAGATTAATTTGAATATCAACGAATTTATTTAGTTAATACTAGTTGTACTATATTTAATTATCATTAATTTAATAAAAATTTTATTTTACATTATTGTATGTTTATCATTATATTCGTTTCTTATGTTTTATATTTTTTTTGTTTATATGTATATATTTTCATCTTTATATAAGTGCAAAGATTATCTGTTGACCTCCTTTTTTTTTATTCTTGTATTTGTCAATGTAAATTTATTTTTGACTTTTAACTTTAAATTATGTAGTATTTGTGGTATTATTTGATAGTTTTGTTTAACTTTTGTTCAAGTTACATTTTACTTCTTTTTTTTTTGTTTTAATATTTTAATAAATTTCTTTATTCTTCCCTTTGTTTAAGTAAACATGTATTTGTTTATGTTCATTGAATATTCTTGAGTACAATAATTTTACAGGAATTTTGTTTTAAATATTGTTATTATTTTTGTTTTTAAAAGTGTAAGTTTAGGTACATATTAATTGTATTTGATATCAAAAATATAGAAAAAAAAAATTTTTTTCTTTTTTTTTTTACAAGTGTGTATTTATTTATTAATTTTTCTTTAATATTCTTAACTCTATTGTTACATTTATTAATGAAAGTTTATTTCTTAATTAACATAACATAATACAAGTTTTAAAATTTCTTTTTGATAGTATGTAGATATGTAACAAAGTATATTTAAATTTAAACTATTACAAAAGTTTTATTCTGTTCATTTAAATATTAAGTCCTATGATATATTTTTATTCCTTGTAATTTATTATGAATTTATCTTGTGTTTACTTATAGTGAAAAGGTTTAAAAAAAAAAAAACTTTAACCAACAAAAAAAAATTTGTTGATGATAAATTGTTTATATGTATAAAAAAAAAATTTTGTATGCATATATATGTGCATATGTATGTTTGAAGAATATTAATTTCTTTTAAATTTAACTTTTGTAGTTTATTTGTATACAGATATATTTTGAATATATATTAAAATCAATTTTAATTTTTTATGTTTGGTATATTTGTATACAAATATAAAAAATTTTTTTTTTTTTTGTCTTCTCAAAAAGAAAGAATTTTATTTTTGAAGATGTTAATCTGTGTGTGTTATTTTGTATGTGTATATGTTTAATGTGTGTGTATTGTTGTTTTAAGTGTATGTTTCTTGGAGCTCCTTAGGTCTCTCTTTTATTTATTATGAATTTTTTTTTTTTTTTTAATTTGGGGAATATGTTGAGATCATGTTTGAGAAAAATTAGTTTCATATTTCTTTTTTGTTGTTTTTTTTTAATTTGGGGAATAAAAATTAAATTTTTTTTTTTTTTGATCTCGTAGAATATTTTTTTTTTTTTTTTGTTTCCCTCTTTTTCCCTCTTTTCAAAAAACTTTTATTTTTTACATTTGGAACTTTTTATCTGGTAAATCTTTTTTATTTTGAACTCTGGGTAGTCTTTTATTCTGGTGAGGTTTTACTATATTCTATATCCTTGTTTCTTTGGTAAGTATTACTTCGAATTTTTGTAATTCATCGATAAGTAGACTTTCGTTTTTTAAATTCCAATTTTCTTCTGCGGACTTTACTATTTTCGTGTGTTGGGTTATGTCATCTTTATATATTTCCGTTGTTGGGCTAGTGTTAAGATTGTGTTGAGTAAACTCACGTAAAGCATAACATTAATTTTATTCATCTTAAAATGAGAACAAATTTGTATCATTTGAAAGTAAAATGTGTTGAGTCAATTCCCCTTTTCTTCTATCTATAATTATTTCTATATCTGCCTCAAAATATTTGATTGTTCTCATTTCATTACATAACAACATGAACATAAAAACTGTCAACGTTTTTGGCGTGTGCCCTAGTAATCAAAAACCTAAATGCGGTGTTGCATCACATTTCATATGACACCATGACACTCAAATGTCCGACATAAGAAATGTCAATGTTTTTGGCGTGTGCCCTAGTAATCAAAGACCTAAATGCGGTTTCTTTGATAAAAATGTTCTGGTTACTTGAGCTTCAATATTATAATATAATATTGAATTGAATAATAATGAATAGCATTTTGTCAAAAAATTTTTTTTTTGTTTATTTTGTAGTAGGTTGAACAACTTAAGTTTTTTTTTGTTTTGAACTTGAGCTGCTTCATTCTGAATGAAAAAAAATTACCTTTGGTGAAAAATGTCTTGTAGTCTTTGAATATGAGTGAATTTTGCTGATTGGAGATTTAACAAGGTGAAGTTCGTTTTTTTTTTTTTTTTGTTGTTCGTAGAAATGTTTTAAACGGTTATTATGAACAGTCACCTGTTTTTTCTTTATTTGAACTACACTATTGACGTCATTGATGATTTTTACTATTGTGTATGGGCCTTTCCAAACTTCGTCCAACTTGTGGTTTTTATTTGGATTCTTGATTAGGATTTTATCTCCTATATGGAAAATATTGGGTCTTAGTTTTGCATCATGGTAGTTTTTGGAAGTTATTTTGCTCTGGAGAAGGTTTTTCCTAGCTATAGTGTAAGTTTTTTGGAGTTTGTGTCTTAGAACATAATAATAATTTTCGTGGTTGTATAGGGGTTCGGGATCTCTTTTTAGATTAGAAGGTACACTAGAAGTAAAACCGTAAAGGCAATCCATTGGGGTTAGTTTGGTTCCCTCATGTATACTATTATTGTATACGAATGCCGCAGTTCTGAGATACTGATCCCAAGTTCTTGGACTGTCGTCACATATAGTACGGAGATATTCCACTAAAGGCCTATGAGCACGTTCAAGCGAACCATTTGATTGTGGGTGGTATGCAGTAGTCTGAAGTTTCTCGATCTGTAGGAGTTTACACACTCTTTTGAATAGTTTCCCTACGAAGTTCACACCTTGGTCGGTTACTAGCTGCTTGGGTATTCTATATCTTGTAACTATTTGTTCAAAAAATATGTGCGCCACTGTTTCAGCTTCGGCGTTGGGCATAGCATACCAATCGACGAATTTTGTCAGATTATGCTGGAAAGTTACTATGTGCTTGTTTCCGATTTGAGGATCTGGAAGTGGTCCTACAATGTCGAGGTATACCTTGTAAAAAGGTAAATTACAGATGTCTGTTATTACCATTGGCATTCTGGTTTCGAGACTTGACTTCATTTTCTGACATTTTTTGCATTTTTTGATGTAGTTGGCTATATCTTTGAACATATTGGGCCATTTATATTTTTCTCGGATAACACCTTGGTGTCCGCCAAATGGAGAGTTATGGTAATCATTGAGAATTGTGGAAATTTCTTCTTGAGATTTTATGGTTTCATATCTTTTCTTTGTTACTTCTTCTACTGGGTGTATTATAGGAGGGGTATCTAAGTTGGTTTTTTCCGGTTCTTCATCGTTTTTTCGTTTGTGCTCGGGTTACAGCGAGAACAATATTGTTTGAGTTTTTGTCTTTACTATTTCCAGATTTAAAAGTTATTTCTGTCTTTTTGTCAAACGTGTGTTCGATCGAATTATTGGGAATTCTACTAAGCGCGTCAGCGTTAGTATTATACTTCCCGGGTTTGTATTCGATTTTATAATCGAACTCGGAAAGTTTGTGATGAAACCTAACCAATCGGGATGTTGGGTCCTTGACGCTAAAAATGCCTTTTAAAGGTTTGTGATCGGTATATATTGCCACTTGTCTCCCTAGCAGTTAGTACCTATAGTTTTTGGTTGCCCAAACGATAGCTAAAAGTTCCTTTTCGATTGTTGAATAATTTCTTTCGGCTTTGTTTAGGGTTCTACTTACGTATGCGATTGGATGGTCTTTACCGACTTCTCCTTGAGACAATACTGCACCAATTGCGTCATTACTTGCATCAGTGGTTAGGTTGAAAGGTTGTTTAAAATCGGGATATATAAGTATCGGGGGTGAAATGAGCTGGTCTTTAACTTTCTGAAACGATTCTTGACATTTTTCTGTCCAGGTGAATTTTACGTCTTTTCTTAACAGATTTGTCAAAGGTTTAACTACTTTTGAGAAATTCGGAATGAACTTTCGATAGTAATTTGCTAGGCCCAAAAAGGATTGCATTTGTCAAACAGTTTTTGGTACGGGAAAATCTTGTACATAACTGGTTTTACTGGGGTCAGGCTGTGCTCCAGCGGCGGAACATTTATGTCCCAAGTATACAACTTCTTTGCGCAAGAATTGGCATTTCTCCAGCTGTACCTTTAAATTGTGCTCTCGCAACCTATCGAGGACTAGTTGTAGTTTTCTGTTATGATCTACCAAATTCTTACCGTAAACCACGATATCATCTAGGTAAACAAAGCATTCCAGACCTTGCAGGCCGGTTAAGATATAGTTCATTAAACGTTGAAATGTTGCAGGTGCACCTTTTAGACCGAACGGCATCCTTTTGAACTCATAGTGCCCGTAGATGTGGTAAATGCTGTTTTTGCCCTGTCCTTCGGGTCGACCAGCACTTGATGATATCCACTCGCCAAATCTAGCGTGGAAAAATATCTGGCATGTCCTAATTGGTCGAGAATGTCTTCGATTCGGGGTAGGGGAAAAGCATCGCCTATTGTAATTTCGTTGATTTTTCTAAAATCTACAACTACCCTCCATCGTACCTCACCGTTTGGGCCTGCCTTTTTTGGAACTACCAAAAGTGGAGAATTCCAAGGGCTTTTACTGGGTTGCACTATGTTGTTATCAAGCATCTCGGCTAGTTGGTCATTGATGATATCTCGTTGCTTTTCAGGTAACCTATACATTTTGGTGTTGATAGGTGGTTGGTCTTGTTTGGTAGGTATACTGTGTTTTATTGTAGAAGTATACGTAAGCTTATCACCTGGTAGAAAAAATATGTCGTTATATTCCATGCATAAGTTAATGATGGAATTTCTTTCCTCGTCATTTAGTGTTTCATCTAAAATAAGTTGCTCTCTAAGATTCTTTTCTCTGGTATTGTTCGTTGTCACGTTAGTATGGTAACACTTCGGTTCAGGGATACTTACAATATTATTATACGTAATTTTTTTACTCTATTAGATGCAGTACAACTTGTTTGATAGTTGCATTGTGTTCTAGAGTGTTTATGATCGGAACAGACACCTTTTCTCGTCCTCCTGCTTCTATACAATTTCCAAGGAGGACTCCTTTTTGGATATGCTTTGATAAGCAAATCATATCTTCGTTAAGTTTGACCGGTAGTTCTACGATCATTTTTGATCTTTCTGGTATCTGCATTTTTTCTTTTAAAATTATTTTTATTTTACTACTCGTTTCTTCAGAAGTTTTTTCATTTTTATTTTTATTAACCGAACCTCCTAGGGCTGGTTTTTCATTTTTGATTTTACAGTCAGATCCGCTTTGGGTTGACTTATCATTTACATGAATGTTTGAATCAGAGCCGCGTTGGGTTGATATATTATTTATTTTTGAGTCAGATCCGCTTTGGGTTGACTTATTTTTGATTTTTTGATCAGAGCCGCGTTGGGTTGATATATTATTTATTTTTGAGTCAGATCCGCTTTGGGTTGACTTATTTTTGATTTTTTGATCAGAGCCGCGTTGGGTTGATATATTATTTATTTTTGAGTCAGATCCGCTTTGGGTTGACTTATTAGTTTTGATTTTTTGATCAGAGCCGCGTTGGGTTGATTTTATGTTATTTATTTTTGAGTCAGATCCGCTTTGGGTTGACTTATTATTAATTTGTATTTTTGAATTAGAGCCATGATTAATTTGATTAATTTCTGCAAGGTCTATTTTCCTCTTTCCACAAGTGTCTTCGTTACTATGGGAATTGCCATGATTAATACCAGAGCCTCTACGGGTTGGCATTTGTTTCTTTGTTCTGTCGATTACTAACTTTGTAAAACTTGGTTCATCTTGTGTAACGATTGAGGAGGTCTTAGCCATATCAGTAAAACTTTCTGCAAGGTCTATTTTCCTCTTTCCACAAGTGTCTTTTTCCTGATGGCTACAATGAGGTCCATAGGAGTTATCTCCATTTTTTGTACTTGGTAATTCGTGAACCCCTGTTTTTGAATCTAACAGTGGAGTTATATATTCTTGCTTGTGGTGTATGAATTTTTAAATCTTGTTGGGACCCTCCACATTACAGTGTGGCCCAATGAAATTATATCCCAATATTCCGTCATCTGGAATGGGTAATTCATCTTCAACTACTTGAAAGTTGCAAGAAGGTTCCGTGGGTATTTTGAATTTTCCAGTACATTGTCCAAGTGTTTTACCTGAACCAAATGGAGTATTTATGGATACGTTTCTGGTCTTGTCAGTTTTTGTGTTTTGTTTTAACACCTTCCTCCTAATGAGGCTGACTTCAGATCCAGTATCCACTAACAGACGAACGATTTTATTTTTAGTAAAATCTGTTGGGATTTCAACAGAAGGCAATTCATAGTTTTCGGAAAACTGTTGTGTTTCAGAATACCCTTTAAATTTTTTACTATCTATCGTCGAGCCGGGGTTTTTTCGGTCGACGATGAATCGTTTCCCGAATTTTTGTTTTCCCACCTCAGTTTTAAACTACATTGATTAATGGAGTGTGAGTTTCTTCCGCAAAAATCACATTCAGAATTCATTTGAAAAACCCTTGCCCTAGGATTTAATTCGTTCCTATTTTGGGTTGAGAAGTTGGGTTTGAAATTTGGCTCGTTATGAGTATTCCTAAATGGATATGTGTGGTTTTGCTTTGGAACATACTAGTCTCTATTGTTTCTATTCCAGTTGTGATCTGGGAATTTTGTGCTTTGATATGTTGAATTACTTTTTCTACGGCAGAGTCGGGTCTCATGTCCGTAGGTTTTACAGTTTTCACATACGGGTGTATTTTTCCTTTTCAAACAATCCTCGTATGTGTGACCTTTAAACTTGCAAAAACTGCAAGTAATTTGGGGCTTTGATTTGTGTTCTCTACTTTGGCTTTTCTCGAAGTCTTTATCTATTGGAATCGTTGCCTCGGACAAGTATGGTTGAACCATTTGCTTCTGTGCCGCCCCTTTTTGCAGTTTTTCCATCATGAAAGCTTTTTGTAGAATGCCTTCAAAAGTGGGTTCGGATAGCCCTAATAAATACTGCCCTAGATGGGGATTTAGAACCCCACTAGCGAAAGAGGATATGGCAAAATCTTCTAACTGAGTTTTCACAGTGTCCGCATTTTTAAGATATTTTATTTCTGCTGCTTCGCGGCACTGCGCTAACTTGTGGCGAAGTATTGAAGCAAACTCTATTGTACTTTCTTGTCTTTCCTGTTTGCACGATATCAATCCCGTTACTAACTCGTTGTAGTTTTCAACAGGGAGGTATGTCCTACTGAGGAGATCCTCGGCTTCCCGAAAAGTTTCGGGTCTGGCTGTATCTATTAGGTCGTATGCTTCACCTCGCAATCTTGTGGTAAATAAACTTGCAAAAGCTTCCCTTTCCTCCTCTGAGAGACAAAACATCACCTGCCTACAACATCCGATGAATGTTTGTAGTTCTTGGGAGATTTTTGGGGGTCTCTCTCCGGAAAATAAAGGAACGGCCTGAGCCGTAAGCTTGATAACTTTCGTGTAATCCACCGCCATGTTTAAAATAATGGTCTCACTTTCTGAATCAGAAAAGTCTTGGAATTCCAAGTTAGTTGGAGACTGGTCCGTAAAGGAGATTTGGGGTGGAGTTTTTATTTGGGCTATACGATCAGTTAGCTTAGTACTACTTTGATTTAGAAGGATTCCCTGGAAAACAAGAGAATCTGTCTTTAACTTTGCTATTTGTTTCAGCCGTTCAAGCCTTTGTTTTTCTGAAGATGCTTCGAGTTGGTCTAAAGCCAGTAGGGATATATTTCCCGTGGATTGAGCCCTTTCATGAAGTGCTTTGACTTGCTCCAATACGGTCTTTTGTTTGCCGGGTTGGAGAGCAGCAGCTGTTGAGGTTGACGCTTTGTAGACTTTGCGTTGCCTCAGAGTAAGGTAGGTCTCGTTATTTGACTCCTCTGAGTCCGAACTTGACATTTGTTAGGAAAAAACTTTTTGTTTGGTACGGAAATGATGCCTCCTTTTATTTTTTATTGTTTAAACAACATGCGAGTTGCTAAACGAAAATTTAAAATTCGGATTTAATGAGATAAATCTCTAGCATCATCCTACCGGCTGCGCCATTGTTACGTTTTTTCCATCACCTTAGAGCCAAAACTCAAAGATCAAATGTCAGTAGCCAAATCCAACGGGACAAAACCCACGAGCGAAATAAGGAACATCAAACCATTGGTCTAATTCTAGATTCGGTGCTCATACTAAAAGCACTTACTATGATTAGACCTTGTCTATTGAAAATAGAAAGGGATGGGAGGAGGATAGGAGGGTCCAGCATATTATTCGCAGCCTGCTGGGAGGCTAAAATGTAAGGCCCTTGGTGAGGCCGCTTTGTTTTTTATACTTACTTTTATGTGATTTTTTACTCCACACTTCAGAAATTATATTATGTACCAAAAGTTATTTTTTAAAAATATATTTTATTTACTGGGTTCTGAGGAACCGGTTTTATGACAACTTCTTCTGAATTGACTTACTTTGCTAACCTACTCTACTTTATATCATATTCTACTTACGGAACTTATTCTACTTTGGCCTCATGACCGCCAGCTGGTGTCGTCATTCGCCAGTCATCGTTTTAGTTCGCAGTCATCATTTTTGTTTTCAAACCACTGTGCCAATTGCATATATGGGCTGCAGGTGTTTCATTTAAACCAATGTGTATTTGGGTCATAGTCGATTGGTTGTTTACTTTTTTGTATTCCCACAATGTCTTTTGTTTGACATGTGGGTCAATCAATCAATCGAACTATGACTATACAACATTGCTTGCATCTGCGTCGATGATGAATGTTTTGCCAGGTGTTAGATGTACCAGCACTGGATCATTACAGAGGCGGTATTTGAGTTCCTGAAAAGATTTCTCACACTCACCTGACCATTTAAACTGCTTCCCCTTTTCGGTGAGCTGATGCAAACTTTTGGCAACTCCAGCAAAGTACTTAACAAAATGTCGGTAATATGTGGCAAGACCAAGAAAGCTTCGGAGTTGATGTTTGTCCTATGGTGTTGGCCAATTTTAGACGGAGTCAACTTTTTCAGGATCAATCTTCACTAATTGAGAAGAGATGATGTGTCCCAAATACTTAACTTCGGTTTTGAAAAGTGCACATTTTTCTGGATTCAGTTTAAGGTTAGCCTCTCGAAGTCTCTGAAACACGGCTTTTAGGTTCTTGCAATGTTGGTCAAATGTTTTCCCGTAAACAATGACATCGTCCAAGTAGACAAGGCACGCTTTCCACGTCAGTCCTTGAAGAACGCACTCCATCAAACGCTCGAATGTTGCCGGAGCGTTGCATAGCCCAAACGGCATAATTTTAAACTGCCAGAGCCCATTACCTGTAGAAAACGCCGTCTTTTCCCGATTATCAGGGTGGATGTCAACTTGCCAATATCCACTCTTCAAGTCCTGCGTCGAAAACCACTGGGCTCCCTCCATAGCATCCAGGGTATCACTGATTCTCGGCAGGGGATAGCTGTCCTTTTTAGTCACATCATTCAGCCTTCGGTAGTCCACACAAAAACGAGTGCTTCCGTCTTTCTTTTTCACTAGCACCACTGGTGAAGCCCAAGGACTTTTGGAATTTTCAATAAGACCGTCCTTCTTCATTGCTGTTATCAATTCCTCAACCTCACCTTGTTTGGCCAGTGGAAGGCGTCTTGCGGGTTGACGAATCGGTCTTACATCTCCTGTGTTGATGCGATGCTGCACCAACTGTGTTCTACCATATTGTCCCTTTTGCGATGCGAAGATATCAGTGTACTCTTGTAGGAGACTTTCAGCCATCCTTGTTTGTTGGTGATCAAGGTTGGATGAATTCAGTGTTTTAGCTCCTCCTCTCGGGGCTTCGTCTGTGATCTTCGTAATTGCTGCAACCGATTCGCAACGTCCAACGACTTCTCCTTTCTTGAACTTTACATCGTACGGTCTGGTGTTTAGTAATCGTACGGGGACCATTTTGTTTTTCGGTGCTACCAGTGTTTTCCCAATGATGACGCTTTGGGAGGAACACTCTGGGCCTGGTTCCACCATGAGGTATCGAAGGCTTCCAAACTCACCTTCCAGTTTTGTCTAAATGAACACTTCAGAAGAATTAGGCAGAATCAGATCTTTCGTGATGATAGGCTTCAGTGTTAACGTCTTTTCATTCGAATAGGTCATTGGAATTTCTTTATTTTGGTATTTCAAAACTTGATTACCGATATCAAAAATAACTCCGTGCTGTTTCATAAAGTCGATTCCAATGATGCACTCGTCACATATATCTGCCACCAGGAATTGATGAGTAAACACTAGATCGGCCAGTCGGATCTTAAAACACACTTCTCCATATACTCTCGCTGCTCCTCCCGTTGCGGTTCTTAGACGGTAGCTATTGGTGTTATGAAGCCACGTCATTTTAAACAGTTCTAGACGTAGTATAAAGGCTGTGGCCCCGGTGTCGATGGTAGCCACATGTTTGTTCCCGTTAATAGTAGTCTCCACAGTCAGACTTTTGTTGTCTCGTTTGGTCTGAGAGACCTGGATGGTGGTTCTGGAGCAATCGATACAAGAAACCAACCTCTGCCCCTCGAAGTTGGTGTTGTTGTTACCTTGCTCTGGGTTGGATCTCTTGCTTCCACAATGTTGACAAGCGGCTTTATTTGGTGGTAGTCGGCATTGACGCTGTAAGTGCCCGGTATTGTTGCAGTTCCAACGTCCTGCTAGTCCGCTCCGCTGGTTCTTTTGTATTTCAGCTCTTTGGCACGAGCATTCTTCGACTATGGCTTCTCTAAGTCGATGTACTCTATGAGAAGTCCGTTCTGCTGCTTTAATTGTCAAAGTGAATGCTAAAGTTTCAGAAAGAGTACGTGTTCTAGCAGTTCGCACAGATCTTTGAAGATGTATATCGGAAATGGCACGAACGAAGGACTCAACAGCAAGCTGGTTGATGATTTATTCTCCAGCATCCGGGTATTCCAGGTGAACCAGTCTTTCGACGTCTGCTTGGAGCTGCTGTAGACTTTCACCCCTTTTCTGGACTCTGTTATTGAGTTGGACTCGGAAGACTTCTTTCAAGTGGCTCTCTCCAAACCGTTTATCTATTGCTGCCACGAGAGAACTGAAATCACCGCTCTTACCAGCTGGAACAGTTTGAAGTAATTCAGCTGCTGGACCTCTAAGAGCAAGAGTCAGTGCTATGTACTTGTTTTCGTCATCCCAGCCATTTGTTGTCGCGGCTGCCTCAAATTGTCTCTCGTAAACTGGCCAAGAAGACTGTCCATCAAATGTTGGGGGTTTCATCTCCTTTTTCCTTGCAAACTCTCCAGCAGATTCTCGAACTTTGATTTTCCGGATCTGTTCTAATTCCTTGGTCAGAACAGAGAACTGTTTATCGCATCGGCTTTCCAAACGATTCTCTACAACAGAAAGCTGTTTTTCCACAACTTCAACGCGTTCGTCTAGGGCACATACATATTTCTCAATGTTACCCAATTAACCTTCTAGAATGTTTTTCTGACCTTCTAAAACATTGTGTTGTGTCTCAAGTCTTTCGAGAATATTCTGTTGTTCTTTCTTTTGCTCGCTTCGTTGTTCTTCAACCAGCTTCTTTTGTTCGTTTCTTTGTGTTTCAAGTTGTTCGAGAACATTCTGCTGTTCCGTCTTTTGTTCTAATAAAAGCTTCATTATACTAGAAAAATCTACACTTTCACTTACTTCCTCTTCCACTTCTGTTTCAAAAACAAAAGTGTTTACGTCTTATCCTTGCTGTTCGAAGAAGTTGAGCAAACGCAGGACGAGCTCATTTTTCGATCCCGCTCTAGAAACATTTCGTTTACCTAACTCACTTTTAAGCTCAATGCAGTTTAGCCCTTCCAACAACTTACCCATTTTCACTGTATTTAACTTTTTTTTTTATACTTTACTAGTTTTTTTTTTTTTCAAATAAGTTGTATCCCACTTCTGACATCAATGTAACGTGCGCTTAGTTCGCAAAAATAAAACTTTACCTTTCAATTTAATTCTACCACTTTTATTCAGTATCTACTTTATTGGATTTCAACTCTACCAATAATCACATTAACTCACTCTTAAGTCTTAACCTTACCACTCTATAATCAAAAACTGACATCTGGATGCCTCGGGCGCCCTATTTATATCGAATGACATTTCATCTAGAACTCTCCAGTAATTTCCACATGGTCTCCACTCTCCACTCCTGTCAAACACTTTCTCCCCTGGTATATTTCTACACTTACACTAGTGTTGCCGCTTGTGTTTTCGGTTGATGGTTTTCGATTAGGAAATTGGTATTAAATGTTGGGTTCGCGTTACAGTATTTTGAGCTGAACCCAAGATACACCAAAAGACCTTAAGACATGGCGGCGATTCTATAATGCTTTGGGCGTGTTTCACAAGCCATGGTGTGTCGGTCCGCTGTGTTAAATAAATGGTAAAATGACAGGTATTGACTACCGGGACATACTGGACACAAATCTTCTCGGCGACTGCCAGAACCAATTACCCCAATGATGGATCTTTCAGCCCGACAATGACCCCAAACACAAGTAAAGAGTTGTGAAATCTTTCCTTAAAGAGCGTAAAGTGAATGTTTTGGGGTGGCCAGCAATGTCACTGGACTTAAACCCTATTGGAAATTTGGGGACATTCTAAAGAAAAAAGTTGCGGAAAAAAAACCAACCAGCAAGACTACTCTCTGGAGTATTTTGCAGAAAGAGTGGAAAAATAGTAGCGTAGAGCAATGGAAAGGTTTGGCGGACTCCATGCCAAGGAGAATATCCGCCGTATCGAAACAGAAAGGCTATCCAACGAAATATCAACTGTGCGGTTAAAAAAACTATGTTTTTTATCATATTTTGCTTATTTTTTTCATGTGACTTAATTATATGGCCACACTTATTTTATATATTATTGATTTTTTGTTAAAGAAATGACTATTGTTATAGTGGAATTTATTTTCTTTGGTTTTTTTTAAAGATTGTGATTGTAAATATTTAGAATTTGAACAAATTTTGCTTTCGTTGTAATTTATACTTAATATATGGATATGTAAACCTAATTTTAAAAAAATGACTTAATTGTGTGACCATGAGTGTATATAATATACAAAAATAAATATTTATTATATTTAAAATTATTATAATATTTTTTTTTTTTATAAATCTTTCTTCCTTTATTAAAAACAAACTTATTGACTGTTAGAGAAATGCTTAAATGGTTCAGATCTGAACTTGACTGGATCCCTTATCCGCTTGATGTCTAAAGACAAAGTATTCCAAAGGCGAATGCTGTGAACAAAAAACATTCGTGACGAGTTTAGATATCGAAAGCTTGGTATAATTAAATTATTTGTTCTTGTTGATGTTGTTGCGGTAAAATTTACCACAACAAGTTCTATCCGCCGTTCTTCTCCCGCTAATAAACTTTATCTATAGCTGCTCGGAAGTAGTAGAAGAGTTCAGTTGAAACCTGGTCCATCAGCCAGAGACCTGTTCTTCTAAAACTTTCGAAATGCCATTTTCAGGTCACATTGTTCCTCGATGCAAAAGATTGCACAGTAGCAGACACTTTTCTTGTGTGACGGTCGGTCCACAATAGGCGTACGGCAGGTGGCCTACGCAAACATTGATAAAAGGAGAAAGGCATGAAGATCGAGATCCATGTCCAACAATGTGTGAACTATATTCACACCAACCTAAATTTTCTAATAAATTTCAATTAAAAGTAAATTGAGTATCGTCAACATCAAGAAAGAATCACTAAAAGACGTGTTTCCATTTTTATTCCCCTTTCTTTTTTTTCTAACTATCTGAACGAAGGTCTACGGAAAGTATTCGTCGAGCTTTTAGGCTTAGCATCTTTTGTTCTTCGTTCTCTTGGAAAATATCTTCTCTATATTTTAGTTTGGGCCGGTTTGGGCTGGGGACTTTGCGCGAGTAAAATAAT